>VXAY01001100.1:482443-558214 GCA_013399855.1 Oxyruncus cristatus
GAAAAAGATAATTTAAGCTTATAAGAGCAGAAAGACTTTCTTCAGTGGCCATGGGGAGAGAAAACAAGCCCGGATAATATTTAGTTTAGTTATGGAAATCTTTTATATAAGTCCCCTTTTTTAAGTGGTGTTATGCTCTCAGATCTTCCTAGGATGGGACAATTTTGTCAAATAGGAAAGACAAGTGTTTTAGAATCAGCACTGTTTACAAAGTGCAGAGTTGCAAATATTTCCTGTCCCTACTATGGAAAAGATATTAAGATTAAATTTATATTTTTTATTTATATATATATAAAAATATACATACTGAAATATTGTTGTATCAAATAAGGAGGGAAGATAAGTGATAGGAAGGAAGAAATGAAAAAAAAAATTGACCCTCTTACAGGTCAATACTCCCTATTACAGGAGATTACTCAATTCCTTATGTAAGTTGTTGGTTAAATGAGATGGCATATGTGATTAGCTTCCCAGAATCTCCTAAGGTAGTTCAAGAGAGCTGTAAATATGTAGTGATCTCCTAAGTGAACATCAAGCCCTCATTGTTGAGCAATAAAACGTTTTCACTGTACTGAGATAGGTTTTACCACCAACTAGTGACAGAACTTTTCTTGCAAGTGAGAGTGGGTGCTGCTTCTGAAGTCGCTGTTTGGAGAGGAGTTTTAGAATTTAATGATAACCTCGTTAATATATGAAGATCATATTTCTTTTATGTCCAAGGTTTTATTTGCTTTTACAGGATTTTCAGGGGTGCTAATCTCCGGTGGTCTGTACTTTCAATGCGATATTGAACTGCTTCGTTGCAACATCATGTGCACTTGCTTCCTAGTTTGAGTTACTCCAAAACTAGTCCAAACCCCCCAGATTTCTTTTGTTATGACTTAAAACACTTTCCATGGCTACATTTTTAAAATGGAAGTAACATCTGGCTGGTGTGTTTAAAATCTGTCTGTAGCAGATAATGTAAAAATGACCTTGGCCCTTTAATGTAAAAGAAGAGGGGGGAGGGTGGGAATCCAGCTGAACGCTGTGCTGGTAAGAGCAGAGCTCATTCTCTGTGTAGAGAGGAAAAAAACTTCACCTTTTCAAGGAACAACTTTAAGGCTAGAGTTGCTTGAAAAATCTTTCTGAATGATGCAAGACTGAGCTCATGGGAGTCAGGTCAAATCCAGCTGAAGAGCAGAAGCAAAAGTCCAGCTGGGAATTCTGCTATTTACTGACTCACAATAAACACAATATTCAAAATTCAAAATGTGAACATTTTAAAGTCCAGGTACTCCAAGGAGGGAGATACCCCTGCTTGAGCAGAGTTGTTGGACCCCTGTGGTCCCTTCCAACCTTACTACACAGTGATTCTGTAGTTTAAAATGGTACAATCAGTAAAAGGGTAATAGAATTAGTTGTAAATTTGTACTTCATTGCTTTCATCATACATTTGAAGCAGGGCGCTACTTATTTCTTGCATTTCACTGTCGCTGTGATTCGTTGTGTTATATCTTACTGTTTTATTAAAAATTAAGGATTGCCATATGGGAACAAAGTCAGGAAGCTGTGAAGAACCTATTGGTGCCAACTGAAATTCAGAGACCAAGCATTCCTGACTTCAGTAGACATTGAAATTTAACATGGTAAGGAGGACACCGACCGTATCTGTTTTGCTTAGAAGTCATTCTTTCTTAGTGCCTCTGCCGTAAATCACTAAAACAATATTCTACTGATATTTTGGAATCTATATTTTTGACTTCAGGTCTGTCTTACTTGCACATGGCTGAGCTAATTTTTTTTTTTTTTTTTTCAGTCTGATTTTAAAACTTGAAGAGGATAATTGCAGTAAATTCAAACTATTGGAACTACAGTGGCTATACTAATTTGTCAGTCAAATTAATTTTATCCTTCCTCCATCACAAAGAAACAGAGTAATCCTGTGCTACATGGGCTTCTTGGAGGCAACTACAACCACCCTGTGGCTCCAGCGAGTGAGGCTGCAGCTCTCTTTTCTTCTTCTCAGGTGTTTCTAAGAGTGTTCTCACTCCCTTGATGTTACCTTGGCGTGACAGGCATTGCCTGTGAACATTATTCTGTCTTTTTGTAGAAATAAACGACAGAAGTAGATCTGTAAATATGGGGTTCTGAATGGAAATTGCCAATCCTCTCTTTTAAAAGAATTATTGCAGAGTAAGTAAAATATGCTGTCAGTTTGAAAGGGTTTTGTGGGCAAAATGACTTGGGGTTTGTTTGGTTGTTTTGGTGGGGTTTTTTCCCTTTTTTTTTTTTTTTTCTTTTTTTTTGCCTGGAAAGCTCTGAGCCCTCTAGATGCACACCTACAGACAGGCAGACACATTTCACTCTACTTCCTTTTTTTTTTTTTTTTTTTGCGAAATTGGAAAATACTTTGTAACTTCAGCTTTTTACTCTAAAATAAATAATAAATAAATATTTTATTTATTTATATATCTAACACTAATATATAACACATTTATATATCTAACACCAATAAATCCAACACTAAAATGTTAATACAAGCTCTAGTGTAGACAACCCTATCAGTATTTAACTTATGATCGAGTTTTATACGCGGCTGACGGCGGGGGGCGGGAGCTGAAGTTGTGCCTCAAGAGCTCGTTGTGTTCGTACAGAGAGTCTTTTGTGTTGAATTACCAGCAGGCCTTCGAGCGCTTTACGAAATTTTACTTTTCATAGGTCAGCCTTCCAACCAAAGCGGTCGCAAAGGTCATTTAGGAAATCCCTCTCTGCTGAGGCGGCCGGCGTTGCTCTCGTCAGCAGAGCAACACTGCTGTGAGTCAAGTCTGTGTCGTCGCGCTGAGGGGAGAGGCAAGCAAGCTGCACTTGCCTCACAGAAAGGCACAGAAATGGCAGATCTTACCAAGGTGGGCCAGTGTCTTAAACCCATAAATCCTGAAGCTAAAGTGGTTGCAATTTTCTTTGGTTACATAACGAAACCAAGCAGTAGCTCCCACGGGATGGTCTGCACTGCTGCCAGGCAGAGGCTTCGTGGGGAGAATGGCAGTCCTTGTTCTCCACCTTGTGTTTTCCAGCAGCTTGGCTTTGTTGAATGATTTTTTTTTTTTTTCCCAACCAAATAACTGATTTATCTAGTGATAATTGTTGTAAGTAAAGCTTATTTACACAGAAATATGACATAAAGACATAAGTAAAAGCAGTGTGTATGATATAATGTTTCTAAGTGGTATATAGAGTGGATAAAAACCATATGTAGGTATTTTATTAAGGTAGTTCTCAGAGGGAAACCTCTAGCTTTTAATTTTAGAGGCAAAAATTCTATAATGAGGTGATGAATTCAGGTCAAATTATGATTATCAGCGTAACTGGCACTGCAGGTATGTCTAGCATAGCATTAGACACTGAAGAGAAGTTTATTTCACAGCAGTTTTATTTTACTAGATAATGTTGCTTTTGAGAAACGTAGAATTTGCAATTAATTATGTTTAACGAACAACAGCTTCAAACTGCCTAACTGATTCCTCGGTAGTTTGCCCAGAAGATTACTGAAGATTGGTTTTGTGCATTTCCAGATATCGACTTTGGGGAATGGATTGCTGTGTTGTCATTCATTTACTTAAAGTTTGTGGTATTATGGCAATATTGTGATGTCTGTATTGTTGTCTATGTAAATTTAAGGAGTACAACTATACTTTGATGTAGTTGATTCACATTTTTGCTCATTTGACACAGGTCTATCCTTTTTCAAAAACAGTGAATTAGTATTTCTAGTGCCCTTATTGTCCACAAAAATTCTGTTCTTGATGCGAAGGCAAGTGTCAGGCTCAAAAAGTTATAATAAAATGGTGTTTGTGCATTGTATTTAGAGAAACTGCAAAAGGAAAGCGAATTTATAGACTGCACTGCTGCTTGTAACAGATTTGTGGGATGTATTTCCATCAAATCCTAAACCCTTTGAATCCTGTTTTATGACAGTAATAGATAAATGGAGTGATGACTAACAGAATGTCCCTTCCTGGTGACACAGGAGAAGTGGCTGCCTACTGGAAAGTCTCAAAGGGGGACCAGAAGCTCATAACTTTCCCTTGTCCTGCAGAGCTTTTCTGTGCAGCCTGTGTGTGTTACTTTAGGGAAGTTTGAGGGAGGCACTAAATCACTTCTCTGCCCTTCAGGGTCTGTGAAACATCTGGAAATTTCAACACAGTCCTTTACTCACTACTGACTCTAAAACAGCCGTGTGTGTGAGTGTTATTTTACTTAAAAAAACCCAAGCATTGATGGTTATTCTATGTTTTCCATACTTTGTTAGTCAGCCCAGGTTTTCTTGCCCTATAAGTTATTACTTTTCTTCAGTTCCTGCAGTTACCTTTCCATCAGGGAGTAGGGAATGCTTGTTTTCCTCTCCACTGCAGTATATTATTTGAATACTTGTAGCCCTTTCTCCAGTGAGTTCTTGGTGTGCAAACCATTAAAGGCAGTTAATGGCCACTGTCTGTTATGTGTGCACAGAACAAGTTGTGCTGTGGTTACAATTTCTATTTTGGTTTCCCAGCTTGAAGTCTATTAGGGATAGAAATTGTACCATTGAGAAATTAATATATTAATTTCAAACTGTGTAATTAATTGCACTTTAGTTCTACTTGATTATTGGACAGCGCTGTGTATCTGAAAGCCATTAAACTCTTTTTACAACAAGGTATACAAGTTTCTTTCTGAATCTTCTTTTCTGAAGATTTATTGAGGTTTTTCTGCCTACTCAGATTCTGACTTTGCAATTTTCTGTCTTTCAAGGCAGAAACAACTTATACATAATAAACTTTTGGAGGCATAAATGATACAATTTTAAGTGGCCCAAAACTGCATACCCACGTTTGTTTGCTTGTTTTGTTTTGTGCTAGGAAAAAAAATGCTGCCTTTACCAGGCTTGCATTCCAGTTTCGTACTTCCTTTCTCACAACGAAGCTCGTCCTACTCGACTTTAGCCCCATGTACACCTGTTACTACTCATCCTTTTGCAGTCCAGCAATTGTAGCCAAGAATTCAGATCAAGATGAAATCCAACCTACTGTATTTTAAATGAGATCATAGTAAAATAACAATATTTCTCAGAAAATCTTTTGAGAAGGCAGTGAAGGTGGACCATTGAAGCATGATGATAATAAAAAATAGATACACAATCATCGATAACAAAACCCACAAAACCCCCTCAAATATTTGAGCGAGGGAGGAATAGTTCCTCTGGAATTTGGGGAAGAATAAAGTAGGTCAGGATTTTTATTCTGATTTGGTTTGTTATTTCCTTCCTCATAGGTGCAGGACAAGTGGATGGGAATTAGAGGGAAGGAGAAGAGAGAAAAGTGAAATGGATATTTCCCCAAAAGAAGGAGAGAACCACAGTCAACTAACAACCATCAACAGCTCTGCACTTTGCCAGCTACCTGATCATCATGAGCTGACAGTACTGACTTCAAAGTGGGACTCAGTGGTGAAGGGGTACTTGAAAGAGGCCAAAGAGGTGGTATTTTGTTTTTTTTCTGTAGGGAAAGAGGGTGTTCCTACTGCACAGTGACGAAGAAAATACACACGTGCTTGACCCAAAGCTGATAAGCAGTTAAAAAAAAATGGTATTGCTGGGAAAGTAGAGGTGAGTTGCCTTGAGAACACAGAGAAGAGCTGATTCTCTGAGTGAGGGGTTGATGACAAAGCTGCTGATTCCTGAGGCTTTGCAAAAATGTCGTACGGGCTGGACTGTGAAATATTGTTCTGCCTTCCCTGGTCTGACTGAAACGACAAACATAACTAACATGTGTGTCACTGCCTAATCAATGTGTGTTCACATCTAAGAAATTTAGAAGGTAGTGTGAACATGGGAATTAGATTTATTCCAATGTTCAGAGGTGTAACTGGTGTTTAGTAGTACAGCTAATAGCCACACACACAAATAGATGGAGAGGAGGTGGTTGTTCTCTTCCCCGTCTCCTGTCCAAATTATATGGTTCTGGTTCACAGAATATTCTGAGTTGGAAGGGACCCACAAGGATCATCGAGTCCGACTCTTAAGTGAATGGCCCATACAAGGATCAAACCCACAACCTTACTCTTATTAGCACCAGGCTCCAGCCAGCTGAGCTACTCTCAGGGTTGTTCATCACAGTCCTCGTTCTTCTCTACACTCCTACTCTATCAGTTGCAAGGTTTAAAAAATACTAGCACCACTTCACCTTTCTCTGCCCTACTGCCTGAGTTGCACTGAATACTGAAATAGCTTATCTGTGTGTTCTCTTTGTTTATCTTCCTTCACTAACTAAAGCATACTTATTTATAGAAATGGAGTGCTGGCAGTAAAGACTACATTCCTCAAAATAGATGTTTTCACTCCATAAAAGCAGTCTTTAGAAACAATAAAACGGTCAGAAACTGAGAGAGCCAAACTTGTAATGTGCTTAACTTAAGAACAAGTATGGGCGTGATTTTCATTTGTCATGCTGGGTCCCATTTTTTGTGCTGCATTAAATGACTGTAGGCAGTATCTGCCACTAGTTCTTAATTAAGGACTTGTCTGTGCCTAGAGGTAAGACTTTGGAGAACTATGATGTATACAGCAGAGAGGAATGCTGAAGAGTAGGGCCTTATTTAAGCTACTATTTTTTTTCTGATCTAAGGTTTAACCTTTTTTTCCCACATGCCAAATGAAGAACTGTTAGAGCAGCTAAACTTAAAAGACTGAAGCATGCTTAGCATAGAAAGAACTCTGTAATTTCTCAGAAATATTTTGTGTTTTCAAGTGAGCGTGTGCAGTAGGTAAATGAGGAATGTATGAGACAGCTCCCAGATCCCAGTCCCTCTAAGCAAGCATTAGCTTCAAAGCATACTGACTCCTCAAAATAGATTATTTTCATTCTAGAGTTACAGGGTGCACATATTTTTTTTTCCTTTCTTGTGATCTGATTCCTGGAAATTGGAGTTACTTTTGCTTTCTTTCTGTCTGAAGAAGCATGTACTGAAAAACTCAGAGTCCAGCCTCAAGTTAATCACAGAATCAGAGAATATATTGAGTTGGAAGGGACCCACAAGGATCTTCGAGTCCAAATCCTGGCCCTGCACAGGACCATCCCCAAGAGTCACACCCTGTGCCCGAGAGTATCATCCAAATGCTTCTTGAGCTCTCTCAGCCTTGGTGCTGTGACCACTGCCCTGGGGAGCCTGTTCAGTGCCCAACCACCCTCTGGGGGAAGAACATTTTTCTAATATCCAACCTAAACCTCCCCAACACGGTTGGCCCTCTTGGCTGCCAGGGCACTGCTGATTCATGTTCAATTTGCCATCAGTCAGGACCCCCAGGTCCCTTTCCCGGCACTGCTTTCCAGCATCTCATTCCCCACTCAGTCTGTACATCCAGGGTTGTCCCATCCCAGGAGCACAATCCGGCACTTTCCCTTGTTGAACTTCCCACAGTTGGTGATCTCCCAGTCCTCTGATTTGTCCAGGTCTCTCTTCAGGGCCTCTCTGCCTTCCAGGGAGTCAACAGCTCCTCCCAGTTCTGTGTCATCTGCAGACTTGCTCAGTGTCCCTTCCAATCCTGCGTCCAAGACATTTGTGAGGATGTTGAGGAGCTCAGGGCCCAAGATGGAGCCCTGTGGAACCCCACTAGTGACAGGTCACCAGTCTGATGTCGCCCCAACCACTGTTACCCTTTGTGCTCAATCCATGAGCCGATTGCTCACCCACCACCTGCTGTGTTTATCCAGCTGTGAGCTGGACAGTTTGTCCAGAAGGATCCCATGAGAGACAGTATCGAAAGCTTCACTGAAATCCAAAAAGATTCCATCAGCTGGTTTCCCTTGATCAGCTAGGCTGTATTTGGAAGAATTATTACAGTGAAAAAAACTTTGTACCAGCTGTGCTGTTTAACAGCTTAAACTAGAGCAAGTTTAAGTCAGTTGTTATAGTGTTGGCAGGCAGGCGTAGTTGTAAAAAGAATTCTGTTTTCACATCTGGATCTCAAATGCTGAAGTTACAAAAGCTACAGAAAATGTATTTCTCAGTTCCAAAGTATAGTGTCTGTCCAGGATTAAATATACATTATTTTTTTTCTTTCCAGAAAAAATTTGCTGGGTAGCGTATTACCCTCATGGCCTTAAATGTTCAGGATGCTCTAAAATGGAAGTGCTAAGCTAAAAATCATTAAAAGTGATTTTTATCCATGTTGACATTAGTTTTTTATCCTGTAAACAGCTCCATGCAGGCACAGCACCAGTTCCAGAGATTAAACACTCTGACAATGGCTGTATGAAAGATGGTCAGATTAATTTCTTACCAAACTGAATTGATTCAGCATTAGGAGTGGAAACCATCTGATGTATTTTACAGATCAAAGCTAATTCTCCATCGACACACATGCACTTGAGTAGCTGTGTCTGTGTGACAGCTAAATTATAGGAGTGCTTTACACACACATTATCTTGTCACAACATAAGAACATCCTACTGTGCTAAAATACCGCTTCCAAAGAAACATATAATTTTCCCATATTGTCGGGGAGGATGCTAAACAGGTTCTTTCTTTTTGTATATCTTTTATTTTCTCCTTGTACAGGCATGAGAACAGCAACATTTTTAAAAAAGATTTCAAAACTGTATCTTTACCCTCTTCAACTTTTGTGTAAGGAAATGTGTTGGTGGCTGGGCCTATGGTTGGATGGAAAATGCTGAAGGGAAATGGTAATTTCCTTGTAGAGATTAGTTGCTTATTTAAAGGAAATGATTATAAGGTTTTCTCCCCCTTTTATGCATTAGGGAAAGTGAATGCTTTTGCATAAAATCGTATTTGTATGCTTGTGGAAATTTAATGAATATTTGGCAACAGCTTTGTGGCACAACTTTCACTCTTGATACTTTCACAGTTGATACTGTCCAATTTGAGACAAGGGTTAGGTCAACCCAGACTTTTGGAAACTTAATCTTTACTAAACCAAGGTGCTATAAATTAAGCTCAACTTCTTTCAGCTTCTCATAAGACTGTTCAATTTATGGGGCCTGGACTTGTAACAGGGCACTGTTAGCAACTGAACTGAGACTGGGGCTGTTTGTGTCAGGTCTTGTTTGGTTTTCAGTCCATTGCAAAGAACAAGGACAATTGTAAAAGTATGATAGTTCACTTCAACATTTAGCCCTTGAAACAGTTTCCCTGCTTTGTGATGCTTATCCTAGGCTTCTGGTTCTGAAGACAAAAAAATAATGGTTAAAATAAGATTTCTCTTCAACAGCTACATGGTCTTACAGGATCGTGCTCTTCACTGATGACAAAATAATAATAATAAAAAACCTCCTAAAATTTTTTGCTCATTTTTTAATGCATATGTTCTTTTTAAATAACATTCTTTTCTTCCTCCAGCTCCTGATTTGAAGTCCTTGACATGTGTATGGTCACCTAAAAAGGTCTGGTTTTCAGTGCTCACTGAAGGTCTTTTGCTGCGTGTGACCGAGGGCTGGTTGCCGAGGCGCTGTCCCTGCAGGTGTGTGTCAGGACCTTGCCTTCTCTGTATTTCTGTTGCTGCTGTGTGCAAGACAAAGGAGCCATAAACTTCTGAAGTTATTTTGGTTTCACCTTATTCGCCCATTTATGCCTGTTTTCTGAAATTCTGGGGAATATTCCGCCCCGAACACGATGGTTGTAGAGCACATGGGGTGACTGTCCTGTGTGTCAGCCTCTGCACATCAGACTGGGCTCAGTTACTCCCAGTTCAGCAGGGTGTTGGGAGAGACAGCCCTTACCCCAGACAAAGTGCCTGGGGGTGCTGCAGGATGGTCCTGAAGCAGGGCTGGGCCTTGAGGGGCAGCTGCTGGGCATCATCGTGGCATGGCCTTGTCACCAGCTGCACACAGCAAGGTCAGTGCCACTGCTGCTGAGGAGGGTTTGTACTGGGGAGCTGTTACAACTCCTTGGTGGCGACATTGTAAGAATGATTCAAGGTACAGTTTTTAAATTATTTTTTTATAATTTTTCTTCTTTTTTTAAATTTTTTTTTTCCCCCCTTGGAAATACTTATTGATGTGTGGAGCCACAATTGTGCACCATGACAGGTGTGTGAAGGGTAATTGAATTTACAGAATTACAAAACGGTTTGCTTTGCAAGGGACCTTAAAGATCATCCAGTTCTAACAGCCCTGTTGTGGGCAGGGACACATCCCATTGGATCAGGCTGCTCAGACCCTCATCCAACCTGGTCTCAAACACTTCCAGGGCTGGGACATCTCTGGGCAACCTGTGCCCAGAATGTCAAATCAACCCTCACAGTAAAGAATTTCTTTCTAATATTTGATATAAAGCTGCCCTCTTTCAGTTTAAAGCATTCCCCGTTGTCCTGTAACTGCATGCTTTGTTCAAAGCCCCTGTCCAGTTTTCCTGTAGACCCCTTTAGGTACTAGAAGGTGCTAGAATGTCAGTCTGGAACCTTCTCTTTTCCACGTGAATTTCTCTAAATATTTCACTGTTTAGCATTCACCTTTCTATTTATTGACAATTTATATTCACCTTTTATACATCTGTCTCCTTGAGGGTACCGATTCAGCAGCTTTCCACAGGTTTATTTTGGTTTGTAGCATCACTGCTCTTTTGGAGGAGCTCCCTTGTGCTTCAAGTGTGGTTGGCACGGCCGCGGGTTTGCACTTGGCTTCTCCTTCCACACCCAGGCAAGCCCTGGATAAAGAGAAGTGACCAGAGGAGAAGTGTGGGTTTCAGAAATAGCTGGAATACTCCAGTTTTGCCTGGTTTTGGTGTGGCCCCTGAGAGGTGGGTGGGCGTCCTGCGCTGGTCACGGAGCTGTGCACACAGAGGCAGCTGCGCCCGCTGTGTGGGGCTTCACCTGAAAGTCCCCAAAGCCACTTCCACCGGTGTGAAGTGGTTTTGTGGGGGAGCTGATTTTAAATGCGGACAAAAATGGCAGCACACGAAAGAACATGAGATGTCAAGTCTCTTTATGTTATTTATATAAACTGGGCAATGTTTTCTGCTTTCACGTTTTTCTCTTTACATGAACAACAAACATGAGAAAAGCAACTTTTCATTCTAAGTTTAACAAAGCTGTTATTTTCCAGAATTTCATGACAATTCTTGATTAGGGGCTTGACAGATTTAGACCATCCTCTCTGTCTCAATGCCACCAACATTTCCCCTGCCCTTTTACCTGTATTAAAGTCACGTATCCTTAATCTCTCACATGAAAGTTGGTTGCCATGGAAAGAATCAGGTCCCATAAATGAATATGTTTTGTGTAAGAAAAACTAGAACATAGGTCTGATACTATTCCAGTGAAGTGTAGAAAAACGTGTGAAGGAATAGAAGCAAACAATGTGAAAATGAACGTGTATTTCTTATTTAAGATTCAAGATGTTTGTATTGCAGTATTACATCATGTCTTGTACATACTTGAAATATTGATTGTCCAGTCTGAAACAGTAAAACGTAGCACTGCAGATTAGCTAAGAATTTTGGATTACTAATTCATTAAATAGAGCTGGAGTAGCACATTCTCAACAAATGAAGCTTTTTTTTTATTATTTTTTTATGCCTACTGTAGTCTTGTGTATATGCAACACAGAAACACTTGCTTTTTACCCACAGATTGTCTTTTGGTTTTGGTATGAATTAATCATTGGCATTTCCATTGTCCTATAAGGGAATGTATTTTCTTTTTCATGAGGCTGGAAAAACCGATACTAATAAAGGAAACGGTTATGTAACAGAATAGTGCAGAAAAGTGCTGAGTTATGAACACAAAAAATGTGAAGCCACTTTGAATTGTCACCATTTTCTCGTGAGAAAGGCTCTCGAGTAGCCTGTCGGTGTTCAGCTGAGTATGTTTAATGATACTGTGCTCCAGATCCCTGTTTTTGCCCCGTACAAACATATGTTTATAGTTTACCACACGGCACGTGCTTGGGGGTTACGTGCCTGGAGTCCTGCTGTGAAACGACAGTTCATGGACGGCCACTGTGAAGCAGCAGGCTTGACTTCAGAGAAAAGCTGTTTTTACTGTTTGCATACCATGACAGTGAGCACTCAGGAGCCTGAGTAAAGAAGGGGTTTGCGTTCTTTCTTTTTTTTCCCCCTGGCTCTCCATCTCAATGCATTGTTCTGTGGATCAGCTCTTTTAGCATTACTGTTTGCAACAGCGCAGAGGACTAGATGGAGATTCCTGGGGCCTTATCCTTGGCATCTAATGAAAGTTCTGCCTTTCTGTTTGGAAATTTAGAGAGCTGGGAGAGGTGAACATTGAGACTAAGGGAGAAAGAATATGCTGATGGTAGAATACTGTAAGTGGCTTTGTTCCAGTACTGGTGTAAAACCTTAAATGAATACAAAATATACCCGTGGAGCTATTATCTGGGCCGTGATTTGACTATTGGATCAAGATTAAAGAATGTTCACACGTTGCTGAGCTGTTAAGTTTGGGACTGCTATTTAAGTAACTCTTCAGTTTACTCCCACACAAATTTATAGTCAAAGGTCTCTGCAAAGCATTTGATGGAAGAATTGGGAAATCATGAATATTCTCATCTGTAAGAGGAATATCCGTAAACAAACAAATATTGTGACTGTGAAGACCTTAATTTTAAGCATTTTGAGTTTGACTCCTCTGGCTATAAAAGAATCCTAATGTGCCAGTAGCTGGTACTTTATCTACAATCAGACATATCCTATAATATAAAGATATATCCTCTCATGGTTAATTTTGGCCATGATCTTTGAGAAGTAACAAACATGCGTCAAAAATTAAAGGCCCCATCCCCGCTGAAGCTTCACTTAGTTATCTATATTTCCATCTTGGCACCCCATGAGTCAAGAAAAGGAATGACAACAGTAAGACTGTTTTTAGAAATATCTCAAGTAGAATGCGCGAATGTTAAAATATAGATCGACTTTCTTTATTACTACAGAGCCTATTTTCGGCATTTCAGTGTTTTCATTATTAGTCACTCTTATCCTGTGACGTAAATGTCCCCTTCCTGGAACTCTGTGTTGGGGAAGCACTGAGCTTTGGTGAGTTTGGTCAAGGCTGTTCTTGTGATCAGAACCAGTACTGCCTGCAGCAGAGTGGCGAGTGCTACCCAAGTTTGTATCCGCGCTTGCCAGTGACACGTGGAGTGACCTTATGAGGGAGATGATGTTTCCTTTCTTCGTCTTGATTTTCTACCTGTGACATGAGGAGAATATTACTGACCCACCGAAGAAAAGCTCATTAGATAAATGCATGAGCGACTGAGGTTTGAACCTCTCTTTGGTGCTGTGTAATGCAATATGCCTAGTGAATGTCGTTGACATACTTTCTTTAAGACTGTGAGTTCAGGATGAATTCAGGGAGGAGAGGGCTTTGAACAGAAGACAGTTCCTCCTTTGAAGTGAAGGGCATACACTGCTGAAGTGCTGAGACAGGGACATATTGTTCTATTTTACACGAGTCACTCAAGCTCTGCATCTAGGGTTACACAGGAGAGGAAGATGGAACCAAGGACCTAACTAAACATTCAATTCTTATCAAGAAAATAATCTTATCTGATTTCTTATATATTCTTCTCATGTCTGGCTTCTGTTAGTACTCATTTGGGCGCATCCTGCATGTCTAGTGATGAGAACTATTTGAATCAAAAGAAAAAAGAATGGAACTCTTGGCTAAAAGTCCCCACTGGGCAGTACATCATAGTTTTTCAGAATGGGTATACTTCACTGGCTCAGCGATATCTCTCCTGACAGGTGTCTGAAAAGCCAAATCTTAAAATTATGAGGGAGCTAGACCCATGTTTATAAATTCTACCCCACGATATTGCACAAAAATATTACGGTAAGTGGTAGATTAACAGACTGGAGACAACGCTTGCTGTGCTGGGTTTGTTACAGACTGTTTGTGAAGCAACAGAAATCAAATGCATCTAACATTACAGGCTATTTAAATGCAGACACCTTTTGAAACTGCAAACAGGCCTGCTGAAAGGCACTGCACTGCAAAAATGCTTCCCTACCTCTCACAAACGTTTTTGTCAAAAGTATTTCTAAAACTTAGGTGACCAAAAGGAATGGGTTGCTTCAGGGAGGAGCTTGGGTATAAAGCCTTATTCCCATGTAAGGAACCAATACATACTAGATAAAGTGCCTTTAGTAGGTACATTTATAATGGAAATACTAAGGCAGTGTGTGGTTTTTACAGAACAAATTAAGCAGGTGGTTGCAATCCAAACCTCTTGTGCAACATCCAGTTTCAAGTGGCTGGAAAATGCTGGCAATCCCAACAAACAAAAAGAGTTTGCAATCTCCTAGAAGCCTCATAGTACTCCACACTTAGTCATGGAGAATAATTTTTGCAAAGGCTTTTGTCCAAGGTTTAATCTTGGACCTAACATGAACTTCCTTGAGCCGCCTTCCATTTGACTTCTTTAAGTAGCTATTGCACTAAGCTTTAATAGAATGAAATTAGATGTTGATGTTTTTGGTTTTTTTTCCTGAAAAATGTTTATGCTAGAGTATAATTGTTAAAATAACTACCTAAGCACTGATTTCTCCACTTTGGTGTCATTACACATTCCAGTCCATCTAAATGTGTTTGAGTATTTCTTCTATGGCAATTCACAGTAAATAAGTCAATTTTGTCACATATCAATTATTCATCCTGTAGATAGATAATCGTTCATTTGTCTATGACCTTTTTGACCAGTATGTATGTAAATACATAAAGAAAAGGAAGCAAAGCACCCTCTTATAATAAATTAGCACACAGTGAGTTTGTCTAAGGGAGAGCTTCTCCAGTAAGAGATATTTTTCACTCTAAAAGCAACGAATATTCATCAAGACCAGCTTGGTTTCTCAAAAAAAAATCTCTACATTTTTAAGTACATATGAAATATAATAATTTACAAAACATCAAACCAAACCTTTTGGAATTTGATGCGAAATACATCGAGGACTCCAGGGACCCGATCCTCTAAACGATTATGCGCTTGAATGTCATTTTGCTTGAAGAGATTGCAGATTTAAAATGAGTGTGTTAGGATAAGGCTAAAACATCAATGTGGTGCAAAGCTGTAAAGATCACGATACCTCATGGTAAGACTGTGACTTGTTTCAGGTGTGGTCTCCGGCTGAGAAACCCGCGTGTGGAACACGAGCGGGAGTGAAGTGCCAGGTTAGAACAACTAAAGCCTTGAGAACTTTCTAAAACATACCCAGCAAAGTCAGATCATTATCTTTTCAAAGGAAATTTTAGTAGACTTAGTGCTCTGTCTATCAACGATATCTCTGAGAGTGATAAAGATGATCAGTCACTTGTGGGCACCTGCCACCCCATGTGTAAGACACGCATCATTGTAATGTTTTTTGAATGCACTTGCTGTTAATATGAGAAATGTCTGTCAGTCCTTTGACCTATTTATAGCCTTTTTGTTGACCTTTTACAGTGTGTGCAACACCATTTCACAGTGTGTGCAGTGCTAACCACAACAGGATTCTGTGGCAGCTGGGACCAATACCAGCAAGTGTTTGTACATAATGCTTTACTATGAGAAAACATCCTAAAGGACAACATTGGAACCATCCATAATTTTGGTTCTGTGAACCACAGAAAAAGCAAAGAAATGAAAGTGGAAGTGCTTCAAACTTATATATGATCTAGCGAGCCAAAAATAGATCAATGCTTTTACCTGAAGTCCATGGAGAGGAAGTGACCGACTAAGTAAGGGACACACAAAGTTTTGTGGCACACCTGGGAACTGATTGAGGGTCTCCAGAATCTTCATTCAGTACCTTCTCTTTGAGGTAATACTTATTTTCCAGCGTACATTTTCGTAAGCTTATTATAAAGAACAGGTAGAGAAGCACAGAGAAAGTGTGTTGAGAGTTTTAGTCTTCTGTTTTCACCCCAGTTTTTCAGAGCTCAGGTTTTTAAAGTGAGCTTTGGTGAGTGCAGGTTCTTGGATTTGTGGTACCATCACCAAAGCTCAGTCTACCCATCAGTCTTCTCAGTGTCTAGTCTTGGGCTCTGTGAAGATACACGAGGCTTCCAAAATAGATACAACCTTTGTTAAGATGCACTTTCAAAGGCAGCAATGGCTTCCTCCTCATCAATCCAGCTGAACCTGTTTTTATGATGTATCCTAGTGGAAACTGCCTAATTTTCTTGATTTACCAAATGGCCAAAAAAAAGTGTCTGTCCATGGCTTTTTTTTACAAAAGGTAGTTGCTCCCAAACATATACATGTGCACCATATTTCCTGTTCCTAAATGTGTGTTAACATAAGGTCTCATTCAATGACTGCTACCTGAAAAACAGAAGAGAGCCACTGAAAACAGCGTTAGGCCTTGTTATTTAGATGGATGATGTAGATGTCAGATATCAACATCATTTTACATTTCCTAAATTGTTCTTTTTTTTTTTTTTTTCCTTATTTAAAAGTCTGTTCTGCAAATGGCTAACTTTATTTTTTTCTTTTTCTTTGGATTTCCTGTTGGAGAAAATTTGCATCTGGAAGTTTTTTCTGGGCCTTACTCTGGAGATTATTGTGAGGAAGTGTGGGCGAGGGGGAGGTTTTGCTAGTTACGAATTCCTCTCTCCTGTTGCAGCCTAGAATACTGCAGAGCTTTCAAAGAGTACTGTGAAATAACTTGATGGAAGCTCAGGGTGGTGAAGACCATCAGGAGAGAACATCAAGTTTCATAGTCTTCATCTGACATCAATATCACATTTAAATATGTGGCAGCTGCCATCAAACCTCATGATTACACAGTATATGCTATATTTTATATATGCCTAGATTAAGATAAGCATAAAAGTTGATTTAGTAAGAGTATGAGATTTGGTCCTTTGGTCACTTATCCCCATTCCACTTTAATATTATATTTAGATCAGTCTATGGAGCTCAGTGAGTTGATTCTAGAGCTTACTGGTTCATACTGTCATCAGTGTCACAGGGCCCTGGAGTACAGAAGCTGGAGCGTTCATGTTGCCCAAATCTGCAGGTGTGATATGTAGAGTGAGGTGAATTTTGGAAATGTCCTTTGTATCCCACCAACAGAGACTTTCCTATCGGGCAAAAAGGATCTTCTTAGGGAAAAAGAAAAAAACCCTCTTCATAGTGATTCTTTTTTGCTGTCTGTATCATCTGTGATCTCTTCTGGAATTAATACTTTCCTGTGCTAGAAAAACAGAGTTTCTTAGCTGACCTAAGCAGTACAAATTCGGGAGAACTGAGGTAGTCAGTAGTAGTCTTTTTGAAACTAAGATTCTGTCGTGCTGTGAGCTGAATGTGGAGGGGGAGTGGGTGACTGGAAGTGACCCCATTTAAGAGGCAGGGATAAAATTACTGGTCACTGGAAAAGTACCCACGTTACACATCTTAATTCAAATTCTAAATATCTATTTTTGGCCCTGGCATGTTGATTACAGTGATTTTCTTGGGTGTGAAAACCCTAAACAGCTATATGTCTGCGAGCATGTGAAATGATGTGGAAGAGACCGAGTCCAGTTGATATGTAGTAGAAGTTGTTTCATTGTTTGTCTTTGAAGAAATTGAAGTAAAGAGGGGAAACTACTGGCAAAATGGCATCGTTGTGTTTTACTGATGTGTGATTATTTTTAATGTAGGCTAAGAAAAAGGTTTTGTGCCCACATCATGAGTTTGAAAACAAAATGTGAAATGAGTGAGAGGCAGAAAATCAATGTGAGTGCTATTTTTACGAAACTAGGTATTTTACCCAATTTAAGAAGCAAGTTATCACTTTCAGAAGGGGATGAAATGAGGCTTTACAAATAATCCTTCAGGTGATCATAGGAGGAGGATTCAATTTATAGAGCAGACCTGTTTGCAGCCCAAACTTTGTGTAGTCTGGTGTGCAGAGGGAAATGAAAGAAATCAGAAAATGAAGAGGTTTTCATCAACCTTTCTGTGGTTTGTAGTGGGTCAAAATAAACCACCTGAGGGCCAGGAAAAACGAATGTAATGTTTATCAGTATGGACCTGAGAGAGACTCAGGAATGACAGACTAGACAGGCTGATGTCAGCTGTGTGCAATACCTTAGAAGATGTTTTAAAGGGCAGACAAGGCAACATCTGAAATGTGAAGTTCAGCTGGGGTTTGCTAAACTGAAAAAAAAGCAAATCTGATGACGTTTTTGAAAAAGTGAGCATAGTGATTACTAATAAAATGGACTTAAAGACATCTAAATTGCTTGTAAGTTTGCCAATTGAATATGTGTGAGGGGAAGGCTGTATTTTATTTACTTAGGGGCAATTATGACTTCCCAGTTAGCTTGAAAGTATTTACGATCACACCTGCTCCATTCCCTGCTAGCCCAAGCCATAAAGTGCTGCTGTTCTCGTTGGTATAAGTGTGGCACCAGACATTTTAGCTGACATGGCAGATATTTGAAAGAGGCATTTCAGAGGACTGCATCATGTGCAAATGCAGGCAGATCCTGACCCATACTAAGAGGAAAAAAGTCCAGAGCACGTTCGCTGGCTGTGTTGAGAAGCCAGTGCTGCTGCTTCTACTGTACCAGCCTAGAAAGCCTGCTTTTTTAACACTGTTTGTTCGCGTGCCACGAGTCACTTTAAATTTAATTTAAATTTTTATTTATTGTCCATAATCTTGCTAATTGTTTACTTGGGTTAGGTATGAACTAACTTATATATAATATAATATCCATATAATAAATGCGAATCTCCAATCTTAAAAAGTACATTTCAGTTTGCCAGGGTTAATATTTGTCAAATACTACCCTGAGATTTATTTACTTTCCTGCCTAACATAGCAATCTGCCCATTTAAAAACTATCACAGGTGTTGGCACTGGTCTCCTTCTCTGTGGCTTTCTAAATTCAGGTGCAGTTATGTGCAGTAGTTTTTGTGAAAACTAGATGAGAATACTGTAATATGGGGAGAACAATGAGTCAAAAGTAAGGACAGGAGTGAGTCTGGAAAATGCTAGTAGGTCAAATTCAATTCTTTCTTTGTCCCTCTGTGCCAAATATTTGAGTCTGGAGTGTCCTATAACATCTTAGAGTCAGCTGAAGGAGATGAGAATAACTGACATGAAATGAAAAGTTTTTCTTTGACCCAACTGCTTTTGTGAAGTTTTGTCCTGGTTATTAATTGGCAGCAGCTTTTTAGAGGGCAAGCTCCCCCAACCAGACAAAGCAAAAAGCCTCAAAGTTCCCGCAAGTGCAGACTAAAATTACTGAGCCAGGAGTGAACTTATTTTGATTTTTTTCACACCACTTGTGCTCCAGCACTGGAACAGAACGAGGATATGTAGAGATGTACACCACTGAGAGGAAAAAAGTTGTCAGTCACACAATTTAGTATTGTAGTCTATTTGAGGCTCACAGAAAATGCGAGCTGGTTTCCCTGATAGTTAATTAGGTTCATTGTGGGAACAGAACCATTCCATTCAAGCAGTATAAGCTGGAAAATATGTGTATTTGCTGAACTGATGAAATAACTGTGGCAGTTCCCTTCCCTTTCTTTAGATGTGTGGCCAGCTCTTCACGTCTGGCTTCTTGGTGAGCTACATTGTTTGCTGTCACTAACTTGCTTCAGTTCCACCCCTTGCCTGAACGCCACAAATGATATTCCCAGTTCTCTTTCAGAATAATTGGTTGATAATTTTCCTTTCACGGAGAGGAAGGAGAAAAAAGATTGTCAGAATAAAAAAAAACCCTAGTGGCTAACCTATGGAAAATAAAAAACTTATGGAAATTATTCCTACCTTGGAATATTTAAATTACTATGAAAACGTTTGTGGCCCAGCACACATGTTGAACATAAAATCCTCAAACTGTAAATTCTAACTATGATTCTTATACTTTCTCCATTAAAGACACACAGAAAAGCTTGAATATCTTTTAGTGTTATCCTGATTGTGCTCATATCTCATATACTCTATCCTAAATTAAATGCTAGCCTGAAATAACATTAAAGTAATGAGCAAGAGAATATACAGATATTGTTTGAATTGGGGGCAAATGTGGGCATTCCCTTTGTTCTCTGCTAAAATTGATTTGAGAACGCTTGGACTGTTAAAGATCTAATTAGGGTTTTTAAGATGTATTTAACGAAAGCACTTGTTTACAAACGTATTCATGTTTGAATTATTTTCCAGTGAAAATTACTGGAAAATACTCTTACTCTCCTTTGAAAAGAGCTACTCATAATTTATTTTTTATGCAATAACAAAATCCATATTTTTCGAGGAAATATTTCATTTGTAATTCAGTGCTTTGGCACTTTTTATTGTTATATCACTTAAGAATATGTATCAAGGACAGGAGGAATTCTATTCTAGTTTTGTGAATAAAATGCTAGGAATTATCATTGAAAGAAATCTTTCATGTTCTCATTTTTCTAGGCTTGTCTCAAGACAGACTTTTGTTTGATTTCATGTTTGTATGTTTAATGCAGTTGCACCTTAAATATTTCAACCACTTTGCTAAAAATTAAAAAAAACTAATTTTCACAATCAGCTTCAAGTTTGGTATTGTTATTTAAACACTAGCATTGATAGTGGTGTCTACATGGAATTAGTGATTGTAAATTGTTCAGTTTAGTATATAGAAAAAGAAGTGCATGTTTCAGAAAGTGGTGATTTCCTCCACTTAATGGGAAGTTTCGTTTGGGATGCCACAAGTGGAATGCCCACGATCACAAACACTTTTCTTTTGTTTTATGCCCACCTCTGCAGGTGGCAGAGGAGACCCAAGAGTAGGAGTCCAACTTTCTCAGCTTTGCCAAAGAGATCTGCGAGAGGAGGCTTGACTTGCACGTGGTACAGAGTGGCACGTCCTGAGAGCAGGGGAGGTAAAGGCTTCCTGTGCAGGGTGTTTTACACCTAATTTATTCTTTACATCTTAAAAATAATTGCCAATTTTTGGCAATTTCGACCTTAGGAAACATCAGGTTGCATATTGCCGTGCAAAACATTGTAGAACCAGTACTTTGCAGTGTAAATTTGTATTTCTGTTGGTCCATCTTTGGGCATCGTCCTAGTTTGGGAAAATGTTTTATGGTAAATACAGTGTTTGTAGAGAGAGCAATGGCTAAGATCATGAGGTAAAACATTAATGTTTTGAACACTTTTACGTGACTCTTTTTGCTTTGTGGAGGTTTTAGAGTCACGTATAGGCAGTCTATATCTTTGTAACACCCATGACAAGACTTCTTAATTGTGTCAGCAGTTGCCAAAATTCAGCAAGCATTTTTGCTTGCATGAGATCATGAGATTGCATTTAATGCTAGATGTGCTGATGATTAGGGAATCACCACACTGCTCAAGCAGTTAAATTTGAATTGAGAACTGAGAGGGCATAAAAGTTGTTGTTGGTGGTTGTTTTAAGCAGCTGTGTCCCAGAGGAGGTGAAGAATATCACAGCAGCCTCAGAGGACAAGTTGAGCTGTTTGCTGCTGTGTAGCTGTATAAAAAGGTCTGGTGAGCTAACACAAAAATATTCATGTGCAACATCATACCGTGTCATGAAGATCTCACACATACACGAATTGCAAAGTTCAGGCTCCGATGTAGACCACCACAGTGTTGTTCCCTTCCTTAGAAAAGGCTGCTTCTTTATTCTGCTCATGTCGTGGTTTGCTGGTGTCATTAAATGCTCATTAATAGTAAAACCAAGCCTTGCAAATGTTTTCCATGTTTAGACTGGGATCCAGGTCTCTGGACAGTACAAAACTAGAGATGGCACTTTTCTCTCTCGTGTCACTGAGGTGGAAAAGTTTGTGTTGGACATCGTGAAGTGAATTAACTGGCTTAAATAAGTAGAAGTCAGCTCTGTATTCAAGTGATCTATTACTAAAAAAAAAATATTCCTTATCAAGAGTGCTGGTCACCTGTTTCTTTGCTTTCCTGTGATTAAGTGACTTTCTCATCAGAAATGATGTTACAGATTGGAGCAAGTCAAATATTCTCAGTGTCCTTTCTGCGTGCAAACCGAACACAGATGTGAACTGTAGGAAAGTGGCCAGTGTTTCTGTCAACTTGGCAAGCAGTTTGTGGAAAGGCTCACAGTGGCTGGCAATTTTGGGGACTGCAAAAAGGTCAGACATATGTTTATTACATAAATGTGTACAGCATTACCCTTAATAAATTTTTTCTCTTTTCTTTTTCCTCCTCAACTGCTGTTTTAATTTGCAGCGAGGAAAGTGCAGAGAACTTTGTGTTATTTTGTTCTTTTTGTTTGTTTTCTTTCCTTTTTCTTTTTTTTTCTTTTAAATGTGTGCGTCACTTTTATTAAGCCACAAATGGCATTTTACATTGTAATAATGGAAAATCTGATTTTGCGCAGTTTACTGAGGACACGTGGACGGCATTGAAATGTAAATCAGCACACAACACTGAAAAATATGGTGATTTTATTGTGACTTATATCACAATAAAACCAAATAATATGTATGGATTTGCAATGCAGCAAAACATTTTGCACACATAAGATGCACTCAGTGCCATCTGCGGGGATCTGCAAGTCTTTTACAATTTTTTTTTTTTAAATTTAGCAATGATAATAGTGCAATGTGGAAGGTGTCTACATTTTTTAAAGGAAGTTATGGGGGGTAAAATTGTTTGTGGGTGAACCTGCCAAGTGCTACATGAAGAAAGGAGTGACCTTTTAAAATCAGTAAACATCACTTAGTTTAAACCGCTAATGATCTACATACATGTTTTGGGAATTACAAGTTTGTTATGTTTTACTGAGGTATTGGAACAACTTGTGGCTAAGCCTGTCAGCACAGCAGACCACAGTCTTGTTATTTTTCTGTTTTGCAAAGCAGAGCATACACCAACACGTAAAGGTTTAAATAACGTTGAAACAGGTCTGCCAGGTTATGGGCAAGGGATAAATCCGAGACCAGTGGGTTCTTGCTCCCCAAGCTGCAGTTTGCCACGGCTATGCCCCAAAGGAATGAGACACAGACGCAGGATGCACTTCGAGGGTCAAAGCTGATCTGGCTTTATTACAAAATGGGGGGTTTATATATAGGGTGGGAAAGGAAAGGTTCTGGAAAGGGGATACCTGGATTGGCGATTGGTAGGGTAACATGACTGACAGGGAGAGGGGGTATGGATGGGGGTGTTATCCACAGTTAGGTAAGCCCTTGTTACAATGCAGTTACACAGTCTTTCAGGAGGAAGACTCAGGCATTTATGTCATTACTGATTTCTTCTTTCCACGCTCTGAAGTCCTTTTCAGTCCTCAGCCTATCTCCAACACAGGTCTGCACAAAAATGAAATTTTTCAGATTTTTTTTCTTCTTTAGAAATGGTCCTGGTTGAAAACTCTAATAGTCATTGAAAGGGCCACGAAAAGGAGCACTTACAGGACACGTGTGCAGTTGGTTAGATTGTGTGGGGAAATATTGACAGGGAAGCATAAGCAATGCTTGAGATGACAGAAAAAGTTTTGAGCTTTCATCTCAAACCATACATGAAATTCTTTATCCATATATATATATATATATATTCAAACATCCCCTACTTAATTCTGTGCTTGAATCAGTTTCTTGATGCTTCACAGTTATGATACCCAGCTTGTATCACCCACAGCTCCAGGGCCCTTCGGCCGTATGCGTGTATTTGTGTGTGGATGTGTGTGGATAAGCGAGCAAAACCTGGCTGCTTCAGAGAGGTAAGCAATGAGAAGGGGCTGGGATTGTTTGTCAAGACGTGTAGGCCTATGAGGAACGAGATGAAAACAGAAAGCGGAAAGGGAAGACTGAGTGCCAGAAAATATCCCAAAATTTTTTAAGTATGAA
Organism: Oxyruncus cristatus; assembly: GCA_013399855.1. Lineage (NCBI taxonomy): Eukaryota > Metazoa > Chordata > Aves > Passeriformes > Cotingidae > Oxyruncus > Oxyruncus cristatus. Next base: position 506,224 of record VXAY01001100.1, read on the forward strand.
ATTTGGAGAACATGGGAACTGATAAAGGTCTCTTAGTTCAAGACACTTAGAATTCAACAGGCCTAAAGATTAGAAAATGGTTTTCAGGAAACAGTCTAGCCATGGAGGAGGACAGATTTTGGTCCAAACTCATTTTCTTTCTTCACATTTCTCTTTCGGTAATTATTACATTTTGATGATAAGAGGCTCAAGAGCATTCCAAGACTTCAAAGAATTCTGTTACTGCTACTGCAGTTTATACATGGTAGGTCTTGATGGGGAATGTGAGGTTTGTTCGAGGAATGTTAACATTTGTATGTTGTTGCCATGCATAGAGCTAGGATGAGTTTTGCAGTGGTCATTCATCGCGGTAGAGATCTGCCATCCCATAAATGATCTCACTGAAACTATGGAATTACTCACAGAAGAGTATTAGCATAAATCTTAAATCTTTTTACTATCAAAAATACAGTTAAAAATGTGTCATTTTTTGTTGTTGAACAAAATCTGGAACAATTCTGGTTTCATTGAAGAAGTCTCTAATTAAGATTGATTTGAATCCAAACTTGCATCTGTATCCATCTTGCTTATTAAAATATATCTGACGACCTTTCTCATTTCTATAGCAAATTGATTTAAAGCAAATTCTCCCGTGTGCCTACACACACATTGCTGTGCACGGAACAGAACAATCTGAGCTCCCTCTTGTGGTCACAAAACACTTCTCCTTCCCCAAACCGAACCAGGCGGCTAAAATATTTCAAGTTTCTTGTGTAATTCCTGGACTTCATTAAAGGATAACTCTCTGATGTCACTCAGTATTAGTGAGAGATTTAAAAGTGTGGCACAAAAACAACAACAAAAAGGATGGGACCGAGATCACTCTAACCAGAAAGTAAAAGCTTCTCTAAATACCTCACGCTTAAAATCCTGAATAATCGTGCCAGATATGCAAGTAGAGGGTTCTTAGTCTAATAGAACATATTTTTTAGCCATTAACGTAGAGATAAGAGGCATGTTCTCATTAAGATGGAAAGAATAATTTTACAACTTCTGGGCTGACAGACACTACAAAATAAGATACTCATTGTAGGCATTTAAAAACTGAGAATTCTTGGAAAACTGTGGAGAAAAAGAGTTCTTCTCACACAAAAAGGATTCAGGAAGTGGCAGCTTCATCAGTAGTACTATTTTACAGGTTTGCAGCCCAGTCTGCTTATAATTGCTCCTTGTTTACCAAGATTACTTTTACTCCTGTGAACGAATCAGATAGAAAACAAGAGGGTTTTTAGGTGGCTTTTTTAGGGGAGCTCTTTTTTGAGGGAGTTAATGTCATGTGGTTCTTGCTGCAAGTTTACAAAACAGTAGAAAACTAGAAACTCGGACTTACTTGATTTCAAATAGCACACGAAGATACAGATTCCTGTGTCAAATAGATACACTGTTTTCCAACCCGTGATTTAATTTTTTCAGTAAGTAAGGTGTTTGTTTTCATAAAAATGTTTGTAAACTGGAGAACCAGAGGTAAGTGACTCTGTTTTGGCTGCTGCAGTGATGATGGACACCTAATGATTGTTATAATGACATCTTAAATAGTTTATTTTGGATGATCCTTTTAACTATTTCGGATCACAACGAGAAATACTGAACATCAGCTTTTGCATCATGTGATCAGGTGTTGCAAAGGGTCTCTCCTACTCTCCTCGAAGAGTTAAGAGAAAGCACTCCTGTTGTCATCTGTGTGGTAGCTTTAGTTTGTCTGGGAAGCACTCCAGGAAAAACAAGGTCAGAAGGTATTCCCTGAAAGGAGTTATGTGTAGACAAGGTGACAATACACCTCCTCAGTGTTGAATGAGAGATGGATTGGGACTGTTCATTAATCTTTTACCAAATGTCCTTTCTTTGGCAGAAGACAAAAGTTGCACAAGAGTCAGAGACCTTACAAAGAACAGAAGAATAATCTGACTGGGAAAAGAGAATCAGATGACCTTGTTTAGAAGGAGTAGTTTCTGCCCTTTTCTAACTAGATTGAAAGCCTTCTCTTATGATACCTTTGTTCTAGACTAGATTTGCTTGCACGTGAGCATGGATTTGATTGTGTTCAGGAACAATTCAGGTCATACTTTCAAAAGTTATCTGCTGAGGTTCTTTTGGTTGGAAGCATGGATTTGATTGTGTTCAGGAACAATTCAGGTCATACTTTCAAAAGTTATCTGCTGAGGTTCTTTTGGTTGGAAGACTTTTAACAACAATGTCTCTGTGGAGATTAAATGAGCGGTAATGAATACTTCTATTAAAAAAGAAGAAATCATGGGAGCATCTACTCATAGAGACAAACCTATTATCATCTGAGAATTAATATTATGGAGAGAAAAGATGGAGACAAATAAGCAGCTCTGCTTTCTGGAGTGCAAATAACTTGTCAAGCTGTCAAAGAGAATGTTTTTACCATTTATCAGATTGTTTTATTCTTTGAAATGCTTAAATCTTCTGTCAACCACATTTGAACCCACTTTTTTTAGTTTTCATACGTTCTATAGCCTACCTGCAAGAGAAGAGCTTTAACAAATGGTGATTTCCTTTGGAGCATAATTTACTTTAGGATGCACTTTGCAATCCATATGTGATTACAAACTTTAAAGGAGTATAGGATGATGCTGGGGAAATCCATTGATAAACATCTTGATTTTTATTACTTTTTAATTACAAATTTCTAATATTTTGGCTTTCCTGGAACAGCAGTTTTGATACGCTACAAGTACTTCAGTAGCTCACACTTATTTTTCCTGCTTTGCCATTTGTCCCTTTGCTTTCTTTATTACGCTCTTCAGTTCATTTGGTTGTTTTTTGTTTTTTTTTTTTGTCTTTCTTTTCTTGCTCTTACTTCCTTAACTACCACACCATATGAAGCCAGAGAAAACCTCACTAGCTCATAGCGTTGCTTAGCAATGTCATGCATCTCTTGTTGTCTGTTGTGAAGCCATGGCATCCTGGTCTTTCAAAAAGATTGCTATATCACTGCTTTGCTATGGGTCCAATTTTTTCCCTGAGATTTCTGATAAGAAATGATGTGTCTAGACAGCGTACATAAGAGATTATCTTATATCCATTATAATATAATTAGATCAAGCCATGCCAAAGCTCACCAAGATTTTGTGTTTAAAAGGTCAACAGCTTTTATTCCGTATCTCAAAGATAAGCACCTTACATTGGGCTTAATATGGAGAGTGCTGTGGCTGAAAGAAAAGAAGCTTCAAAAGATTTCTCCTTCTATTATATCATTCAAAATAGACATTTGATACTGTAATACGTCCATTTTAACTTCCGTGATTCATGGAGCTAGAGATAAAAATAGGTCAGCTGTGCCCCTACTGGTACAGGATTATTCCCTGAAATATATTTTCTATTTCTAAGTCCAGAGTAGATTTAACTATCTCCAGTGAGGATTTACATTTATTAGACTGGAGGGCTGTTCTTTGGTGGTCTTAATACATTATAATTTATTATTTGTATTATGGCAGCAATTGGAGAGCTCAAGTGAAATTAGGATCCCACTGTGCAAGGTATTCTATGAACATATAACATAAAATGATTTTTCCCCTGGAGGGTTTGCAGTCTAAATAGATAAAACAAAGGTTGAGAAAGTGGCCATACCAATATCCCCATTTTAGCAAAGCACAACTGATGCAAAGAGCTGCTCCTGGGCTTGCTGATAATATATTTAACAGACCTGATAAGTGAGTCCAGATCTGCTGCGTTCTAGCTTTGTGCACTACCTAGAAACAGGTTTTTGCATTTGAAGTCAGATGCCCTTCAGGTTTTTGACTACTAAATATTTTTTTTGCTTCTCTAATCTCTCATCTCTTTTCTGATTTATAAAGTTCACCAAATCCCTTTGAATGATGCAGTTTTCAATGTTAAATAGTCCTGCTCATTAACTCTACCACTCAAATTTCTGAAGAAACTTAACACATAACCCACCTTTTACAGAACTCCCTCAACTGTTCACCAAACGACTTGTAGAGTTTTTGATTTTTTTCCCCTCTTTCTCTGCCAGCTCCTTTCTAACTCTTCTCTGAGTTCATTATATCTTTCTTTAGCTTTATAATTCAAAATTCCCAGAATTGAGTGCTGTATCACTGAACAGTTTTGCCAAAGTTCTACAAAACAGAGAAGCTGGCTTTAGTTTTTCCATGTAATCATTGCCTGGCATATTCTATAAGTGGGAATATTTCTCCTAGCAAATATTTCTCTGCTTTGTGAAGATCAGCATGGCAAACCTAAGTGAAAACAACACAGCATGGTTCTAAGCAGCTTAGTGTTATAAAGTTACCAAGTCAAATTTGTTTAGCAACAAACCGTTGTGGTTTAACCCCGGATGGCAACCAAGCCCAACACAGCTACTCGCTCACTCACTGGGATGGGGGAGAGAGATGGAAGGGTAGAAGTAAGAAAACTCACAGGTTGAGACGGTTTCGTAGGTAAAGCAAAAACTGCACATGCAAGCAAAAAGCCCCAAGGAATTAATTCCTCCCTTCCCATGGGCAAGCAGGAGTTCTGCCATCCCTGGGAACAAATGGCTCCATAACGTGTAACTCGAGAAGACAAATGCCATCACTGAATGTCTCCCCTTTCCTCCTCCTTCCCCCAGCTTTATAGGCTGAGCATGACCCCATGGTCTGGGATATCCCTTGGGTCGGCCGGGGTCAGCTGTCCTGGCTGCGTCTCCTCCTGGCCTTGGAGGTGTATGGACCTTGTGCACTCCCAGCCTCCTCCAGGTAGGGTGGGAGACAGAAAAGGCCCTCACTCTGCGAAATCACTGCGCAGCAAAAATTAAAACATCTCTGTCTTGTTAACACAATAATACTCAAAGTCAAAATACAGGAGGATGACGTATTGTGGGCCATGGCGATCTGCATCACTGCTCCTCTGACAGTGGATTTTTGAGACACACCTAAAAAGTCCCTCCTTAAATACTTGAAGAACATCATTTCAATAACAAAAGGGAGGTGTCATTCGTGCTCTTTCTGTGATATGTGATGGGGAGATCACAGATTCCTAGAAAACCCTGTGCTGGAAGTGACCCACAAGGATCATTGAAGTCCAACTATATGTTATTTTGGAAAACAGGCTTTCAATTTCCAAGTAGCTTTAGCAGTAACAAAAGAAACAACAAAACATACAACTGAACATCCCTTTTGAGGTATTTCTAACCCTGTTGTACACACTTTCCACACACCATCCTTTTTCGCTACTCAGTTGCTGAAAATATTTCTAGCAACCTCTCCTTTAGTATAGCATTCCTCGAGGGGCAGTAATGCTGAGAAAGGGAGTCTTTCACGTCTCAATTAATACTTTTTCTCTTCTTAGTTTGGACAAACACACCTACCCCCTCTCAGCCAACCAACATTGTATTTTGTGATTTAACACTGAGACAACAGAAGAGAAAATGGCAGCAGATTTCAATATGTTCGCAGCAGAAAGAATGCTAACAGCTCACTATTTTGGGGAAAAATAGAAGCCAGTGTCTTCAGGCTCAGACATCTGTTTCATACAATATGCCAAGAAATGCCATAGCCGTGATCTCTAGTATCATTAATTAACATAACATAGCTAGTATTGAAGTGAGGGTTTTAAGAGATTAAAGAAAATACATGTTGTATGAATATTCTGCGTTCTTCCTCATGGCTTTACTTACTCTGCTAATTTTCGTTATTCTTCTCCATAATTGCCACTACTCACTAATTTAATAATTTGTTTGTTTTTCTCAGAACTGATGATGCTTCAAGGATGCTTCGCTGTGCATCTTCTTAATCTATAACCAGCCACTGAGAGGCAATTAGAGCTGTCAGGCCTGCTTACCAGCCACTGATGCAAACTTTTGTTCCACAGCACACTTGTCTGCTGATCACTCAGCGTCAGCCAAGACCACGATGCCCTCCAGCCAAGGATGAATCTGTAACTAACGCGACACAACTGCTGTACCAACTGTGCAAATTAGGCAGGGAAGTGATTGCTTTTGACTGTATTTTACTTCCTCCTACCCTTTACTCCGCCTACAGTAAAGGATTTACAGTTTAGGATGGTCCTGGAGTAGCTGCCGTGTGCAGCTCAGCCACTGAACAGGAAGAAAGGGCGTAGTCAAAAATGAACATGCAATATTTATGACGCGTATGGGTTTTATTCTTGGAGTGCCTTTTTTTTTTTCCTGCTTTTCTCCTTCCTGGAGTAGTGGTTCGGATGCAAGACAAGAAAGCTACACTTGGGGAGTGCACAGTCGAGTCTGGTGTACCAAGGCTTACTCTTGTCACATTGCACTCCGTGTCTTCCACCCCTCGAGTGTGGGTGTGTGTATAATCTGCTTGGTTCAGCCGCTCGATGTCTATCATATGTCACCCCTCATAATTCTGTCTGATCAGAGGTTAGTCAGATTTTTAGGGTTAGTTAGAAATTCAGTGTTAACTGACTTTTTGATTCTTTTGATTTTCCTGAGCACGTTGCTGGTGCATACAGGCCATAATGAAGAAATAATACTGAATCTGATCTGAGGAACTGAAGAGTTGACTAGCCTGTGTTATTAAAAATAATGTAAAATGGTTTTTTTCTTCTTTTAATCTTGTATTTTATAGCCTAATTTTTTTAAATTTTAATGTGAAAACATCTAATCACAACAGTTATTTTCAGTAAGCAGCAGATACTGCAACAACGGTGAAACCCTAATTGATAATCATACTGGGCCATTTTTTTCCTTGCAGTAACATGTTATTCCATGTTAGTTATTTACTATTTTTCAAATATAGTCAGGCCCTTATATTCCTATTTTACCTCACATAGGTTATGGGGAATTACAAATATGTAACATGGTTTAAAATCAGATGAAAGGGAGGTATATTTTTTTTTCAAAATCTGCATGATCTGTCATATCTATCTCAGAAGTCACACCACATAAAAACGGTAATTTAAACATCAGTGTTAGAAAAGCATCCTGCTTACTCAAGGACATATTTTGATTTTCATAAAACCCAGACCATGAAGTTTAAGCTGATTTTGAAGGTTTACTATCCTTCCTGTGTAGACATACTCAGAGTTACAGCTTTGTGTTACAGCTGATCTAATATAAAATCATGCTGTTATCAAAATGGTGATTGGGTTCATCTGGCTGCTGCTTGATCAAGTGTAAAGAAAGCAGACAGAAGGGTATGGTGTGAGTTGGGCTGTGGCAGAACACCCTTCCATGACCGTGGTGAGATTTAGATTAGCTGAGCTGTAACTTTGAACTTTCTTCTTATTCTGACATGGGAGTGTTTACCTTTTGCATTTGTTATTCAAAAATCTTCTTCTGTGGTACAGGAACAAAACAAAAATCTGTGGAAAATTTGTTGTTTATGGCTGATTTTATACCTCTGGTTTTCCTTAGGTGGTTAAGCCCTACTATTACCTGTAAGTTGTTACTAACAGAACTAAAGAATCCGTACCAAGTACTGGCAGATGAGGTAATAATCTTGTCATCATCAAAATGGGAGAGAAAGGGGATTATACATTCACCCACAAGACGAGGGACTTGGAAGATTCTGACTCAGTGTTGACTTTATAGATAATATACAGATCTATATGAGTATATAGGCCATGCTACAGGTTTTCTCTGTTGTTCTGGACAAATACACTGTGTTTTTCTGTCTTTCTGTTGGATTTGTGACACGTAACATAATGAGGCCCTTAGCAGGTTAGATGACAACAATCAAACAAACCAGAAAGTTGTCTTGATTTTTTTTTTTTTTCTGAATTGACATAAAGATAACCTGACTGTTAGATATTTAAATATGTCGTTATAAGGCATATGTGAATATCCTTGTCCTTGACTATAGATAGTGATGATGTGTGAAAAATATTGGAATAAGATACCATAGGCTATGATAGATGTACTAATAGACTTGAAAGAAAGAAATAAAATAAGGATACTATGTATTTTTTTTTCCAAAATAATTGAAAACTACAGTTCATTTTGCACATGATAATTCTGGTGGAAATTTCCTTGGTGTTTTAGTGTTTAAGCCATAAATCATTGGACGGAATTTTGCATTTTCACTAATGTAATTATGTTGCATTTGAACATTTTATTACATGAAGGCATGCAACTGAGTGGGATTTGTCAAGAGCCTTTGCAGTTAACTCACATAAAGAAGTTCTTTCTCTTTTGGCCCATCATCAGGCCTCAGTATAGTGTCAGACATCTGATTAACAGAGAAAATCATAGGCTTGCTGAATCATTTGATATTTCTTGGAGAATAAAGGGGACTATAAAATAGAACATGAATAATTCATGTACAGGACCATCCAAAGTCATTTTCTGATGATGTGATTTCTTCCCCTTTTCAGAACTGAACTTTGCTTTTAAAAGCCAGCGTGGTAAAAGTGTGTTTCTGTAGTGTGGAGACATCTTCCTTTTCAAATGTTTATCTTATGAAGTAGAAGTGTCACAAATGTTGAAAATAGGAAGAAGAAAGACAAAAATATATTGGAATTTCTTTACCACAGAGAACTGTAGGGTGTGAAAATAAACTGACTTGTTATTTCAGGAGATTTAGTCATGACAGCAGAAAACTATACTTTCAGTGGAGGGTACAACTAATTTTTAAGAGCATCACCCTGTCACAAAATGTAAACTGAGAACTTGGCACGGTATTTTTCTTCTGCAGAATGCTTTGTAGGAGATGAAAAATAGAATCCTTCCCAGTCTGCTTCATTGCCACCTTTAACAGGCTGTGCTGGGATGCTAAGAAATACAATCTGAAAGTTCTTTCTTTAGTGGTTTAACCTGTTGAAGTCCTGAGTGTTTTTTCTGCCGACCAGCCTCACCTCTAGATTATCTTCTCTGTTTCAGTGGAGCAGACATGTTCAGTGGAACATTTGGGTGTCAGCAGACAAACAGGCTAAAGCAGATGAAGTCTATTACTATCATACCCTTCTTACATTCAAGGCCCTCCCTCATTTTTGAGTCTGTATAGCCTGACTCCAACCCTTTTTACAGTTATTTAATGAACTTGCCTCCTGAAACAAAACTTCTCGGAAGACAACGGAAATTGTTACCTCTGGAGGAAGGTAATAATCTTGTTTTGTGACATGAAGGGTGAGGAAATAGGCCTTTGTGATGAATTAGCTGAGCAATCTGGGAATACCAGAGTGTGTTGAAGTAGGTCTGCTACTTTGCTTCTGTTTAAGAGGACTGTAAGTGGAAAAAGGTGGCAGCTTAGCTGTTGGAATATTGCAGCATCTGGTGAGGATTACAGATGAAGAACTGGTACCTGGATAAAAACAATAGAAGGAGAATAAGTAAGATGGGGACAAGGCAATATAGGGACAACCACACATGATGTTGTGAGAAAAATGATGTGTAAAAGTCCTGTGAATGAACCTGTGACATGATTGCTTGAGTGTGCTGAATCCAGCTTAACAGCTCATAGTGCTCACTGAAGACACAGGATCTTAGAATCTTGAAGACACGTCCAGTTGGACGTGGCACTGAGTGCCATAGCCTGGTAACCGCGGTGGTGTTGGATCAAGGGTTGGACTTGATGATCTCAGAGGTCCTTTCCAACCCATCTGATTCTATGATTCTGTGATTCTTGTCATCTTTTCTAAAATAATCCTTTCTTACTGATTTTTTTTTTAAGCTGTATATAAATATTATGCTACTTTGTTGTGTAGATTCTAAGTATACTCATTACAGTCCCACAGTACTGTTGCAGTCACCTTAGTATAAATGTATTTTTTTGCAGTACAGGTTATTTCCCCATGGAAAGGGGAAAAAACTCTCCGTGGTCCATTGCCAAAGCAATGCAACAGTATCTGCACTGGGGCTGTAGTGTCTTGTGCCTGTCTCATTTGGGGGTACATGGCCTTAACCTCATAGTTACAATGAAAAGATGAATAAACTCATGGAATCCAATTTAAAAAACCACCGGCAGTATAGCGCCTGAGCGAGTGATAATGGCAACTTAGAAGGGGCTCCAGTCAAAGGCTGCAGTGCCTGCAGCACTTCCTACCAAAGTGATGGTATAAAAAGCATGTGAGAGAGCACAACAGCACACTGCAAAATGTAATTAGAAACAGGTGTATACGAAAATGGTTGGGTTGACTTGTGGCTCATTTGTTTCTAGCAGTAACCAAAAATTTTTTCAGTAACTATCCTGAAGCTGGATTCCTGTGTGAGACTTAGGAGCTTTATGTATATATTTAATCTTGCATTGTTAGTCAGAAGCCTCTGGAAAGAGTTGGAAACCATAAAACGGTTCTTGCTGTGAACAGGGGAATTTTTAACCCATTGGGGAAAACAGGAAAAAAAACAGAACTGGATTGGGGGGAGGGTTGAGGAGTGGAGAATGGAGTGGGAGATAGAAACGGGAGAGCAGAAGGTAGTCAAGTTTTTGTTGTTTGTTTGGTTTGAGTTTTTTTCATTGATTCTATTGATAAAAAGCTCAAAGGCTGCTTGGCAGTGACCTCAGTCCTGTTCATGCGACCGGGGGAATGCAGGCGGGAAGCTAAAGCTTGCGTTTAGTCAGTGATCTGTGAATAACCCTCGGTCCCTTAATGACGTGAGAGAAGCCTCCAAAGGGAGACAGTGAGTCAGAGAGAAGGAGGCACAGAGATTGCTTGAACAACCATTAGCACGTCATTGGTAATCCCAGCGACACCTTTCACATCCCTGGCATTTGTCTCAGTGCACTCCACTGAAGGCTGGTACTATGTTTTATTTAAGGCTTTCTCACTGCCTTCTGGAGATGTGTGTGTTACTGTAGCCTGACTGATTGGTTGTCTGTTATGTTTACTAACACTCTGAGATCCTGCAGGAGAGGGGAATCTGTGGAATTTCTACCATGGCTCGATACCTCTGGATTGAATCCATTTTTTATGTTAGACACAGGGAGCAAAAGAGTATCCAGATAAACGTGCACATGAAAGCAAATCTTTTTTAGAACATTTAAGTTGTCACGCTGCATGAGAAAGAGTTATCTTGATGTAGTATTTCGTAGCTGTGCTTCTGCCTGCTTGTTGTCATCTAGTAGGACTCTTGTGATAATACGTGTGTGTATACCGATGAGGAATGCTAATCTTTTGTGTTTTGTATCTCTGACGAGCGTTTGTGTTCATCTAAATAGCTGCCTAGAAGCTGGACAAAGGAAAGATCGAGCCCAAAGCTTTTGAGAGGAATAAAGTCAGCGACCCTTTCGGGATACTGTTGTGTCCTCATTCAAAAGCAAGCTATTACTTGGGGCGGGGGTGTGGGGAAATCACAGCACTGCTCACTGCCAACTTTTGTTGCTGAGTTTGGGTGGCTGTTTCAAGAGGCAAAGTTCATGATGTGGTTCCGGAGCTGTTTAAGTTGCTCGCAGTTGTGGCTCGTACAGCCCTATCCTCTCCCCAGCCTTCTGTCCTTCGTCAGTGTTTGTGACTGCTTGGCTCGGCTTTTCATTTTGTCACCAGTGCAGTGGCTGACCCTGGGCAAAGACTCTCCTCGGTGACTCAGTTTCGTCTTTTATCAAATGCCGTGCTAGTAATCATGGTAATAACATGACCAGTATTCACCTGTATGTTAACACTTAGCTTTTCACAGAAAGTTTCAGACTTCCATCTGCAATTTTTAGTTTCCTTTTTAGGGGGGAGAGGGGGAAAAAGAGAAGGAATACCCACAGCATTTGTGGGCACTTCTAATTTTTATATGAGTCTTACACTGCAGCACCTCAAGGAGATGAATTTGCTGCTAAACTTTCTTTGGATTACAATTCCCATGATCCGTGGCAGGTGAACATTCTCCTCGCTGGTCTAATGTTTAAGTGTGGCTGTGCTGCCTGAGAGGAGAAAACATCATAGCTGCAAAGCATAAGGCACTGTAGTAGCATTAGCAGATAAAATATTCAAATTTATGCAACATAAATCTGAGTTTTTACTAGGAAGATATTTCATTTTCCTGTCACTCTACTTTCTCCAAAGGACATAAATATAACCATGATACTTTCTCTGGGAGAAACAACTGAGCATTTCCTTCCCAAAGGGAGTGAATACCAGAATTTCTGCTAATAAAAGCTACAGACATTTGGGGAAAGTATAGAAGTCTTCATAAGGAATAGCATTAAGCAGGTCTGCTCTTTCCCTTAGGGGCTATTCTGACAGTTGTATATCAACCAACATATTTCCTTTCTACACCTTCAGTGAGGATGATGTAGAAACAACTGTAGCAGTGATACACTACCCAAAGATTCCTCCATGCTGAAAACCAGAAAAGCTTTAGTAACAAGTAGTACAAAACCAGAAAAAGTACTTTGCTTGTTATTTTAAGGAAGCACCTCTTCCTCTAAAGTTTTTAGCACTCTTGCATGACACACATCTTCCCTCTTATAGTTGAAATAGATTCTAAGAACCGTTTTTTTTTTCTTCTTTCCCTTTTTATCGTGAGTCAAAATTACTAATTTAATGTGTATGAAGGACTTGGATTATCCAGCATGTGCTAAACATAGCTACCGAACATTTGCCACATGTCAGAACTTTGCAAATGTTGTTTGTGGAATTATTTATATTGACTACATTGGAAACATGGGTGATTAGCAATGATTATCACAGTAGTTTGCGAAGTCTTACAGATGGAACTCCCACTATCCTTTATGGACAGAACTTCTTGATGTGTGTAAGCTTTAGCTTGGCATTCCATGCATCTTTTAAGGGATGGCAACCGAGAAATGCAAAAGTGTGGAAATTGGAACAGCAGGCATAAAGGAGAAATGGGAGTGACTGCAAAGTTGTTGTCAGCTGATACCCGTAGGCTTCCATTAGTTCCCTGACTGACTTCTGAGTGCGAGTACAATATCTCTGCTTCTTGCAAAGTAAAGTGGTGAGTTTGGATCTCTACCTGAGCTAGGGGAATTAGTTAATGTTAAAATCAACTGCTGATGGACCTCAAGGATTGAATTCTTACAGTCATCTGGCCCACTGTGTTCTACAACATTCTGCAATGACTTCAGGGAAAGGGTCACTGTGCACTGCACAGCCAGTCATTTCTGGCTATTTGTAATGATTGTTTCTAAGCAGTGGAAATGTTCCGGGATGTATGAGAACTTTGTGGTACCAAGAGCAACTGCAAAATGCTACAAATAGAAAATTACCAGTTTTGTAATGTGGCCAAAGTCAATCTCCCCTGTAACAGAATGGCTTCTTTGGTTTTGTATTCACCTATAATTTCGGAAAAAAAAGGCTAAAAAGGTTAGCCATCAGCGTGCTTGCAGCAAGCGTAGGTAGAGTCCTTCTCAGGTTTTAATTTGCAAAGCCTAGCCATGATGATAATTTCTGAAACCTACCTTATCTGCCTTTCACAATTATATCCAGCAGAATATGGAAATTTGTTTAAATTAGAACAAACACTCTGCTTAAAACAGAATTAATTACCCCCCCCAAAAGTAACAAAGGATCATTAATTGCTATTTACATAAGAATAATTTTTCTTTTTTGGGAAACTACTTCTTTTAATTTTTAAGAGAGGTCTTGATCCTTTGGTGTAGAAATACAGTTCCAACAAAAGTCCAGAGTCCTGCCTCTATCCTACTGAGGATAGTGCATCTGAATATCAATTGCACTTAATTAATTAGTGAAACTTTACAGTAGTTTACAAATAATCCCCATGAGTTTTGTGGCTGCCTGCTTGCTCGTCTGTACTTATTATTATGTTCACTGAGAGCATAAACATAATTAAAATGCTTTCTTAGATTTTTTTGCCTCCTATGTCGGAATGTGTACTTTGTTTTCATGCCACTTCAGATGACAATCTATATCATGCTTCACGCTCAGATCTTCAGGCAGTACCTTGGTTTTACCAAGTCTGGCATCCTGCAGGCCTGTACTTGGACACCTATAAATGGCAGCTAATTAGTTGAGCTCTAAGGAGAAGGGGGAAACAAGATTAAGATAAGGACCTCAATGGATATATTTTTTTTTTCTTTACTGGAGATAGTTATGGCATTTTTTTTGACTCACAATATATTTTTGTTAGCTTTCTTGGTAATTTCTGATACTTAGAAACCTGACACCTAAAAATCCCAAAGAAACAACTCTCTGGTTGGAAACAAGTTTTTGATGAGTAATATCGCACCACAACTAATTGGTGTTTTTAAAATAGCTGTCCAGTGTTCAGCTGAGCACTATAGCTGGCTCCTCAGAGTGGAGATATATTGGAATAACTCCAGTCTCGTTCTCAGAAAATATTTAGATATTTTAAACTTATTAGCTATAGAATGTTAAAAGTTTGGGTATATTTTTCTTTTGCTTGCCAAGAGAATTTTTTTCTTGTAAGGAGTCATTCCTGTTTAGAACATACTGTACATCCTAAACCGACAGTAAGACTGCTGCAGGAGAATGGCCACAGGAGGAAGTTCCTCCCTGTCCCTGCCGAAAAAAATCCAGAGTACCACTTAGCAGGTACACATAAAGATCCAATTCTCCGAAAATTTAATTCCAGAGCTTGAATGTTGTCCCTCCAGAAATATTCTGGGTACTCCTCGTGTACTGTGGGGATACAAAAATGGTTTTATAGACTTGAGTGAGAGACCGTCTCTTGATCACAGCGTTCATGTGACAGTCAATCACACGATGAGCAGTTGCCATTCCATCAATCGTAGGGACTTTGTTAAACTCCTCATAAACAGCACCATTCTGTGCCAGGTAAATCCATGTAACATGGAAATGTTGTAGCCCACATGCATTTGCAAACTCCTCTAAAAGGATCTCAAGCCTAACTTGCACTGAGAGTTTTATAAACTTTTTCATATTTGCAGCTACACCTCATGAACACCTTTTAAATCCTCACGAATAGGAATGCCAGACTCTTTAAACTGAAGCAATACCCCAGATGCATTAAGCTCTAATTTAATCCACTAGAGACAAGTTAGAGATTAAGGCAATTGGCTGACCATGAAAAGAAATTTCTATGTATAACTTGGCCAAATAAAAAGTATGGAGCAAAAAGGTTATGATATTTGTTAACATGCACTCGAAAAGGGCAAATACTGAGATAAGGGAATTCTTATTTTAGGATGGTTGGATGAAATTAAGCAGGAAAAATCATCTTGAATCGTGAAATACTCTTTGCAGTGAGATGAAATGCTAAACAATGGAAAAGCCTCACGAGAAAAGTAAGAGAAAATGGAAAATTTGCATCATGTGAAAATCATTCAGTGACGGATTTGGAATGTATCTGCACTGTGTTAGGAATGGATAAATGGCACAGTAACACTGGGAATCCCTAACCATGATTGCACTTAGCCACTAACACAGAGCATATAGAATACAAGTAATCAAGACTGTAGAATACAGTTACTCTGAGAAGTCTTTTCCTGCGGAAAAAAAAATCATAATTGCATTCACTTTTTTTTGGTAAGATTTATTAGTAGTTCAGAACTATCAGGCTTTAATTATTATGTTAGGAAAAATATTTTTACCTACTTAATGGTGACCAGTTTGGGTTTTTTTTTTGTGGCTTTGTTTGTGGTTTTCTTTCTTTGTTTGGTTTTTTTTTGTCTTGTTTTCTTTTTTCTTACTCTTGGTGGTATGTATTTTTTCAAACCAGATGAGCCGCAGACATGCACGCACATGCAAATTTAGCACATAAACCAGCGTAAAAAAACCCCGGAGCATCAGAATGGCTCCAAAATGCATTGTAACTCTTGCAAAAAGAGATGTTGTCTTTACTTTGCAGAAGGGTTTTATCGTGCTCACAAATATATATAGCTGTGAGTATGTTGAAAGCAGCTAGCACAGGATCACTTGGCTGAGTGGGAGGTGACGCAGGACTGTGCTATTAGTGAGCAGGAGGTGGGAGGTGACTGGGGCTGATGGGCAGGTTGGATACAGTATTTATACACATATGTTTACAGGTATTTTTAGATGAGATATAAATATACAAATGTTAAATTGATGAGATAGCTTGCCTCAAGGGTAGATGGAATGATGCAATAACTCAGAGTGAGGCAGCGTAGTAGAGGGGACTGAGCATGTGAAAATGTAGTTTTTAGTCTCGGCAGCTGCACAGTAGTACCTTCTCACGTGTTCTTCCCAATGTATTCTATAAGAGCTTTGGCTGGACTTCCACGCTCAGATAGGGCACGTATGTTGTATTTCATTTATACTTGTAGCTTCGTGTGGCATGGTTAAGGAAAAAATGATGACATCTCTAGTGGTTAGTGGTGTAGAGATGTGGGCAGCAGCAGTGGAAGAAAAAAAAACCCTGTAAAAGGATTTGATGTAATTTGCCTTATCTTAGATTTTTTTTCCTATTCTCTTGCTCAAGTTGATGTTCCACTTATTAATATCTGTTATTGGGTACTCTCAAACAGTCTTCAGAGGCTTTCTCAATTACTGTGTGTTAATTAAATTAGGCCTAAGATTATTTTAATCATAATATTACTTTTATTTTCTTGTTAAGAGTGTGCACAGATTTTTCTCCAAGTTGACCTGCACAAATATTCTCAATATCTCTCCAGATTATCTCCGTCTGTCAGTCATAGTGCAACTTTGATAGGCCAGGCCATGTTTCCTAATCCTGACAATGAACAGCGATTGAAACAGTTTTCTGTGCCTGTCTAATCTCCTTAGAACTTATTCCCCTCTTCTCTGCTTCTGTCCCTGCTATGGGATCCTCTCATGGAATGTACATCTAGGCAGGATGTGCCTAACTGCTTCTGTAACATCCACCCAATATCACTGACACAACGTCCTTGCCTGTCCCTGTTTCAGCTGCTCAGGAACAGTCCTGATGGAATCCAGCTGGCAAACTGATCGGTCTCACTAACTTTCCTTTGTCTTCATTTTCAGTTTGATAACCAAAGACCCAGAGCGTGTGCAGTTTTCCTGATATTAGTAGGGGTAATGGAGAATTTGTCTGAAATTTCTGGGAGGACTCATCCTGCTCTGGGTTTGACTGGAAATAAAACACCACTGGTAGGATTTAGGCCTGGTGTAGTCACGTCCTGTGAGCGAGATGCAGAAAAACTGAATGAGATCAAAGGGCACACAGCTATTACTGCTGTGAAGATAAAGTGCACATCTGTGACAGGCCACAGAGAAGGCCGGGAAGCTGTGCACTGTAATTCTTATTGCCCAACAAATTGAGATACAGCGTTGTCGTCGTTTAGGAGTGGTGTTCCTCAGTTTAGTGTTCACACTGAAACACCCCTGGAACCAGGGCAGTTGGAGATCCTGAGAATATGATAAATCAAATGGGAAATTTCAGCTCAGCTTAGGCTGCTGAAGTAGTGTAAAAGTTCAGTTGATACGTATCTATAGCTATCATATACACAGTATTAAGTAACTGTTGTCTTGGCATGGAAACACCTTGGTATCACTCTTGAATTCTGTCTCGAAAAAGCTCCAGAGGAGAAAGATGCTGTTACTGTCTTGTACAGATTAAGGTAGTGCCCTGGATAGACTAAATTTCTTGCCAAGGCTTTATGGCAGCCCACAAATCCAGCTGAGCTTTCCCAAGTCAGATCCATCATGTCCAGACAGACATTTGATATGACAAATTTTCATTGGCCTATTTACTTAGTTTCCTACCAGTAACTGGGACGGCACACTTGGGGTCTGTACCAGCTGCTAGATCAGAAAGTAGAGTCTCTAGCAGTTCTAGCAGCTCAGCTTCAACACTCAGAAAGCCCACAAGCCCTTTTCTTGAAAGCGTAGTTTCCAAATGGGCTCTGGCAATGGGCCTAACTCTAAAGGTGCAAAGGTTAAAACTTACGTGAAACATGTACACTTTGCTTCTTTCTGATACTTGCGCTGTCCTTACGAGGACCCATCTTACTGAAGACTTCTTAATCAAAAGAACCTGAAGGTCCAATATCAGGCTTTGCTTTCCCATCCCATGAAGAAAGTTTTATGATCCTTCCATGATTACATTGCTCAGGCCTAAACTCACACTGTACCCTTACAGAACATGAGGAAAGAGAAGCACACGGAGGTGGCAGAGTACATCAAGAGAAGGCCACTGCAGGTTTTGACTCCTAGTCAAGGTTCAGAATAGTAATGTATCTACCTAATTGCTTCAGATTTTTCCTGTGCCTTTTGCCTTGTATATATTGCAAAAAGTACTTCAGAACATGTTCAAAACTGCTTCCCATCTTCCCCTGACCAACTCCTGTTAAAATCTAGATCCTTCGGCTTGAAATAATGATTGACACTGTGTTGTGTCTCATACGTCATCTTAGATGGAGATTCTTTCAAAAATAAATGTGGCAATTAAATCCCCAGGGTTCTTCAGTTTGTGTACTCTCTATCTGTTACTTTTAAAAAAGCTGTGCACGAAGTTTTCAGTGAAGCTTCCAGCCCCTCTTCAGTGTCCTCCTGAACTGCATATCTATCTTCCTTCGTTCACACTCTCACAGAGGGATAGTTTCCTTGTGCCAATAGAAGGGGATTGTTTTCATGTGTTCTATGACAATTAGGGTTTGCAGAAAGCTTGTTGGCATTTCTGCTTTAGGAAATAAATGCTTTTTAGCTCATCTCATGTCTGGCATCCTATAACTGCTACAAGTGTAGCTGTAAGAGCTAAGGCTTCATGCTTCCTCACCGCAGAATGATCTATCATTTGTATGGTAGGTCTTTCCCAGGCAATACTCCCTTGTGAGGAGAAGGAAGCTGGAGACTGTCTTTGATTTTACCCAGAACAAGAGACCTGCTGGAAAATAGTTTAAGCCCACATATTAATAAAAGCAACCCTAATTTTCCTTCACTTGTATGTGGGTCACCTGTATCCTTTGCCGCATAACTCCAGAGGCCGGGCAATACCTTCTCCCCACTGAGTTTCAACGTGGTGAGTGTGTTCCACTCAAATCACACGTTTCCATACTGCATCCCACCAGGCTGTTAGCCCTACAGCTGCATTTCAGCCTTCCCATATCCTCTCCTCCTCAGGTCCTGTCTCCACTTGTACTTTTTGCACCAGGAGCTATGGGAGTACTGAGGATGCGGATCTGGGTAACCAGCTGCTGTCAGCCGCTTTATCCTGCTAGAACATCCGAAAAAGTTCTGGAAAGCACTAGGCTGTAGCCCAGCAGTGAGGCCTGTTTTAGCAAATGGTTGGGCTCAAGTGAAAAAAATGTCCTCTTGCAAGCCAGTTTGAGAGGAAACAGGTGGTACATGGTTATTAGAACATACAGAGAATAACTCTTGGAATACAACCGGAGAGAATTCATCAGACAACAGTGAGTCCATTGTAAATAAAAAACAGGGTATGATGTAACTGGCTTTTGATAAGCAGGGGTAACCAGTGGGCAGCCAAGGACATCATGTTTTGTTCTTGTGTATTAATCACTGAGTAATGATGTGGCAGCAAATGGCAGCAGCTTAGGTGAGAGATTCCATGTCTCTGCCGTGCTGCTATCCAGTAAACTTTCTGTCCCTGGCTGCAAGGGGGAGTTTCTTTTAATATTTGCTGGAAGAGATCAATGAGCCTTCTCACTGATATTAGGGAAGGTCACTGACAGTCCCACTAACAGGACACAACAGAGCTGAACACAAGGGTTTTCCTGACGTTAATAGGTGGTGACTCCTTCCATGAAAAGAAAAGTAGGCATAATCCTGAAATGACAGAAATAAATATTGGTCTTCCTGATATTTTTAGATATTATCAGCTGACAGGGCAGATTGTGAAGGACTGAAAAATGACGAATGTAACTATGACTCTCTTCCTCCCCCCCTCAAAAAAAGGAAAGTGGGGGGGTAGGGGGGGAGAGGGAAGAAAGAAGGCTCTGCTGGCAGCCTCAGGATAGTTTCAAAAGCATGTGTGGGGGAAAATATGAGAAACAATCTTGTGGGATTCAGTGAGGAAACACTTCAAAAATATAATTTGATTAGGACACAGCCTGTATGATTCAACGAGGGGGAGGAGGTATTGCCTGGAATATGCATCTGACAAACTTTCACATCAAGAATTACTAAATTACTGTCATGCAGCCATGAGGTGGGGGCCAAAACTGCCTTTTTTATTATTATTATTTTTAATTTTACAAACTCATGAACTGCAACTTTTTGAGTTGTTGGCATCTATGACGTGAATCAGCACCTTGAGTTACTTTTGCTTCTGGTTCCATTGATGTATTCCACTTTCTTATTTTTATCACAGTATCGCGCCCTGCATACCCTTCCTAAGCTCTCTGTTGGACTGGAGAGCAGGAAAGGAAAAGGAATCCTTCACTACAACGGGCAAGAGAATATTAGATTTAATATGAAAATGATTCAGGCATTGTGCCTGATCCGGTGGACTTTGGCATCATTACAGGACATCATTAATTCACTGATAATTGTTTATTATTTGTTATTTTATTATCTTTATTGCAGCTGTGCCTACAAATGCATTGCTATGAGCATGTAGTACTGGCCAATACCAAGAGAAATTATGTAGGTGGCATCAGAAGAGATATAGAGTAAAAGAAAGACACAATTATTTACAGAAGAACAACCAAACTAGAGAACTATTTAAGCATTTGAAGACTGCAGCCTCTAACCTTTAGTATAAATGGAATGCATAATGCTATATTTTACATCATAACACCAGGAGATTAGGCTGCATCACAGTGTGGGACCTGGTCCAGTAGCAAAGGAAATATGAAGGACAGAGCAGGTTCTGATATCGCCTTCCTTTTAGTGGCATTTCTGTCAGGGCTTCGAGGAGGATTATGCAGTGTACAATTGCACAAACAGTACAATGCCAGTCATTTTCTGTCAAAGAACTGAGCTCTTACCACAGCTCTTCCCTCTTCTTCAACTGATGAACCTCAAGTCTGGTTTTTGGTACACTCATTCAGGTAGAATGCTGGAGAGTGTGATTTTTACTTCAGATCCAGATGTCCAGCTTCTGGAGAGCAGGCAGCCAGAACTCGGCTCTCAGCACTCTCCAGCACCTTGCTAATGACCTGTAATTGAAGACATGTTTTGTTGTGAGGGAAAATGACAAAGTAAATATTCAAAAAGGAGATGGTTTGCTTAGCGCAGTGTCTGGAGCATTCACTTGGAGAACAGAGACTGTGCCATCTCTGCTTTGATGCACTTATCCTAAGTAACTCTGATATGGGAGCTGCAGGTAGATTTAGGAAGGTGAAGAGAATACTTTCTTTCCAAGACTTGCTGTCAACAGAGAAAATTCCAGAGGGGACAATAAATACTCCTGTATTCTTCATGAGCATGTTGTTAATATAATATGCTGTCATTCAGGAATAATCTTCCATCTTAGTACTGAGTTATCCCATTAAAAAGAAAAAAAAAAGGCTTTTTTTTTTTTAGTATCAATTGGCAAGAGGGTGCATTTTTGTCTTTAAGATATTTAGGAAACCTAGAGCTGAATGAAGCATTGGAAAAGATGCTTGTTTGTGCCAGGTCAATTATAAGATGTTAGGACTGAATGAAAGTAGAAAATTGACATCTGTACAATATTCTGAGGTCTATTCTATACAAAAAAAATTGTTGTTTATTAGATGCTAAATGGTAATTTAGTTTAAGTACACTGTTTTGAACATTTTCCTTGATAGTAGCATCCTAGAGAGAATTGGACAGAACTATTAATCTTTGCTTTATGTTTGTATTTGCAGGCTCAATTCAGCCATATCTGCTTAAAGCTAATCATATTTCATTCCTTCACTGAAAGTCCTTTATAACAAACTGAAACTCATGAGACATTTTAACTACAGGCATAAATGGACTGAACTAGAAAAAAAGTTGAATAAAATACTAATAATATTCTGTCTTACACTTGGTCTTGTCACTTAAAATCAATTGGATATGTGATTGCTGGATATGCTCTTTTGCCTTAGTGTTCATTTGATTTTGGATGAAAACAATGAAAGGATACCCAATTTCATGCAAAAACTTTCCCTAGTGTTATACAAAACAGTTAATTGTTAACCATGCTTTTTTTTTCACCACACTTAGTTAAGTCAGAACTTTTCAGGGATGGTATAATGATACTTAAACTAAAGACTGTTTAAGTATAAAGTATTTAGAGTTTGAGAAGTTTCAGGGCTAGAAATTTAAATCAATACTGCCTTGAAAAAAAAAGGGTTGTAAGTTGGTGTTTTAGTTCAATGCTGGCCCTATAAAGAGGTTGGGAACTCTTGCCCTGTTTAATTTAAGGTTATTTAAAAAAAATAATAACCCTGTGAACTTATGTAGTAATTACATGATTCATATAACTGGGGCTGGACTTTTGAAAGGGGAGGTTTCACCAGCTGAGGCATTCACTAAGTGAAAATGAAGGCTACTCCCTTAGTAATAACCATTAAGGTCAGACTCAAAAGGTCAGAATGAAAAATTTGCAGGTGTTTGAAGTATGAAATGTGAGGGCCACTGTGTATCTCCTGATTTTCTTTCTGGAAGTAATTATATTGATGTTTTCAAAGCAAACTGATCTTTTTGTTGATTTGATCAAATTTGCTGATTTGTATACTTTCCTTCATTTTAAAGTGTTGAGAAAATAATGAGCATTCCAGAGAAAACTGTTGTTCAGCTCCCGGAGAAAACAATTCCCTACAAAAACCAAAGACCCCTTGCTAAAGTACGTATTCATGGACTTTACACGGGGGAAAAAAAGGAATTGTTTTATGATACCACCTCTTTTACTGTGTTTGGCTTAGGAAAGTAACTACTTATTTCTAACCCTTGCTTAGGAGAGGTTTCCTTTGTCAATTGTATGAGTAAATGCATATCTTATTTTAAATCTTTTTAGAAATAAATGACAGTGACCAGCTTTATAAATGGAAGCCTCAAACGTTATTGTATATATTAGAGGCAAGTGCAGACTATTTTCATTGAGGAGAACTTGTGGCTTCTTCTCTTACAGCAACAGTAGGGAAAAGAATAATTCTGAATAACTCACAAACTTTCTACCAAAAAGCAGAAGGACTAGAGTTGTTTAGTTGAAGACCAGAGCTCATGAGACCTATCAAGGGAAGTCAAAACTCTATTAGAAAAGTCACAATGGTGTATCTTACAAAAAAGAAGTGAGGTTTTTCTCTCATTTTCTAATTATCTTCTATTTTCTGGAAGTGGGATTCCTCACATCTATATATAAACACTTAGAAGTTGTTGTATAATCCAAATAAGCTGCATAGAAAGTGATGAGAAAATGACGTTTGCAGGATGTGGCTCATCCCACATATTTAAATCACTATTGACAAGCTTCTGACAACTTTTTTAAGCTGAAGTGCTTTCATATTTAATTTGTTCAACCATTCCGCCCCGGTTTCATTCCTTATCGGTTCCAGATAGAGTCTGGGGTTATTACACGGTTGGCAGGAGACAGGACTTGCGAAGGCACTGCAGCAAACACATTTCTGGGTCGGTGAACTTCCTCCCTGCACAGGCAAACTGCCCCGGGACCCGTTCGGCTCGTTTCCCTAACACAGAGTACAGCTCGAGTGTTCGGAGAGCACTTTTTCCAAGGGAAAGGGGCATGATTCACGGTTGCATCCCAGCCTATTCTCTACTGCCACATCCACTTAAACTCCAAAACAAGTTCTTAATGAGTTTAATCATATTTAAAATTTCAATCTTTTTCAACATTATTACAATTGCCTTTGGCAAAAACCGGCAGTATACTGAGCTCCACATGACTCAGACTCAAACCAGGTTTTGTGTATTCAATTCCTTGTGAATCACCACTTCTTGAGACAGGCCTTTAATTTTTTGGGTGTTTTTGCACCTTTAATTACATTATTGTGAGTGTGATTAAATGGAATATCTAAGAAATGTTACTGTTACAGACTTATTCACCACCTAGTCAGAATGGAATCGAAACACGTCCTCTCTCTTCCTTTCTCTCTACAGGCTGACATAAAAGATGAGTGGGTTTCAGAGGTTCTTTCTTGAGGATATCTATCTATTCTTGCTGGGTTACATAATCAGAAGTGGGGATTGTGGCCTATTATATCTCAAATAATAGCTTTTTTTGAATCTCAAAGGTCTTCCCTTACCTCAGCTTCAAGCCTACAAATAACATGATACTTTTTGCCTTTGAGGTCGCCATTGGTAGATCTGTGATAGTGTATTTTATTCTCTGTTCCTTGCACATTCCTCACATATGCCCGTGTGAAATTTGAAAGAGATTCTGCAAACCTTAGTCATGGGGAAGAATAATGTATTGTACAATAATGCCTCTTGGAAATGCAAGTTTTCTGTTCTGGAAAGCAAGCCTAAAAATTAATCCCTCAATCAGCGTGGTTCTAGAGTATATTAAAGGTAAACAGAGACTTAATATTTCAGAAAAAAACCTTCTTCAGTTGGAAGTAGCTTCTGAAGGGATGCAAACTGATTCTCTGTTTCTGATCCATAAGTTATGAAGACCCCTTGAAAAAAGGCAAAACTAAAAAAAAATAAAACAAAAAAGAACAAAAAAACCCTGTGTAAACCATGCTGAGATTAATTTTTCGTTTGTGTTTCTGAAATCCCAGATTTACTGGAAACAGAAAATGACCTTTAGAAATGTGAATTAGCTCCTGTCATCTCACTGATTTTTTTTAGTGTGGAGCAGAATGGTGGCAGCTTGAAAAAGAATTAGTGAAAATTGTTAACAGCTAATTCTTTCAAGTTTGAAACTGCCAACTAACGTGCACATTCTCACAATCGTTCTATACCTTTTAGTATTGTTTTCACAATGGTTAGAAGCTCCAACTAATTCCTTGATAGAACCTACAGGGCAGCTATACACTGTGACACTGGGAAGACACTCCTGAAGAGCTATATTTAAATTTACATCTTCCCTATACGTCCACTTGCATCTTTAACACCCAAATGAATTTAAGATTACAACTTATACTGTGTTTACTATGTCACATTATGCAACATAACTTGTGTGTGTGTGTGTGTGTGCACAGTTATATCTGTATTTCTAAACACCAAACTGTGCTCGTCCTTGTCTGAGAGCTGGGGGCAGGAGGGATAAACCCTTGACTTGTGTCGTACAAGCAAAATGAAGTGGTCAACAGCTTTCTACCTGTCTGTCATTCCTATATCCAGGGACCAAGAATGCACATACAGCTGGGATCACCGGAGAGGGGTGGAAAGGGAAATGACAATAACATCGAGCTTAGGCTGGAACTTATACTCTGCAACCTGCAGCTGGGACTGAAACAAAATGTTTCAGTCCCTCATTGAATCCATTGGTAACTATCAGTTCATCACCAGAACTTTTTAATTTAAATTTGTTACTGCACGTTGTCAGTCTTTTAAAAGATTTATAAAGACTTTATAGATTCCTTCAGTGAGCTGTTTCAGATGATTTTAAGTGGGGAAAAAAAAATCAGAATATAGTGGCAATGCATTTCCTAATAAAAAATTTCAGTATAACGTACTGAAGCACAAGTTTTCAGGAGCATGCAAAAACATAAAAATCAAATCAAACAAAGAGATTTGTTTGGTCCTGTGACAATGGATTTGAAATTCCTCTTTTTGTTTATTCTTTTCCTGAATTACCAGTCAACTACAGTTTCCCTTCTTTTCCTTTCCTTACACTCTTCTCCTTTTCTCCTGCTTGCTTCTTTTATAATTATGGCTACTTCTTTTATAGTAATACAGCATAATAGTATAGTAATTTAAAAGCAGTACACTTTGCACATTAAAAATACCTCTCTTTACCATGAAAGTGCACATTTAGCAAAACTTCATGTCAAATAGGTGCAAACCCTCAGGCTATAAGGTTCTGAGAGACAAAAATCTTTGCCTCTATACAACCAGTTAGGTTTATATGGATACCGGTGTTGGTGACCTGTAATTCCAGCTGCTCGCTGGTTTTACTTTACTGGAATGTTTTTGTACCTTACTGCCTGCTAGACTGTTACGATAATTACAAAAATCAGAAATGTAGAAGTAATGCACGGTGGGAGGCAGAGTATATTGGCTTGCCCGACTATGTAACAATATCCTGACTTGAGAGAAACTATATCCCTAGAGAGCAAATATTAGAAGTTGTAATTTCAAAATGGCAATCTGCACATCTGAAGACTGCAATCTACTTTCCTGAGGGAAGTCGGAACACAGGTTTGCTTCAGAAAAGAGACTGGGAATTGATTCAGTCATACTTTTGGTTCTTGCGTCTTCTGTGCTTCAAGGGAAATGACTGTCTCTAGCTCTTTTCCTCCCGTTTCTTTTTCATATTGTCAATGATATAGAGAGAAATGTAATATTCATTGTAAGTCTGCTGACCAGATATGCTGATAGTGTGATAATTACATTATAGGACTGCATTCTTAATAAGATTCCCAAGTCAGCTTTGCCTAGATCGCTGCTAAATCAAGAGGTACTTTCCGATGTCTCTCGGTCACTTCTTGCCAATATATGGCTGTTTTGGGATGAAAATATCAGTGTTCCATTGCAACCCCTTGAGCTACTGTATGTATCTAAGTAAACACTTGTGAGAGATCCGTAAAACAATATCAGGAGACAGTTACTGCTGTAATGAGGAAACAAGGCTGTTGGAGTGTAATCAAGTTAAAATTATATGCACATAAATAAACGGTATAATTGTTTTATTAAATGTGTAAATCATTTTTTGTTCTCTAGAATGACTTTTAGCGACTCATGAAAAATTTAACATGTGAGATAAGACTTCCTTACACAGAAAGTTTTGCAACCTTTCATGGAAGAGAAAGGCTGTCATTATGTTCTCTACAGAGACGGATCCTAAACCAGTTGAGTCAAGCTTATTTGACATCGCTCGCAGTGCAGACTGTTGTTGGTATTTGAAGACAGTCCAGCTCTGAGCTGTAATTGTGATGACAGATCTAGTTGTGTTTGTTGGTGCTGAGGATAGACAGCTGTTTTCACATGCTGGCTTACAACTTGACAACTGCAGTCCCAACAAACGCTTTTGATGTTCATACATGACAGAAATAAAAAGATCAAAAATCACACATATAATGTCCCATCCTCCTTGTCTTTATCTTATTGCTGAATCCACAGAAATGTAGGTCTTGAAGGGACCTTGGGGGATTTACCGAGTCAGCTCTAAGGCAGTCATGGCTACCCAGAGCACAGCAGACTGTTGGTTTGTCTCTGCTTACAAAAGGTACTTTCTAGATGAGGTCTGGATTGATTTTTTTTTTTTTTTTGAGAGGTAGATTCTTCTCCTGGTTTTGCTCCGAGAGTTCCTTGGCCTAGTTTAAATCAGTTGTTGAATTTTTCTACCTTCCCGTTCCACCCTAACTGTAGACTTCTCGTTCTTCCTGATTAATCATTTCTAGAGTAGCCTCCACGGTGAAGGTCTGACTTTGGATGAAGAGCTTTAGGTGTTACTCAGCTCAGGCTTTCTGCCCACTTACCTCGCTCTCCCAATACATTGGCTACTCTTCAGTCATATTTTGCCTTCCCTGTCCTACCACATGATTAAAGCTGGAGCTTGTACTCTGTAGAGAACTAGGCATTAAATGAATATGGATAAAGACATAAGCTGTAACTTCTTGGCCATCTACAGAGCCACTCTGTGAATTTGTTTCACTAAGCATAAATAACAGTTCTATTATCCTTACATTTGTTCTCAGATATTTCATTTACGTTCAGTTACTTCTCCCTGTATTTTGTAGGACAAGCTCATCATGTAATATATATGTCTGTTTGTGTGGTTGGGAACCAAACCTAGTTTCTGTGAAAAATGTTTTTTATTATTTCATAAAAATGAAATTAAGAAATCAGTACATGTGATTTTGCTAGGTACACCTCTGATGGGTATTTGTTCTGGCCAGGGCACTGCCAACCAGGCTATTATTACCACGTGTATTCAAATGACATTTTATTTCCTACTCTGCATTTCTGAACAGCAGGCTGTTTTAACTACTGCAGAGTCACATCCACGGAAAAGGGGCAGATGTTCCACATTTTTCTTTATGAAACCGGGGAACCTTTCAAATTCACTTGCTAAAATGCCACCAAAGAAGCATTGCACAATAGATAACATTGTCCTAAAGAGATGAAGAAAAAGTACTATTTAAATCACCAGTAGCACTCACAAGGCATACTTGATATAATTAGTAATTGTATGTTTGATGGGCACACAAAGGAAAAGATAGTCAGTTCCTTCCTACTACTCTAATAATGGGAGATTACATATAGATGTCTATTCAAAAAAAGAGGATACAAGACTATTGCTAACAACTTTAAGAGAGAGAGAGAAAGAGAGGATGAGAAAGTTTAATTAACAAGTACTACCCAGAGAGATATTTTGAAGAAAGAATGACTCATAGGATAATAATGCAACTTTGCCAGTGGCCAGGATAGGCAGGAAGAATATAAAGGAACAGCTCGCTTTTAATGAAGTAGATTTAGTTGCTGTATCTTTAGGAAGTTGAAAACATACCTTTGTTGCCTGCTTACTCATTTCCTTGCTGTATGCTCCAGTTTGTTAAGTTTAAAAGAAAAGGAGGGGGGCTGTTTTCTC
Organism: Oxyruncus cristatus; assembly: GCA_013399855.1. Taxonomy (NCBI): domain Eukaryota; kingdom Metazoa; phylum Chordata; class Aves; order Passeriformes; family Cotingidae; genus Oxyruncus; species Oxyruncus cristatus. The sequence goes on from VXAY01001100.1 coordinate 534,656, forward strand.
TATTACTCTCTGGCGAGGTCAAAGGGTCTGAGATGTATCTTCTGCAATAGAAAGAACTCTTTGTGCCAAAAATAGTGTCACTAGAAAAATAAAAAGTCAGAATAAAATGTAACATTTTTACCAAAGATTGCCTCTCGGTCCAAAAGTTTTACATGTCTCTCTAGAGTTAAAAGATTTCTTGAAAGTAACAGTTTTCAAAGGGGCTTTTATGGTACCACTAATTCCACTGGAATGGGCTGGATCTTTTATGACCTTGCCACAATACTGTTCTGATGGCAACTGGGGCTTTTAATTACTCCTATCAGTTTAGTAGAAGGAATTTAATTTAAATCTCAGAAGATTTTCTGTGTTCCCCTCTCTTGATGCATGCATGTCAATGTGGCTAGGATATTTCTTGGAGTATCCTGATGTCCTGAAGAATCCAGTTATAGGCAGGAGCATATCAGAAACATATCTGTTTCAAGCCACTACTCACTGTGTTGACTTGGAAACTCATCATAAAAGAGAAGTAATTTCTCAACAAAATTGTGCCAACCCATTTTCATTGTGGCATCTTCAGTTGTATGCCAATTCCAACTTCCTTTGGCAAAAGAAATTAGAGATGGAGTAATCTGGCAACAAATGAAGTTGTTCATTGTACTGCCTGAAGAAGAAACTGGGTTTTACCTAATGAGGCTGGATGTAGTGCTTCGTTTGGCAAACTGTGATCACATTAGGAACAATGTTTGCTCAAGATTAACAAAATTGTTTGTAACAAGTGTAAACAAATGCTATTCTGTTTCCAAAGCACAATTCCCTATTTTAGGGAGCAGTTGTCTATCCCAAGAACTTTGTAAATACTTAGACAGTAAGATATTCCAAACACAGCTGATGGGTACTAAAAACGAAAGGAGACTTCAACAAGGATACCCTTGAAAATGAAATCTATGGTGTATTATTATTCAGAACAGAATAATTTTTGCCATAAACATGACTGAATTCTCTGAGTTTTGATTCTGAGATGACTCAGCACTTCATTAGTGTCTTCCACTTCTGTAGTAGCTTGGTGTTTAACTTAGTCCCTGAGTGAAAGTTGTTCACATGTGTGAGATATATGAATGGGCACTGCTAAACATCTGTAGTGTACCTTCTTCCCACCAGTCTTTTGTAATGCTTTACCTTTGGCCAGCATCACTGAGAAGATCAAATAACTGTTTTGCCTATTTTATAAGAACATTTTTTATGCTCTTACATTCGTGCGGTACAACAACTCTACCAGAAAATTGGTTTAGTGCCAAAAAATCACCCTGTTTGTTGTGGTGTCAGTTTGGTAATGCATTGTGATACATAAGTCAAGCTCTCTTAATTGATCAGTTCCTACGGCATATTAAAATTTGATTATGTCATTCTGACGTCTGTCAAATATATCCCACTGTGGAACAAGAGATGTTGACGAGTCTGTGCCTTTTGAGTGGATTTCATAATTTGTAAACACAGAGTTTCAGCCCCTGTAAATAGGCAAAATATAAAGCAAACTATCCTGATGACTATGACATTATTTTAAAGTATTTCCTATAACGTATTATATATTGGAGTTATATATTAATATTTTTTCTGTGCTACATTCTATTTGTCCATTGCTTTTTCAATTTTCAACACAGTTTAATGTGCAGCATTAAGTTGTGTTAATGTGCCATATGCAGATGTTCTGTTTTTTGTTCAGAAAAAGGTTTATAAAATTCAAAATATGAAACCTAAAGCAATTCTCCACTATTTTTTTCTGTCTCCAGCTTAGGAAACTTGCAAAAAAGCTGAAATTAATATTATTTTTTTAATTGAGCAGACATGGCTTATTTAGCCTCAGCAGAGCTTATAAAGCATATGCACCTGAAAGACATGACTAAGGGTGTGGGACCCAATATCAATATCCTGAAGAGAAGGTCTTTACTCAAAGCTGTTCCAGGATGTATAGATTTATTGATAGGAACAAATCAAATGAAGCTAGACTGGTGATATGTGATATTTTCATGTCTTGAGATTTTGATTTTAAGACATAATATTGTGATCAATGTGCTTCAAGAACAAGAAGAGTGAATGCAAGTCCATAGTAACAGTCTATTTGTTGCCCATCAAGCTGTTCTTTGGTGACCTGAAATTGTTATTGAGGATATTTTTCTGATATTTTTCTACTTTTTATAAGTACTTGCCAATCCTGAAGCCAAAACTGAGGGAAATCAGAAATTTTGGCTTGTGTCAATGTCTTGAAAGTAGTATTAGTTATTGTATTAAAGGAAAAGAGAAATTTTGTATGTGAGAATTCCAGAAAGCAGGTGAGTAAGTTGGAGGGTTTAGGATGGTTGCATATTGTCAACTTGCCTTGACTTTTCATGATAATTTTTGTTTATCCTTAAAAGATTTGAAACACATTTCAGGGGCAGCCCCAGAAGCTTCTGGATCTTTCTACCTTCTCCTCAATCCTCCTTTCACGTCATGAGCCCCCTGAACCACAGCCCACAGTTGGAGCCATCAAGCTTCGTACAGGGGAGAGAACAAAGAGGAAGAATGTAGAGCAGAGAGAATAGGGAGGTCCTGTACGCTTTGTATTTTTGTCTTTCAGTTTCCAAACATATCCCAGAAGAAAGGACTCGGTGTCTACTGCCAGTCCTACAGCTGGGGATGGAGCTGAATGACGTTGCGTTGTCGTGGTTTAAGCCCAGCCGGCAACTAAGCCCCCCTCAGCTCCTGCCCCCAGCGGGGTGGGGGAGGCAATCAGAGGAGTAAAAGTGAGAAAACCCCTGGGTTGAGATAAAGGCAGTTTAACAGGTGAAGCAAAGAAAAGCTTCAGAGGGTTAATCCAAAACCCCTTGCTGCAAAGAGACCCCCTTTCTCTATCCATCATATCCATTTTGTTCAAAGGAAATCTTGTTCTGGTCCGTTCAGTGGACCCAAACTCACAGAAGAATGTTAGGAACACTACACAAAGGGCCTAAAGGTAATAAATTAAGGCAAAGTAAGCTAAGGTAGACATCTGAATAGGTAAAATAGGCCTGAAGCCAGGGCTTTCTCCAAGCTTCAGTGACTGGGACAAAGACAATGGAAAGTTAGAGAGGTCATAGTGAGGAAGACTACAGGGACCCCAGACTCAGTGATGAAGTAACAGGATGTACCACCAAATTATTCCCCAAAATGAAGACCACGCCCCGGACTCCACCCTAACTCCACCTGCTATGAATATTGTAATCTAATAACGTAATAGAATGAATACGTATGTAGAGATGTTGTAATACTTTCAAGAGCTGTATAAATTACCTGCCCTTACACTGACCACTTCGAAGCTCTTTGTCCAGCGCGAGCTGGGGCTTCCCGCGATCGCGAATAAATACCTTGCTGTTTAAGGACATAAAATTCTGTCTCTAAGCAGTCTGTATCGGCTTTTTGGGCTTCACAGGTAAAGTGAAAACCAAATGCAAAGCCAAAAAAGATATTAATTCACTACTTCCCGGGGGCTGGCGGGTCTTCAGCCATCTCGAGGAAAGCAGGGCTCCATCATGTGTGACAGTGACTTGGGAAGTCAGATGCCATTACTCTAAATGCCCCTCCTATTCCTTCTTCAACACCATTTTCAGTGCAAAAGCAAAATATAGCCCCCTACTAGCTAATGTGAAAAAAATTAACTCTACCCCACACAAAGCCAGCTCATGTGCGAAGGCTGCTATGACAGGGCAGGTGCAGACCTTTGTAAAGTGGAATATTTTGGGTGGTGTGTAGGGACACAGGTTTATTATGAAGATGTAAGTGGATATTTTCTGTTTGGAATATGAATTCTTGCTCTTCTTTCCCTACTATCTAAATGAACTTAGAGCAATTTTAATTTTTATTTGTTAGAGTAACTTAAGGGGTGGGTGATTTACTGCTTAATTAAAAAAAGATGGAAAAGTGTTATGGTGACCTTTGTACATTCAGTATCAAGTCTGATCTATCTTTATATGAAACACCTCACAAAACTTGCCATATGATAATGAAGTTTCAAGGAAGCCTGTAGACTATGTTGTCTTCAGCTTTCTCAGATTCCAGGACTTACAGTCTTCTCAATATGCAAGCTCTCTAACAGCTCTCCCGTATCTTCCAGGAGCTTTAGGAACATTTGTTAATAGTCTTTTCAGATTAACATTTTTAAAAAATACTTCAATTCTCTTTGAGGGATTTTAGACAGATTTCAGAATTTCTAGTAGAATTAGAATTCTATTTTATGACCTATCTTATGGTTACAATCTAATTTATCAAAACCCATGAGTGCACAGTGGACAGGTGACTTTTCCAGGGGCCTTCTTGATTGTATTGATTCTTATTTTTATAAGGAGATGCAGAAAGACATTCTCTCTCACTCTCTCTCATTCTTGTGTTGCCCATGTTTTCCAGCTGGTATAGCATATAAATGACTGAACTTAGGTTTCGGCTTCCCCACATACCCTATCTTTTATAGAAACACTTAAAAATTATTTACAACCTTCTTGTGCTGCAAACTCGGCATTCTAGTTGCATCAGAGTGAATTTTAATTTTAAAGGTGAAATGTAAATCATGTTTTTTTGTATGAACAAGTGAATCTGCTGCTAAAGCGTTAAAATATACAATAAACAAAGGCCATTTGGGGTATCATTACAGACAGGGTGGGAATCATCTAGTATTCCAGTAAGTTTTTTAATAAGGTAACATATTTCTCAGTAAAGATTAAAACAGGTAATTAAATAAAGCAGCATCTGTTTTTTTCCTTGGCATTCAATTAGCTTTGAAGCAGCTTTTGTTTTTAAATTATATTAGAAGGCAAAAATTATACACACTAACACTTTTATGTCTCGTAACTAGATGCCTCACAGCTGCTCATGACTGGACTGGCCTATGGATACACAGTTATGAAAAGCCATGTTTCATGATACAATAATTTGCTTGGATAGGCACCATCTTTGAGGACAGCACATCAGAGGCAGAACAATGACAGCTCAGCCGTGTCTTATTTTTTTTTATGGTAATAACAATTATTAAAAAGTTAATGGCCCCAAATGGTTCAGTTTCAAATAGGCTTTAATTTAATTAGTCAAAGAGATTGACACTTCTCAAGCCTAAATTAATTTTGAAGCTCTGTAAGTAGAGATCAAGAAGATATTAAAAAATGTAATCTATTATGATAATTGGGGCATCTATAAAAACTGAGCCTGAACAACTAGCATGAAGGTACCAAATCTGGCTTTTTCTTCACAGGAAGAGTCATGTTGTTGCCACATCTTCAGTGTCTCTTTGCTGAAAGGTTTTAAGTAGCGTGTAAAAGAACAGTTCAACACAAGGTAAGCAAGGAGCAAGCATGTGAAAGCACAGAGGGAATGCACACAAACAGGGAAGGGAATGAACACGTGCGGATTACGGGGAAAGCACACAGGAAACAGCTTTGCAGGGTATGTGGAACAGCTAATTAAACACCACCGAAAGATGACCAAAAGTTGTGTAGATGCACCAAAGGCTTTGTGCATTTACACAACCAGGAACAGGACAGCAAGAGAAAGAGACACAGAAGATATGAGACCATTCTACTTCCTGTCTGAAATCATGTAACAATTTGGCTGCTATCAGTACTTACATCTAGTGTTGGCACCTGTTGGTTACCACCTAGAAATTAGCTTCACATTGTCTAATTGGAAAGCTGAACAACTTGTAACTACCAGGAAACACTTTGCTGAGGAGAAATGGTCTGCTTCTTCTTATTGCTTTATGTAAAGGGCTTTTTCCTACAAAGGACACTTTTTGTTTATTTCCTGATCTTTGATTCCTCCTGTGCATCAGGACATGAAAACGCATATGTGTGTATAAACATGTAATGGAAACATATGTGGATATTCCCATGCATATTTTAATACAGATACATATTTGAATAACGTGTATATGAAGCATAAGGAAATGTGTGTGTGTGTGTGTGTGTGTATATGGAATAGATATATATCTGTGGGGAAAAGGATAATTCAATTTTGAACAAAAAGTCGTCCCAGCTTCCTGGAAATGAATTTGCCTTTGGAAGTCCGTGGCTTTATAGCTGTCAGGTTCAGCTTCAGAAACCATTTAAAAGTAGAAGTGAAGCAGCACACTCTGAAAAAGCATCATGGTATGTTATGAAGTTTTGACTTACCACTGGTCTGGTAAGCAAACATTTTCTTGAGCTTTCTGGTCCCTGGTTCTGGAGCCTGCTCTGCCTTGGCACTACCAGTGTTACAGATAGCACTAATGGAATATAAAAGAATAGCATATAGGCACAGAAGGGCTGAACTGAGGCAGAGGGTAAACACAGAAAACAGAAATTTCAGTGAAACCAAAGGCTATACCTCAACAGTGGAATATCCCCACCTGATATCCATAACTCATGCAGTGTCTCAACTCCTTCCTGCGTTCCGGAGAGACTTCAGTGTAAGCAATATTGAAACCTTTTTCTTCTCCTGACTCCTACAGTGGCTTTTCTCTCCTTGGCCTGAGCAGTTCAGCTGTAACCCTACCTTTTGGAGACAATGGAGGATGAGCTGGAGTGCTGGGGCTACTGGTAAAGTGCCCCAAGGATCGTGCTTTATGGACTTGCCATGACCTGAGGTGAGGGATGATGTTGCTTAGTTATCTTAAATCACACTAGACTGAGCCTGGATGAGCTTAAATGCACACAGAAACATTTGTTCATAACATTCAGAATAAACAAAGTTACAATTTTATAAGAAAATATAAAATAAATAAAATTAAAAAAAACCACCAAACCCAACCCTCAACACACTACCCAATGTTTAAACTAATTACATAAATAATTAGTTTTCCTTCTTACCCTGAGTGCTCAGGGACAGAGTTAAGAAAGCCAAACCTCACTTGGAATTTAATCCAGTGAGAGATTCTCTGCGAGGGCTTCTTTAGATATATTATCAGTGAAAGGAAAATTAGGGAAAATGTGCCTCCTCTGTGGAACGGGACGGAAGACCTGGTGACAAAGGACATGGAAAAGGCTGAGGTATTCAGTGCTTCTCTCTCCTTGGCCTTTACTACTAGAGTTCTTCCTTCTGAAATCCCAGGCCCCCAGAGACCATCAGGAAAGCCTTGAGCAAGGAAGATTCACCCTTGTGTTTTGGGTTTGCGTGGCCAGGTTTGGTAGAGAGGGGGCTACAGGGGTGGCTTCTGTGAGAAGCTTCCAGAAGCTTCCCTCGTGTCCGGCAGAGTCAATGCCAGCTGGCTCCAGGATGGACCCACCACTGGTCAAGGCTGAGCCCAGGAATGATAGTAGTGCCTCTGTGATAACACATTTAAGAAGGAATAAAAAGTTATTACACAGAAGTATTGTGGCCAGAGAAAGAGCAAAATGAGAATTATGTGAGAGTAACAACTCTGCACACACCAAGGTAGTGGAAAAGGAGGGGGAAGAGGTGCTCCAGGCACTAGAACTGAGGTTCCCCTGCAGCCCGTGGTGCTCCTCATTGTTCTGCTCTGATTTTCTTAGTAATAAATTCAATTAATATCCCCAAGCTGAGTGTGTTTTGCCCCGACGGTATTCAGTGAGTGACCTCTCCTGGTCCTTGTCTCAACTCATGAATCTTCTCGCCTCTCCACTTGTGGAGGGGAGTGATGGAGTGGCTTTGGTGTGTGCCTGGCACCTCCAGCCAGGGTCAACCCATTAAACCGTGGTATAAAAGAATCAAATCAAGGGAGTTGTAGAACACAATGGATGTGCGCAAGTCCGCGGCACTTGATGGGATGTACTTGCGTGTTAAGGGAGGAGGTTGATTTTGTGCTGGCGAGGCCAGAATGGTTTTGAATGGTTGTGGTGACTGGGAGAGGTTCACGAGGGCTTGAGAAACTTTATAGACCAGGTCTCGATCTCAAACATCTCTTGTCAAGTTGTTAGCAAAAATCACATGTCATTAAAGCCAGAAAAGACCTGCGAGATCATCAGGTCCAACCTTTGACCGAATACCACCGTACCCACTAAATCATGTCGTGAAGTGTCGTGTCCACTCTTTAACTCAACTTCCAGGGATTATGACTCCACCTGGGGAGCCTTTTTCAATGCCTAACCACTCTTTCAGCGAAGAAATTTTTCCTAATATCCAACCTGAACCTCCCCTGGCACAACTTAGGGCCATTTCCCTCTGGCTGCCTGGGAGAAGAGACAGAACCCCACCTCACCACAGCCTCCTTTCAGGTAGATGTAGACAGCTGTAAAGTCTCCTCTGAATCTTCTATTCTTCAGAGTTTGAGTCATAGGCACTTTGAATATTAAAAAAAGAAAAAAGCCACTTTTTTTGTGAAGAAACCTGTTTATAAAAACCTAAGTTATGGTCTTGTGTTATATTTGAATTAATGTGCGGCTATGTAGCAATGTTGAAAAAGAATAGGTAACCTTAAAGAGTAGAGTTGAGGTTGTTTTTATAACCTTCATATTGACATCACCTGACCTCCTTAGATAAGCTTGTGTCCTCAACATTCTCTCTGTAGGTCTTTGTGTGTAGAAGAAAAAAAGTATTAATCTTGATTAGTATTTCAGTAAACAGAAATTAGTTCTCTCAGCGCGTGATTTTTATCATAAAGGAAATCAGTAAATACCATAAAAGAAATCAGGGGGTTCATTATGTTTTTTGTCATTATATTTATTACTTTATGCCATCTAGTGGTCTCTGCATTCAGCATCGGCTTTAGGAACTGCAGAGCTCTAAACACATTGACAGATGCTATTGTAATGTGACTTTTTCATGTTTTCTTGAAACATGATTGGATAATGGAAGATCTCATGATGATGAATAGGACAAGTTGCCTTGTTACACATTTAAAGATGGAAAGAATTAAACAAACTTAAATAACAAATGTTCAAAATGTTATTACTAGTTTGAACTGATGCCAGGATTTTTTTTTCCCGGTGTTACATATGTGTTTGTTCTTAGTCTCACTGAAATTTTGTCTATGAGTAATGAGTCGCTGAAATAAGTAAGCTGACCAGAAAATAACTTACAATGAGATAGCACTGTGTGGAGTGTTTCAGAATCATAATATTATACAAAGAGATATAATTGCAGTTTTGGGATTTGACTGTCCTGAAGAAATATTGTTGCCCTGCAGAGTGAATTTATTTTTAAAAAGATGTTGCTTTTTTTTTTAATGGAAAAAAAAGAAAAAAAATATCGTGCCTTTACTTTGCTGGACAAGGAGAATTCAAACATTTCAGAAATGTTTAATCTGTAATGCTGATAGCGAAGTGTGAATTTGTCAAAAAAAAAAAAAGAAGTTAGTGCATGACAGCTTTTGAGACAGGCAATTTTTCCAGCATATCCATTCACATATTTATCCATTCAAGTGCTGACTTGTCTGTAGTAGGTCTGTATAGCAGTAAGTTGCTGCTTCTAGAGGATAATAAAGTAGTTGCAGCAAATGGGCCGAGACAAACATGTCTGATGGCTGATTAATTCCATCACAGAAATTTGGCAAGCACTGTTTATACTTTCCATGTACAATGTTGCCAGTTGTCAGCCTTCATAATGGATCTTGTATTGTGGATCTTTTTATCTTGTACCACTTTTCAAGGTTTTTTTGTTCGGGCAATTTGGTGCCTCAAGAACTCAGCTGCAGAAGTCAGGAAATGACACTGGTGGTTTTGTTTTCACTGAAGAAATTATATTGGTAGTACTTGGTTCTAAAATTAGAATATGCTTAAATAAGTGTGACCCTAAGTGTGCAAAAATACGAAAACTTGAAAAAAAAAAAAACCCCCGACCTCCATGTTCGTTATCAATAAAAGCAAAGATTTTTAAAACCATCTGTGATTTTAGGACTTGGATTGGCAACGTTGCACATAATTCTGGCATGCTACATCTAAATGTGTTCATTTTGCATTCTGGCAATTCATTCCAGTTGTAAACGGAGCTGCTGAATTTTCTGGAGTTCTCCTGGAACTGAAGCTGTTAAGCTAATTTTACTACTAATTCTGATTTTAAATCACAGCTCAAAAGGAAAAGTCAATTGGTCCTCTATACAATGTAGTCTTCTCTCACATAAGCAGTGGTGACTAGCAAATTGAAGTATGTTTTATAATTTTCTGTTTAGAAGCGCCAATCCTGTGCTCTGTGTGCATCTTAGACCTTACACAAAGTATAAGATATTAACAAAGGGAAAAAAAACAAGCAAACCCAACACCCAAACTCTACTGGCTTTTACGGGAAGGATTTTAAAGGAGGAATAGTAGTTGAAGGACAGCTGTTCCAGCAAAAGCAATATACTGCTGTCAAGCTGTTGAACCATAGAAGCCAGGTTTAACTAAAAAGAAAATCTACAGAGGCCTCTTCTGCTGAGTTGTATTACACTGTGGTAACAGACTGAGCTTTAATTTTAGTCTGTAGATATGGGCAGCCTGAAACACAACACCATTGTCAAAAAAGAGCACGTGCTTTGTTGCTGTACCTTTGCCTCTTTGTGTAGCAGAGGTTTTACGTCAGAGACTAGTGTTTCATTTTATTAAATATTTACCAACAATCTACTGGCCATATGTCATAGAGTTTGCATGGTGACAGACTCTGTATTCGTCACCTTTTCAAGACAACTCTGTTAAATCCACGGTGTTAAACAGGTTCACAAAGCCCTTTCAGTAACCCAGGTTTTTGTTGTGCTTTGCTGCTGGCATCAGTATCACGCTTGTGCTCTGTTGAAATGGTTCTCAGGAAGGAGTTTTTCATGACTTTTCTGTGGGGTACCGTGGAAGATGTCAGAATTCCTTTCTCAAGTACTGTTTATCTGACAGTATTTGTCTTCAAATATTTTCTAAGTGCAGAGACACTTTCCATATGGAAACATTATGAGTGAAATGTTATAATAATACTTAAAGGTGCTTTCCATTGTTTCTTTGTTAGGATTATTCACTGATCTGGTCCACTTTATCTGCTGTTGCAGAATAGTCGACTAAAATGATGGAAGTGATCACAGGTTAAGTTTTTGTGGGGTTTGAATATGGTTCATGCTTTAAGCACAAGGGAGGGGTAATGCCCAATATACTTCTAAAAACTTAGTATTTTTCTGTTTAACAGAAGTTAGTTTAAAGACCCTCACAGTATACATCCCATATCCTGTGTAAATTAAATTATTTTCCATATTTTTTTTGGATGCAGATTATTTTTTGTGTAAGAGGGTAAAATTATGATAGTATCACTTACTATTTATAGGAATTTATTAACAGCTTCTAATTTCTGTAATTGCATAAGATATATTTACTATATAAGCAGGTATGTTTGCGTGTTGTGATGATGAAAACTGATTAGATCCCAAGTGTATGTTGTTATAATTAAGACTTCCAAAATATAAATTATGAACAACAAGCAATGGCGACATGCCAGAGAATGTCTTTGATTACCAGAAGGAAGCGGGGAGATTCCGAGGAAAGTTCACTCATTCAAAGTAAGGCTCCCAAAATTTTTTGGGGCTCTAATATCCCGGGCAACATTGTGCCCCCGTAGGGACAGGGTTATGCCTCCTGCAGCATCGAGGCATTGCCACCTAGGGAGGGTCAAAGAGCCCTGGTAGGAGGCACATTCCCTGGCTCCTTTCCCAGCAGTACGAGTTCCTCTGCCTCCATCACACAGTCGGTGTAGTCACAGGCACGGGTAGGAGTAACTGGAGGTTTGGGTTGTCTATCAGACAGTGGTAACTGGTGAGCACTTCACATTCAGACACCCGACCCCCAGAAGATTATTTAAGGGTAAAAACTGCCGTATGTTCCGTCGTCAAGCCTGCGTTGCAGGTGGTGGTTGGGTGGGAAGTCAGGCTGACACAGATGATCTCATTCCCCTTCCTTCAGTGCCTTGGTCAAAGCTGCTGGGGGGCTCCACGGTCTGGGGCACACGAAGAGGGGCCGTAGTTGTGCTGTGACTCACAGGCAGAGCTGCCCAGGCACTCCACCTCTTTTTTGTGCCTAAACACAAGGGAATAAATCGGCTCTATACTTTTGTTAATGCTGTGCAAGACATGCTGGATACGAAGACCCCTATGGATAGCAGTGAAATGAATTAGGCAATAATTTTGAGGGAAAGCGGTTCTTATTTATTTGTTTCTTTATTTATTAGTTTTCTTCTCATTTTGGGGGGGATACAGAGGAAATATTTGGCAGGTAACAAGTTTCTCAGCAATACAACCATAATCTAAAACATAGCTACAGAAGAAAGCACAGCGGCAACAAGCCCTTTTTTCCTTTTATTGTATGAATCTGTAGAGCTTATGAACATTGAAGAAATATAAAAATAAATTAATAGCCGTTGGATGAGTGAGACACGATTAACAAAACAGGTAAAGGTATTAATATTACTTGGATCTTGGCCATCTCAACAAATTTGCTTTTGCAAATCTTCAGAGCACTTGAAAAAGCCCATAATAAAGGAGTACAAGTGAATTTCTCCTGTGTTCATTGTGCTAGACTGCAAGGAAGCATTCTTGTCAACTAGACTTCTCTAGAAAAGAGAGTTGTACTTGGACCAGTTTGTAAGATGATGCTCAAAATCATGTCCTGAAAACATGTTGTCTTATTTGAATTTTTATTTAAAAAAACCTCCACTCAAAAGGAAGGCCAAACGCCTCTAAAGTGAGACTTCACAAACTGGAAAAAAATTGTGACTGTGAGAGGACGGTGGACTGCATTTTGACTTCCACATTATTAGCAACTCCATGTGAGTCATTGCATGACATTTTTTTTCCAGAAAGTATTCTTTACCGTCGTCATAACCGTAGTGGTAGTAAAACTCAACAGGTGTGTGCTTGAATGCAATTGTTGGAAAGCATGTTTTGATATGGTTTTCACAGCCAAGGTAGGTAATATTTGAAGAAAATGAGAAACATTTGAGGCAATTCTGAGTAGTGAGTCAGTCGGTATTGTGGTTGAAAATCACCACCCTCTACAAAAAAATTACCGTGATTCTGGTTTTACAGTAGATTTGTGGCAACCCTTTCGTGGAGGTGTTAATAGGGGCTGATGACAGGTACTTTACAAAGACAGTGTATGAGTAGTTTAAGTATTCTCACCATAGCAATAGCATGTATCTCTCCTCACAGTGGGTTTTTTTTTTTACTCAAGTACGAGAAGTGGATTTTCTTCAGGCATTCCTAGTTAGGCACATGAACTAAAGGAATCGTGTGCAGATAAGGCTGTCTTTAGATTTTTCTTTCATAACTAACTGTCTATTAAGTAGCACATTAAAGACTGTAACTCAGCTGACTGGTTCTAAACCATGAAGAGCAAAGCACAGCATTTTAGTTAAAATGCCCATATCTAATAAGAAAAGTGAATTAATATCGTTACTACACCTCCATTGTCCTCTGATGATGTAAAAACCTACTAGCTGGAAAAAGTAATTGTGTCAGTTAAAATATTGAGTCTGGCTTGGGAGCTCTGGAATACAGGCTTGTTTCTCCCTTTTTTTTTTAGTTAACAGAATTATGCCACATGAGGACCTGCCTCACGAATGAATCTTGTGATGGAATGAGATGCTCCGGAAACATCTTCTCTGGTGCTTAGATCAGATAAATGTTGCTGGGCATAGCTTAGTAAAACTGACAGGGAGCACTCTGAATGTGGTTTGGGAAAAAAAAAAGAAATCCTCCCCGGGATTTGATGTCCAAACCTATAAAAGAAAAGAAAAATGCAGCACCTGGAAAGGGCTCCTTTTCCGCATTATATTCAGAGGAAAACTTACTAATATACAACCAGATGAAAGAGGGCAGAGAAAAAAAACTGGTTACTTGGGGAAAATAAATCTGGAAACCATTCTTTAAAACAATTTTAAAATGTATCTTATACTAAAAAAAGGGAAAACTCTCCAAGAGATGACATTTTTTGTAGTTTATTTTCTGAAAGATGACCATTTAAAAATCAATAATAAACCAAGAAACCTCCATGTCTATCAACCAGTTCCCTGCAGTAGCTACCGTGAGTTAAATACCATTTTTTTCTGTAATCTGAGAAAACACATTTATAAATTCTATTTGCTTGCTGAGCTTCTTTTCTCTGTGGCTGAAGGCCTTTTTTAATTTTTTTTTTTTTTTTTTGCTATGCTGAATTGTTCATGAATCCCTAGAGGTTTTTGTTTCTTAGCTGCTTAATCTTTAGATATAGCTGATGAATATTGCCATAGGTAATGGGAAGCATTCCCAACTGCTCGTTTCTTTCAGGACTGCGACTGGGAGCCTAAGGAGAGGGATAGGCAGAGCTCTTCTCCCAGCTGGCAGAGACCCAGGTGTTTGGTGTTAGGAGATGCCCCTGGGAAAGATGAAAGATCTGAGCAGTGGAAGGAGGGGGGAGGTGGGGGCTCAGGAGGGGACTGCAGCCCGGTCTGCGGCAGCGCTGAAGAGGGGAGGAAGAAGAAGTAATTCAAGATAGTACTTAAAGAGGGATCTTTGCAAAGCCCCCAAGCAAGAGGGAGTTTATGGTCCTCGGCAAGACAGTGAACGTACTGCTTTGTTACAGCAGAGAGAGATGTTTTTACCCTGAGCCAGTTGACAGTGAGGCGGTATTTATTTTAAGAGGTTTGAGTATAAATAAACTCCTTCCAGAATTCAAAGGATACCTGAAGGTCTGTCTGAAGCCAGGAGGGAGTGCACCATCTTTGGTGCTTATCTGCTGGGAAACAAAGTATTAGAACAATCTGTCTTCCCCTGCTTCATTCATTCCCGATGCCCACAGCAATCAATGAAGGACAGAAAGGTCTTGTTCATGCCAGGTGCACAATTCAATAACCATCCTCCCACAAAGGCGGCTCAACCCCTTCTTTGTTGCCAAGACCGGGGGAATGGAGTGCGCGGTGAAGTACAATAGCTTCCTTCGTAAATCGTGTGTTTCCATCTCTTTCAGCCTACAAGGGTGTAGTATAACATTTCTGTAGCTGGGAGAGCCAGCAGCTTTTTCCAAACCTGTAAAAGCTATTCCAAATCAATTCCTAAGTGTTAGAGTGATTCAACCTTCACCTTCTCTGCCAGTGTACGAAGCGTCAGCAGCCATGTACGCTTTGAGATCTTGCCAAGTGCACTTACGATTCAGGAGAAAATAGCAAGGAAAAATGGCTTCGTGGCTGTTGCATATTAAAAAGACCTTGAGAATTTTGTGTGGAAAGGATTAAGTTGTCTCCTGTGTACAGAAAAAAACCTGAGTTAAACAAGGTACTAGCAATGGTGGTTCTTTAAACCTGTCATGTGCTCCAGCCTCACGTTGTCTGAAGAGCCATGTTTGCAAAGGAAGTACAGCAGTTCAGCAATGTAAACAATTAATGTTTGGAATGCTTTTTTTCTTTCTAATGTGAAGGAAAATGCAGCTGAGTATTTCCAGCATCTGTTTTGTGCTATTCTTTCAAAACTCTATTTTATCTAGAGAATATGTGACCCAACTCTGAGGATGATGTAGAATTAAAAAATATGAACTTTCAGAAAAGTGGAAAATGTTTTATATCCCTTCTTCTCTGTTGTGACCAGTGACAGGACCTGAGGGAACAGCCTGAAGTCGTGTCAGGGGAAATCTATGCTGGATATTAGGAAAAGGTTCTTCCCCCAGAGGGTGGTTGGGCACTGAACAGGCTCCCCAGGGCAGTGGTCACAGCACCAAGGCTGACAGAGCTCAAGGAGTGTTTGGACAATTCTCTCAGGCACAGGGTGTGACTCTCAGGGCTGCCCTCTGGAGGACCAGGACCTGGACTCGATGATCCATGGGGGTCCCTTCCAACTCAGGATAGTTTGGAATTCTGTGGTTAATGTGTCAGTTCATTTCAATTTCCAAAACCAGAGACTTAAAATCAATTATTATTATTTCTGCCCTTTGCAGAATTCTGTAAAAATAGTTTTCACAACATGCAACAGGAGAGCCTTGCCATGCTCTCCCTGGTGATTTAGAATGCTTATGTGCAAACGACTTGCCTTTGTCTTGAGGGAATTTTGAGTCAAGCCATGAACAAGAGGGTGAACCAGCATTTGTTCCTTCCCCTACCAGTAGATGTTTTGCATTATTGACATATTTTGAGGGAGTACTTGCATGGAAGAAAAAGGTTCATTTAATTAGCCTGTAAGAGTTACTCTAAAGCCAGATTTTTTTTTGTGATCTAAAGCACAGATAAATCTTCAAAGCAGGGAATGATATTGGAGTCCACCTCTAAATTTTATTATTAGATTTTATGATACTGTGTTAATGTGAAGCTTTCAGTTCAAATATCAGAGAAGCTGAAATGAGTGAAATCTAGACCTATTCTATGGTCCTTTCTTTTAAGGTTGTTGAGAGAAGTGTGAGTGGTAAGTAATGTGCAATTTTCCTCTTATAGATATGGGAACTGTCATTATTCACTTAAAGAGAGGGAAAAAACCCAACCCCAAAACTATAAGCCAAAAAGCTATTTAGGGTAGAATTATTTTCCTGAAAAAATGTCATGCTGTGATAATTGTAACCTCTTGAGAATGGGCCTTTATAAAAGAATTGTTGACAGATCTTTTGCAGTTGGGTACTTCAGTTCTTCGTTTTGTTCTATTCCTAGACATGAAAAGTATCTGTTTCAAGAACTTAATTCACAAATTGGTCTGCTTTGACATGTTAAAGTCTAGCAAAATATACCAACACAAAAGAACCTTTATTTGTGGAATTAGATAAAGAATGTTAATAACAGAGTTGCTTCAAACTCTTTTATTAAATGCAAATCAGGAGCTATAAATTCCTTTTTTCAAACACATTTTTAGTTTTAGATTTTTTGTTATTTGTTTGTGGTGCTCTCTTGCGAAAAGGAAGCTTTTGTACGTTTTTAGAACTCTGTGTGTGTATTTATGCATATTTAGAAACTTTCATAAAAAGTATTCTCACTTAAAAATTATAAATATTTTAATGGTAGTTCTATGCATTGTGAACAATACTTTGAAGTGAGAATAAAATTTCGTTCTTATGCAGAGAGTTTATATTAACTATAATAAGAGAACACAAACTATTGTTTTAATTTTGCATGTGATTCTTTTTATTACCGTGTTGCAATGGATTATAGTAGCCTTCAAGTCCCAGTGCTGATCTACAGCATACACATGTTTTTCGTGAAGCATCATTGATTTTTTGCACCTGGTTGAAATCTCCAGTGAAAGACAGAAATTGGGAAATTACTCTGTCTGCGCACAATGGTAGTTTACTACAAAAAAACAACAGCAAAATGGAGATAAGTAAGCATTTTTTATGGTAAATAGGCCTTTTTTCATTTTTTTTTTCTTGTGTGTGTATTTTTAGAACTGTGTTGTAGTAGAGGGTATGGTGTAGATTTTCTCTAAGTAATGTTGAGCTGCTGGAGAAGTGATTTTCTAGCAAAGCTGCAATTTAGTTAGTAGTGGTTCACTTCTAGAAAGAAAAAAAAAAAAAGAAGAAAACCCCCTGAGACTTCATAGAAAGAGTATTTAAAATGAAATCTCTGCCATAACAATCATTACACTTTGTCAGAGGGTGAGAAATTGTGCCTTGTAATAGAAGGGGTTAGTTGAGGTTTTACTTCACTGGGATTTTAAGCAAGTTTCTGAGGCTGACTTTTCTTTTTGGTTCCAGTGAGGGAGAATTCTGAGGAGCCTTTCTAAATTTTGGCCTTCAGCCAAACACGTTTCCAAACTGAAACAAATATTTAGTAGCTCAAATTCGAGAATTTGACTCCGTGGTTTTTTTTGATCCTTGGGATTTGTTTTATAACCCAGCGGATTTTCGTAACTTTTGCTTGGCGATTCGTGTAATGAGACTTGTAAACATCCCCTGTCATCCTGCGCATTATCTAGATTGTGACTATGTTGTATTATTGAAGGGCAATGTGCCAATTAATTCTAAACTCTCATAGATCTGCGGGGGTGGTGGAAATCCTGCCTGGGGGCTGTGGTTGGTAAGAGCTCAAGTGAAGGAGGATGGGCATGGAGGAGCTTTCACTGAGGGATGTCAAAGGCAGAAACCAGCTGCTGGCTTGGTGCTGTCTAGAGTTTCCCTCTTGTTGCTACAGTGCAGGTTCTATAAAATGACAAAAGATAAATAAAGTCCGGGCTGTCCTTCGCCATAAAATAGTGTGTTTTATGCTTTACCTACAAGTGTTGAAGTCATGCCACTCTTTAGGAAAGAATTCAATATTTAAGGTGCCGAAAAACCAGCAGAGCAAGATTAAGCATAACTGTGGCCACTGAGTGAAATTGGTGTATGACACAATAGACTTGATTTCTCTCTCTCTCCCCCCTTCTCTCTTTCTCTAAACGTATTTGGGAAACATCTAATTTTTAAAACTTTGCTATTCTTTCTCTTACTTTTAAAACAGTTAGTGGCTTGCTTCTTTCCCCCCCCCCATGACTCTTTGTGCAGTTGATGTTTCATTTTTCTTAAAACTTAAAAAGCAAAGACTTGTTTTTGGATATTGATTAATACCCTTTCTTTTCCAAAAGAAATATCCCCTTTTTATGTTGAAAGTTTAGAATTCCAAAGTTAAGGTTTCTGAAATGGGTAAATTTTACAAATAGAAGATGAAAAATAATTTAAAACACCGTATTGCTTTACTTTTGAATTTAGAAAGAAATGTTGAAACACATGATTTTTTTTTTCAACCAACTTTAATCATCTCAGCAGCAGTCAGTAATATTTAAGTTTACAGGAACTCCTAAACTATGAGAATCATTAGATGAAATACAGTATATATAGTAGCTGCTTGCAAACTCCATGACCAGAACAGTTATCACATAAGGTACAAGATATAATTATAATAGAATACACCTTTTGCTCTTTCAGGTCATCACAAAACTTACAATACTTGGTGTGTAATCCCTCATTTCACTAGAAATTTAATTGGTATATTTTCTATTCAGGCTCATTTTCGTTGGCTGGAGCTTGAACCTGTAGCTTCAGGCCTGGCATTTAGTTAAGCACACTCTGACAGAAAATTAGGTTCTTAATTAGATGTGACGACATAAAAAAAAGACTTTGGTTGTCCAAAATCCCCAGCTAGGTGTGGGGAGCTGGCACAGGATACACTGCATAAATATACCATTTATCCTCTAGCCAGGAGGTTCCAGTGGTTTATCATTCAAAATGCCTGAAAAATAGGAGATTCAGCATTGAATGCTGGGGTTTTTTATATGTGAATTGTGGCCACAGGTGGGTGCTGGATTGAAATATTAATTAACATTTTCAATGGGGCTGGGTAACCGTTAGGCTGCGGAGAAAAGGGTTAATTGCAACTGCAATGAAAATTTAACAGGTAATGAAAATAAAAGGATCTGGTATGTACCAGCATAGGATACTTACCTTCCAACAGCACTTGGAACTAGGTCATCTAAGAGGAGAAGCATCAAATTGTTAGTCATGACTAACAATCACTGGGGTTTTTTATAAATTCTTAGTCATTAAATCAGTAAAGTACTAATAGGTTCTGTACATCTTTATATTTCAGTGCAGAAAAAGTCTTCTTTAACACATACTAGTTTGAATGAAATAAAGCAAACAGTCTTCAATATTTATGCATAGCAAAAGCATGAGTATCTTCATTTGCGTAGCTCCTAAGTAATGAAAATCATTGTAGTCTAAATACTGAATAAAAAGTGTATAATTACCCACACAATCATTAGAGAGAAAACACCATGTGCTATTGGGGTTTCTTTAGTCGTTTTTGAAGGAAGTGAATTACTCGCCAGTAATTTTTAGAAAGTTGTAAATTTTAATTAGCAGCCTAAGATTTTCCACTTTAATTATGTCTCAAAAAATTCCACATCTCGGAATACTAATTCTCCCAGGGCACCGGAAAGCTTTTGGAAAAACTTTTGTTACTCATTGTTTTATTAAGTTTGTCATACTCAAGTGTTCTTCAAGTCTCGAGCTGCAGCACTTGGAGAGTTTTTGTCACCTTTTCCCAGCGGTTCATGCAATTCTTATGGTTTGTCAGCATAACACAAGGAGATGTGAACTGTGATGCTGTGTTCCTGGAAAAATATGACCAAGTGTCTAAAGAATTTCGTTTATAAACGAAAAAACTTCTAGCCTGTTAGCAATGAGTAAGCAGCGAGCCTGTAGCTGAGGAGCTAAGGATAGGGACAGATTTTTTTTTTTTACTTTCTCTCAGGTCACTGCTTCTTTTTTGTAGTTTGACTTCAACAGCCCTTAATTAAATTTATATAGAAACAGCTGTAGATTGAGAGTCTGTGTTCTTAGGATCTATGTTTCTAAAGGCAGAGAATTGCTTAAAAGCAGGGAATTTAACTATCCTAATCACTGGAAGCCTGCATCATTTTAGAGTGTTCCCTTCCCTCCTATTATGGCTTTAATGATGAATTTAGTGAGAAGTCCATCCTTTGTAGTCTGGCAGTTGATGTAGTTAAAAAGCAAAATAGTTGATGTCCTGAAGGAGCTAAATATGCAGTCTGCCTGAGCAGAAAGAATTGAATAAGTGTAGAGAGGCAATAGAGGAGCAGCAGATAGCTTAATAGATGTCATCAATCAGAGAAGCAAGCACTGTACCACAGGCGTGGTGTGGTGTTTGTGATCTGTCTGCACTCAAAGAGGGATTAAGAGCTGGATGCAGCACACTAACATTTGCAGCTGCAGGCAAAGGCATAATCACCTTGACTTTTTCCAAGTGACTTTTAAGAGGAAAATCCAAGATACTGTTGTTATTAGCATATTAATGCTGTCTTAAGATAAACTTGCTTGTTTCAAAATAGATTATAGGGGTATGAAATGGTGTTCACCCCGAGAGACTCATAAATGTGTCCTTTCAAATTTGGTTCTACCTGCTTCATGAATGTTTCTAGAGCTGCCAGCATCTTTGTAGCTTCTATTTCAGAATTTCCTCAGTGTGTTTCATTTCTGGAAGTGAGATTGAAGATCAGCTTCTAAAGGCTTTGTGTTCTTATGCTCTATAACAATTTTCATATATCCAATTAAGAATGAAATGTAATGAAATAAACTGGTGGAGATGCTGGATGGAAAACAAAAATAAGGCAAAAATTTAAGTACCTGAGCTACTTTCATGATGCTAAAATTAGTGAGGAAAGCCCTACCTTTCTTTTATGACAAATGACTTTATGTTGCAGTGTGTTGTAATTCTAGCAAAAATGCAGAATAATTATGAAAAAATGTTGAACTGGAAATTCTGGAAAAAATTGTATCATGAAGCCTATTGTTTTATTAATCATGACAATTTCACAGTTATCAGAATGGCATGGTGAATTTTGTACTGTGCAGATTTTCAAATATAGAATTTACTCGGTGAGGAATAATTCTAGCATTTTGTATGCTGCCTAAAACGTGCATAGGTCATGGATAAATTGGGATTTTAATTCTTGTTGGGAAGAGGTTATGAGATTTCAAGCTCTTCAACATGTTTAATTCTGTTTTCATGCTATACTGTGATATTCTACTTTTGTAGCACAGTTGAGTTGAGATAACATAGAGTCACTAGGAGATTTCCCAGCTGCTTTTATTGGACCACGTAAACATACATTTTATTTACAAATGGAAATAGCTGCAGTTTAGAATGGCAAGTTTCACTTCGTCAATCTCCAATTTACTCTTTCTCTTCCATTGCTGATATTTTGTTTGTTACACCAACTTTATAGATTTATCCATAATTGCGTTGAAACACTTTAGGTTGTCATTTTTAGTACAATTTCAATGATTTTTATCAATACCTTGTTAAAGTCCTGTGACTGACCAATAAACTCCTAAAATGGAAGAAGGTTCAGAGGAGATGGGCAGGGGTAAAGCTCAGAAACTCAAAATGAGGGGTGGGGCTGACCACAGTTGTTGCAAAAAACGTGGCTTATCTCCCTGGAAAGGGGACCAGAGACTGCCCTTTGTTTTAGACAAACCAGTGTTAAACAGTTGAGTAGAACAAGTGGTAGTGTAAATACTTCTCCCACTAAAAATTCATTAAAAGAGTGTAAATGTCTCCCTGAGTTAATCAGACCAGCATGGGAGGAGTCAATAGGTGGCTCAGCCCAACATAAGGTTCAAAATCCAGGCAAGTAGCACAAGTGTTGTGAAGAGATGGGTTTTCAACCCATGTATCCCTTCTTGGAGACTGGGGATGCCTGGTGTTGGGATGGTCAGGACATTATAAAGGTCAGCAATGGGAATCAGGTTGGTAATGTGATTGAACCCTGTATTGCAATTTTATATCATTTGCTAAAACAGAAAACCCACATAGCATGAGATTTCTTCACATGAGTAAATTCTATATTAATATATAGGCTATATCTATATAACTTTCTTTGTGTGAAACATCTAAAAGAGCACTGTTTGCAGCACAGATGCCAAACATGGACCCATAGCTGCTACTCTGAAGAAAATTAACTGTATCCCACCCCAAGCCAGCACACCTGGGCAGGAGAGTATAATCAGCAATTGGTGTAGTGTTTAAAAGTTGTGACCTAGCTTGTGAGCTGTGTAATGCTAAGGATGAGATTCATGGGTAGATGTCACTGTGAACAAAACTCAGGATATTGCCAAGCCACCTATGTGGTAAATATATGAGTGAAAACTCTACATTTTCAGTCCTAGGGCTTCATATGGAAGTTCAATAAGATGTAAAACTAGGTTTCAGAAGCTACTAACTTAGAAAGTTGAGAGTTTTTGGTGGCCTTGTGCCTTGATGTAGCCAAAATTTACTTGAAACTGAGATGGTGTTTACCCCATCAAGTGTTATATAGTAGGTACTTAAAATGTTTTGACTTGTGAGTTTATTCCAGTCGAAAAGAGAGACTTGATTAATTTAGTCAGAGATTTCAACATAATGTTTTGCACTCCCTTATTTATATGTACTGTTGCCATGCAGGTGTAATTCTACACTGAGATGTGGAAAGTGGCCTGGTTTACTTTTCTACAGAAAAGTTTACTAAGAATAAAGTTGACTTCTGGCTAAAGAGAAATAGAGTTATCTTGAAAAAGAACAGCATTGTGGCAGGATACTAAAAATTATGTTGCAGAGTTTAATTCTGCTTTATTTAAGAGCTTTGGGAATGTCCAATATTGTGTGTTTTAGGCCCCGTGCTCAGTTTTGCTGTATTTGGACTGTTCAAGCAGGGCTAGTTCCAGAAAACAGGTACTACTTACTCCAAGGGTTAGGAAGTGCTGTTTGCTCATGATCCTAACACTGTGGGAAAGGTTCTCCTCCTTCAGGTTTCATGACCTTTTTGCAATGTATTTCGTGTGGACCTGTTGGAACAAATCCAGAGGGCCACAAAGGTACTCAGGGTGCTGAGCACCTCTCCTACAAAGACAGGCTGAGAGAGCTGGGTTGTTTTTTTTTTCATCCTGGAGAAGCGAAGGCTCGGGGGGACACTTCCAGCACCTTCCAGTAGATAAAGGGCTACAGTAGAACTGAAGAGGGATATTTTACAAGGGATGTAGTGACAGAACAAGGGGAAATGGCTTTACACTCAAAAGAGAGTAGGGTTAATTTAGATGTTAGGAAGAGATTCTTGACTGTGAGGGTGGTGAGACACTGGAACAGGTTGCCCAGAGAAGCTGTGGATGCCCTATCCCTGGAATTGTTCCAGGCCAGGTTGATCTGGGCTCTGAGCAAGCC
>VXAY01001100.1:558250-676681 GCA_013399855.1 Oxyruncus cristatus
CCTGCCAATGGCAGGGGCTTGGAACGCTATGAACTTTTAGGTCCATTTCAACACAAACTGTTCTATGATTCATCAGACAAGAGTTCAGGGTAACCCAGCGACTGGTAAATTAAACGAGTTAGCACCTTTCAGTTCTTTGTCAAGTGAAATATTTGTTATAAACTATTTTTGTTTGTTTATATATATATATGTATATATATATATATAAAATTGCTTCTGTCTTTCATTTTTTTCCGGAGATAGCAATAGTTGGTGTGATGAAATACTGATATTCTTAAGAGTTTAAAGACAAAGACAGTTAAAGGGTTAAAAGAGAGTGCCTTGAACTTGATTCTTCTATTGAGCAATATGTCTTGCATTGAATCATATCTTTCCTTTGGTTTAAAAGAAAATGTCTGCATCACCTGTTTGTCAAAGGGAACCAGAATTAAAAGGTGAGAATGCTTGTTTTTAAAGGGTCATTTTCTTCCCTGAAATGCACATGAAAGTGCAGGTGCAGCATCACAGTGTTTACTCCAGAGTAGGAAAGCTGTCCCTTTCTGACCCTGAAAGGGCTCTTCCTCTGTGTGTGTTGGGAGACTATATCCAGGATGTCTCCTGATGTCTTCTCATCAGCCTGGTAACAGACTGGAAAATATTTGTTTCTGAGCCCGTATGGCAGGACTTTGGTGTAAGTGCCATCTGTAATCATACAGAAGCTGTACGATCAGGAGTCATCCTAGGATCATGTAAAGCCTGACTGACACCTTTCCCTCATTTGAAGGAAGAGGGGATTGAGTCAGACCTACAACATTTTGCAAGCAGGTAGAGACCATTTAGGGCACTGATAAACTGCAGCAATCTGTAGCCTGAAAGCCAGGAATGGTCTAAGAGAAGAATGTGGTGGCTAAGAAGAAGTTGAAGTATATTGCTGTCCTCATTCTGCCCAAGGCTTTGTTGTCCAAACTTATTTCTCTTTGACTAGCAGAAATATTTTTTTGGCAGTAGAAGACTTAAAAAGGAAGTGTGTGTGTATATATTCACCAGTGGAAGAATCAGGGTCTGTAGCAGACAAACTGAATGTACTTATGAGGGAGAGCTTTGGGAAGCTCTGTTGCCTCCTGCAAGAATTGACCTGAGGGAGTAGGAGGTAAACTACAGCCACTGCAAACAGAAGGGACAGGGGGTCGTGTAATTGATAGTAAGATTTCTGTATTAATAAATTATAAATCCAGGATGATTTTATTGCTTTGCAGACAGCAGACAGCCTACTTCTTTTCTTGAGGGAAAAAGTTGGTCTTCTATGGCATTGTACATTTTAGGTTTTGGTAACAGCTGTAAGTCTGGTCATGAGTTTTCACTTCTATTCCATTTTAGCTTAAAGACTTGCCAGCTTTTGTGCTGTTATCCTAATTTGGATTGTAAAGTCAAACAGCTACAAAAATCCCACCCTAAAAGTAGCTGGTTGAGGCTCACAAAAGTACATAATGCCTAGTTTGCCTCTCGGGGCAGTGGTCTGTTCCGATCCACAAAAAGACAATGAACCTTTTATCCTATGGGAATTTTATTTTTAAATGGTGTAAATAACAATATTAAAGCAGTCATTTAATTAAAAACTTGACCAATTGCAATTCAACACACGTGGTTAGACTCCAGAGCTGTATGTAACCTGTATATAATATAGAGAGTGCTGCACTACAAAAAGCTGAGGCACTAAGGAAAGTACACTTAAATTTAACAGGCAGAACTCTCTAGGACATTGATATTGTTAGATGAGAGAAGAGAAGCAAAAATAGGACTGGAAGAGCTGACGCACACGAATGCTGAGGTCAGAATGAAAACCTGTTTGTCTGAAGATGGCATAAAGCTGAAGGAACTGAGACATTACCTCCGGCAGCTTTTTTGAAGCTGTGGTCGCCTTCTTGTGTTGCTGTGGCTGTGGGGGTTTTTTTGGTGTTTTTTTTTCTCTTTTTTTTTCATTTTCAGGTTGCTGTTTGAGGTGTTGTATTGAGTAAAAAAAAGAGTTCAGCCTCTAGATATTCACGTAATCCATAGGAATTGTTCTAATGTACTGTCTTACATAATAGCTCTGTATTTATTCTCCCTGAAGAATGAACTGTTCAGGCTAGGACCACGGATATATTCTGCTAAGGGTTTTAGGTAAATCCATTATCTTAGAGATTTTCTTTTAACTCCTTTCAACTTTTTTAATAGTAGATTTTTCTGGAAAGTAGTAACTTTTCAGGGGTTGAGGAGAACCTTAGGCGGTAGGATGCAGTAACTTTGAGATCCTTTTAAGCAAACACAATTTTAATTGCAATGCTGGGATAAGAATTTCCGTTTGAAGACTCTTTACACTTTCCAAGACTAGCATTTTTAGGCTGTATGGGAACTCCTGTGAATGCATACCAGTGGGGTAGATGAGGATGCAATTCCTGCTCTTGCACACATAGAAACAATGACATACAGAACTTATAATTTGCTCAGACAGATGGCACTTCTATTTAACATCTAGTATCTACTGGTATAAACTATCCACAGATTGGCTCATAGTCCTTGTTGCAGACTTTTAAACAGGCAAATCTTTCAGTCTAATTTTATTCCTTTTTTTTTTTGTTACCAGTGTTTTCATATTTGGGGAGACCAGGAATGTCATGGACTGTTCTCTGTAAGGATACAAATCCTCAGTAAGAAGGTAGATTAAGATGGACAGGTAGTATAGTTCTTTATTTAAGGTAAAAATTTAATAAATTCCTGAAGCTGGACTCTACTTGAGACTCGGGAAATGTTTAATATCAATAGCTTAGAGCAATCAAGAGAAAATATCAGCAGTTAGCAACAGGTTGCTTTTTTGACATCATTTCTTCAGATCTTCTAGGCCTTTTAAAATGTAAATAAAGTCACTGTATTCTTCCTTAAAATAGAAAAAAAAAGGCAGCTATAAATCTGACTTTCTTTTGTCGGTAGTATTGTGAATGAACATCTAGGATGGTATTAAACTCATAGGTATCCTCAGATCTGTCTCTTTCATTCACCAAGTAATGGATGACTTTCATTTAAGATTAGAAGTATCGCTCCAAAGTGAAAACCTCCTTTGATACCACCCTGAAAAGGCACTTCTATACCTAAAGGAAAGTTGTTTATAAATAGATAGCAGGCATGTTACGTTACTGCAGTTGAGGAAACTTAATTCCATTAAAAAACATCAGTGAAGAACTAGAGTAATGCTTAATAATTAATGAACATGATTTAGGTCCATTTTAAAATGATGACACTTTTTAATGGTCCTGTAATATTTATAAGAAAATTTTACCTCCCGTAACTCTAATGAATGATTTTTTTCTGACCTTTACTGAAAGTTACACCTGTAAAATAGTTTTTCTGCTTGCCACTAAAGGGTCTTTTTTTTTTTTTTTTTTTTTTTTTTTTTTTTTTTTTTTTTTTTTTAAAAACCAATTTTTTTTTTTTTTTTTTTTTTTTTTTTTTTTTCCAAAACCACAGTTCATTTACGTCATTTTGGTCGTGTCTTCAGGTTCTGTAGATTTGCCTCTTTTGTTTGCCATAGTGTGTTCCCTGTAAGTAACTATCAGCTAACACCTGACTACTTCAAAAGCCTTGTACATAGAATCGTACAATAGTCTGAGTTGAAAGGAACCTTAAAGGTCACCTAGTTCCAAGCCCTCTGCCCTGGGCAAGGACGTGTTCCACTAGATCAGGTTTGTACACAAACTACATTTTGCTAAAAAGAATATTGTTTTAATTTTTTTTTCATCAGAAAGTCTAGAATGTGACAAAACTATATAAGGAAGTCTTTAATCCCATTGTGAGTAAGAACTTTTTCCCACTCTCCTTGCTGAGAAGCCCCACTAATGGTAGGGCAGGAGGCTTAACCATAAGCGCGTTGTTCATCTGATTTTGGTGAATTAATTTCCACTAAAGACCTCTGCTCCGGGCAGTAGGAAGATCATGTGAATAAAATTTCGAGATAGCTGGTCCCCCACATTCTGTGTGTGCTGGGATATCTTAAGGGCCCAGCATGAGCTGGAGGAGGCATGGGTTGGGGTGGTAATTCCTGCCACTTACCTCTGTTTCCAGCTCATTTTCCGGTTGTTGGTACTCCTTGAAAAGCCACGGTGGAGAAACAAAGCAGCACGGAAGATGTGGGAGAGTGTGGTGCCCATTTATGTCGGTTCTCATCACGTGGCATCATGAGGCCTCCCTCAGTCTTCCTCATTTTTTCCAGGCTTGCCTCTCCTCTTAACAGACTGATTGTGTGTATGCCAGCTTTCTCAGGTGAGGGCTTATGGGCTTTATGGATTTAGTGAAGAAAAAGCAGGATTTTGAAGAAAAATCTGGATTTTGCAATGTCTTACCGAATAAGGGTTTCTGTGTGACTGATAAGGGAATGTTCTGAACATCCAATGCTCCCTGGACTACAGAGGTACCTAAATCATGGCTACATGCCATCCCCTTGCAGTCATTAAAGATTAAGAGTGAATGTCTGCTTCTGAAAGAGGGTAAGTATTTAAAGAGTGGTTATAATTTTTTAATCATCAGATTAATTTCTGAGTTCTTGGCCACCATCATTCTCACACTTTTCATGGCTGGAGCTCTTGCAGCCAAGGAATATTGCAGTGATCAGACTATACAGTAGGTGGATGTGGAGCCAGACTTGGCCCCTACAGTTGAATTGAGATTACTGCAAGAAAAGGAAGGCCAAAGATGTGTGATGGACTTCTGCAACACAATTTGTGCTTCCAGTGCTGCTAATATATTTTGACTGATAATTATTTGCAGTAAGTGCAGTTACAGTCCCTCTCTCGATTATCAGAATCAAAGGTCACTTTTTCTGGGGGCATTGGAGGCATGTAATTTTGTTTATCTTGCCTTTAATGAATATCTGGAGTCAAGTGTTTTAGAAAAAGCCTTTCTACATTAAAATGAAGTCCATTAATTTTAAGGTGCAGTCCATAAACTGTTTTTCTGCTGACTTCCAACCCCTGCACTGCCCTCAGAACTGGACATTTAGCAACTTGTAAAAATTTCATGAGATTTTTAGGAAAAGGTAAGTTTGGGCATTTTGAAGTCTAGAGTTAATCTGATGAGATTTCTTACTGAAATATTTCTGAAATTTTTGCCTAAATTATAAAAATAGCTTTTATTTTTTCCACTTAAACATTACAGTGTGAAGTATGGTAGTTACTTATGGGCACCAATTTGATATGAATCTTGAACTGAATTGAAAATTAGTCTTATGGAAGATAAGAGCAAGGCAATGGAAAACACTGGTCAGGAAGACAGGAATTGTAAATTAAACTGTGCAAAATGTTCACAAAATAGGGAACAACATAATTAGGATATTGTTACAGTCTTGAAACACAGCCCGGGTTTGTTTTTAATCAGTAATCAGACAAATTCAGCACATCTTTTAAATTAAAGAAAACTGGTCGACATTCACAAAAGTGCCAGTCACTGTGGTTTTGCATGTTAGACACCCTAAAGTTCTGTAAAGAAAAAAACAGAAAGCAAAGCAACTGAAGGATAAAGTACAGGGATTCAAAACCATGGCAGATCAAAACAGAAGCAAATGTCTGCATAAACCCCCACAATACGAAACTGCTTTGTTTTTAATGGCTTTCATTCCTAACAGATGTTTGAGATGAGCTGACCTTTTTGCCAGGAATGTCATTATCACCTATCGCATTATCCAGCTAATACCAGCCATTTGTTGTCACTTTCTTTTGCATACTTTTCAAACTTTATTTTAGGTGTTGCAGTACCCAATTTCTTCAGATGTGTTTTTTTGTTTGTTTGTTTGTTTGGGTTTTTTTCTTTCATTATGAGTACACGGAAATGCTGTCAACAAGTAATTGGTGAATTTGGGACAGAAATTTCTTCTTCTTTTTTTTTTTTTTTTTGGATGGCAACAAATTCAAAGTTCTGTGGTAGTCTAAAAATCCCAGGTTAAACATTTCCAAAAGAAAAACTTAAATGTAGAAAAATATTTTTTTTTTTTTGGTCATTTCTCTTTCGGACAGAAAATAGGAATGACATAGATCTTATTTTGATATAATTTTCAGCTCATCAAGTATAGAAAATCTTTAGAGATGGGACCAACAAAAATGATGCCTTTTACTCATGTTTTTAGCTGTTGTTGAATTAAAATTTAGGTTTTTATCAAGATTTCTTAGAAGATGAAGGTTTATGGTGGTAGCTGTTTAAGAGAAGTCCTGAACGGTTGGTGCTTGCTTTCTGATTGTTTTGAAAATGTTTTGTTTATAAAAGAAGTAGCCTAAGTCTGGCAGAAGCAATCCTGCACCTTACCCACCACTGCCCCCCAAAAACAAAACACACCAAAAACCCCCCAACAAGTGAACAAAACAACAACAAAATAATCAGAAAAGCTCCACAAAGTTGCTTTTAGATTTCAAGCAAGTGTTTCATAAACTCTAGAATGATTCATGTTATGTTTTTTAAACCCTGAGATAGTGTTTGCACAATGTCAGGAAAGGGTATCCTAGAGATGCTAGAGATGAAGGCCAAGTTCTTTCTTTTCTCTTCTTTGATGTCTATGAAATTTTGAAGAAAATGAGTTAGTGGGTATAACACTCCTGTGCTCTGTGCTCTAGAAATTTCTGGAGATATTCAAAACCCAACCCAGGCCTGGCAAACTGCAGCATCTGATCCTGCTTAAGCAGGGAAGTTGGACTAGTGGATCTCAAGAGGTCCCTTCCAACCTAAATGATTCTGTGATTTGCAGTTTAATTGATGATAGACTTTTAAGTTTGCTCTTATATTTTTTTAATATACTTTTCCTATGTCAGCACAAATCAAAAAACTGTGACAAGAAAGTGTTAACAACAGGTTAAGAGGGAAAAAAAAAAAAAAAGCTAACAAGATCTCATTAATTTGTTATGTTAAAAACAGAGGAGCATAAAAGATGAATCAGTTCCCTTCTCTTGATATTAATATATACCCAGCCAGGGGAGGGAATGGAGTATTAAAATTGCTATACCAGTAAATTCTACTGGCTCTTGCATTATAAATCTTCTGTTATAGATCTTGCTTAGATAGTACTTGTACCAATAATTCTTTCACAGAGATGCAATATGTACTGAAAACATTAGTCATCATAACAGAGCACATTAATACTTATGTTAAGTAACTCATCCCTAACACTAAGACAATGTGCAAGAAAAATCTTGGTTATTTTGTTACAGATCTTGAGAACTGAATTTGAATTTTTATTTCTGCTTGAAAACCCCAAAGTACTGAGCTAGCTGAAAACATTTCATGAGGCAAAGGTTTCGTGCACTTTTCTTGTTCCAGCTGGAAGCAGGAAGAGCAAAAGATACTGAATTCTGTTAGTGAAGACCTGGATCTTCAGTTCCTGTGGGTAGTTAGTTCACCCAAAATACGATTACTTTAGAGCAAGACGCCTGTCACTCTTGAACCTCCCCACCTTGGGCAGCTTATGAATTATGCATCTTGCATAGTACATTCAATTTTACTCTTAGTTCTGTGCAGATCTGAAAATGTAAGATTTTTGTACAAAGGCTTAGTAGCTACATGGATCCCAAGTTTCATGAGATGTATTTGAAGGTAGTTCTACAGTTGAAATGGAAGAGAAACTGCAGAAAGTGTTCAGAACCAGCTGTAAGGAAGTGACAAAAAACTTCAATAGCTGGGAGACCACATAAGGGAAGAAAACAGGGATAGAAATTACCCCAAAGCTTTCACCTGTGAAACTGAGATTTTTATTCCACCTTTTTATTGGACATTAAAATTCGTATTAATTATTATACTCTGCATACTTAGGCCAGAAACAAGTGGTAGGGTAGAAGCACACTTTTGATATTTCCACAGCTGCTGTATTTCAGCACTCTGGACAGGGATTGGAAGACACATTGGGAAGACACAAAAGTGGCAGGTTCAGGTTTTCTTGTGTACCAGGACAGGTGTATTTGTCAGGTAATGCTACTGAAGGAGACAAGGTTGTTTCCCAAACACAAAGGAGAAAATTTTTGAAAGTCTTATTATTTCAGCTTCTTCTCCGGTCTGCCTACGCCTTTGTGTACTTGATGGTTGGGCTGTGCTGACTGGCAGGGTCACAGAATCATAGAATATTTTGAGATGGAAGGGACCCAAAAGGATCATAAAAGTCCAATCCTAGTCCTGCAAAGGCCAACCCCAAGAATCACACCATGAGCCTTAGAGTATTGTGCAAATGTTTCTTGAACTCTGTCAGGCTTGGTGCTGTGACCACTTCCCTGGGGAGCCTGTTCAGTGCCCAACAACCCTCTGGGTGAAGAACATTTTTCCTGATAACTAACCTAAACCTCTCCTGACACAGTTTCATGCTATTTCCTCATGTCCTGCCACTGATCATTAGAAAGCAAATCAGTGCCTTGCCCTTCTCTTCCCCTTGTGAGGAAGTTGTAGACTATGCGGGGTCACTCCTCAGTCTCCCCTTCTCCAGGATTAAGGTGGACTTACTGGATGGAAATGGAAAGACTGTAGCTATAAATTACTGCAGAGTCTGGGTCATGTGCTTGGTGGTGCACAAGAACACGTAGCTGAGCTCTAAACTGTTGAATATATTCACAGACTAAACTCTGAGGAATATTGCCTCCCTTGCCTTCTCTTCCTTCTCCATCACACAAATTCCCCTCTTATTCCTGACAAAGCCTGTCTTAATATAGATAAGGAAATAAGAGAATTTCAGTGGAAACGTCCATTGTATTGAAGGGTCTTGTGTAAACATGAGCTGTCTAAACTTAATCAACCATTCAGAAAATCTCTTTCCGTTCTGAAAATTAATGTTATATCAAATGAGATTAGGAATAGTTTGGGTCTCATTTTAACAGATCATAAAATACTTTCAAGTCTGAAAATGCAAGGATCAAAAAACGTTTCTTTCTCTTTCTGGCAGTAAGAGTAATTCTTCTCCTTGAAATGAAATCTCCCCAGAATTATAGTGTTCTCTACTTCCTTAGTGTGTTTTATCCTGAGGAAACAACTTCTATTTCTCTGCCGTAGAACTGGAATCTGATGTCATCAACTTCAGTTGGGTATTTATTGTACAACTCATTGTGCAGCAACAGAATTCACTATACAACAAGCTGGTTGTGCATCAAGCAGGGCTTTGAACCAGATGACCTCCTGAGGTCCCTTCCAACTGAATTCATTCTATGACTCTGTTTTCACCATCTGTTTCTCCAACTGTCTAGACAAATTTGAACCCTCTCGAAGGTGTCAACCTTCAACCTCCTTTCATGGCCTTTCTAAGAACCAGAAGGATAATGTGTCTAGTCACACTGTAATCCAAACTAATTATTAATGCTCTGTGTTTCTTCTTATATCCCGTTGTATTTAACTGGTGCCCGTGCCTGCCTTGAATTAGGAACCTGCCTTGAAGATTAAGTTTCTTTGAGCAGGAATGTACTTTTTTCTTTCTGTCTCTCAAGTCACTGCTGATGTTGCCAGATGTGTAACGGCATTTTCAGATGGGCAGAGAAAAGGGAAGCCCAGTTTCCGTATAAAGGAGATTTGAAAGGGAAAAAATTGATGGTTGGGGGAAAGATTGTGGAAAAGATGTGGGTTTCACATCGAAGAGAAAATTATGATCAGACTCAGTATTTGAAAACGTTTCATGGCATGAAAGTAGTTCTTTAGTATGCTCATGATGGAAGGGGAGGTGGAAGGCAGGAAGATGAGAATGATGTAGAGTATGAACTTTAAAGAGTGATTCAGGAAGTCTGTGTCTGCTCTTTGATAGATTTTTTTTCTGCCTGTACCCGACAGCCAAAAGAAAAGGAAAAAAAAAAAAAAAAAGAGAAAAAAAGAGAAAGGGGAATTGCAAGGGAGTTATTTTGGTTGGTTCCTTCTTGTAACAGGGCTGAAAATCAGTGGGAGTTTTTCTATTAATTTCTGTGAGAGAAGAACTGTGTCCTAAAGGACTCCTACAAGCACGTTTTTAAACGTTTGCGTTGAATGGTAAAAACAAGATCTAAAAGCCCACAAATAGTAACTGTCGACTCAGAAGAAGGAATATATCCTAGCGAGACATCTCGTACCATGTGTGAAGCTGCCTATTTCTGGCAATTTTGTCATTGCACCCAGACAAATGATGGTAATAGCCAAATGTAAGAATAATGACTAATTCAAAATCTAAAGTGAGCATCCTCTAGGTTTTCCATATGGTTATAAACAGGGTTAGATTCCTTCCAGAAACCTCCAAACTAAATTAAATAGCTCCATGAGCTATGGCAACATACAAAATGTTGATTTATATGGTATAATAAAATCTGCCAAAAGATTACGTAAAGAAGTAAAGAATCACATTTCTTTCTTTCGTTTATTTTTTTTTTTTTTATTACTCTAATCCAGGTAATATAATCAGATGAAACGAATGAGAGTAATGCAAAACTTTGGTAAAAATTTTATCTATAATATATGAAAGGAATTTAAAAAAAAAAATTGTTCCTGTAGGAGTACATGATATAGTAACAAAACACAGCTTTGGTGATTGACATCTGTATAAAATTTAACTGTATAAGAGATATGGACAGGATCCTGATTTTAAAGAGAGTTACTTTTTTGTTCAGAACCTCGCTCTTCTTCTACTCCTAGAAAGCACATGTGATCTGTGAAGTCCCATCGAAGTGGAGGTCAGCAGAAAGAATACCCCTATTCCTTGCCCTGTGTGTGTACATATTTTGTTATGAACTTCTGTGACCAAAGTGACTACACGAATTTTCGACCAGACCTGGTACATAGTTTTCAAATTCTACATTAAGCTAGCCAAGGCTGGGCACGTCTGACAAACACAGCTAAGGAAGAAGGAATTTATACAGTTACATCCAGTTTCTTCTCTTCGAATAAAACAGGGGCTTTAAAACACTAATCCATTGATCTGAAAAAAAAAAAAAATGTTCAACACTAAGTAGTTTTACCAATGTTCTAATTTGATTTCATGAAGCCTTTTTAATGTCTGTAGAGTTACACAAAAAAGTAGTTTCTTAATGCCTATTCTTTTTATCTCTAAGGTTACATGTTGGTACTTCTGAAAGATGAAATTTTTAAGTAACATGTTAAGTATAGTGAAGTATAGTAAATATATACAGTAAATGTAAAGTAAGTATAGTAAATCATAAGGTTTGGCAGCAGCAAACATTAAGTAGGTATTTAGTTTTGAATGGCTTGGAGGTGTTTTATTGTAAGAGAATGTCAGGCAAATAAAAGGAAAGGTCAAAGGGAGATCTTTCCTTTTAACAGCTAAAGAAGAGTAAATATCTTAGTAAATCTTAATAGACTTATGGAACTCTCTGATGCTTCTAAAGTTAAGCCATTCTAGGGAAGCCCTAAGGATATATAGCATTTGCACTGCCTCCAATAACATTCCTCAGAGCTGCTAGTCACATAGGTTGCATGTAATTTGGATCATATGAAATTATTCCAAGAGGTTGTATTACAGACTCTTAGATATGGTGTGTAATATTTGGGCTGGCTTGGGGGAGAAAGAAGACTTCCTACCACTTCTCATCTCCTGGCCATTGCACACAAACCAAACCCCACCTTTCTGTCTTGGCCTCGACATCAGTGTGCCACTTTTGCTGCTGTTGTACTAGTGGAGTAGTAGACTGGAAGGAAAAAGGTATTGAAAAAGAATTACCATGTAAATCTGTCCCAAAGACAGTCAACCATGAGAGAAAAGCCCTTTGTACTGAGTGTTCTCACTGAGAAACAATGTCCCAGGAAGCTTAAATAAAGCAGACTTCCTTCCCCCAGGAAGTTTGGGAAGGAAGCACCATGTTTAAGACATTGTTGGCGTACTCTCAGGTTGGCCTGTAAAAATATCTTAATATCATTATATAATTATAATGGTTATAAAGACTTCTAGGAAGAGTGTAACCTGTTCAGGACCAGCTGCTCTATCTCTTTTTTTCAGTTATTTCACACAAAGTTGTTGGAAATGTAATTATTGCCACTTTTGTGTCCTGCGGAAATTTTCTAAGATGAAGAATTAGAAGAAGTGGGAAATCATTGATGTAAGAGCAATAAAAAAACTTGCCTGAAATAAATGCTTCCTCCCACTTACTTGTATCAAAGTACTTTTATGAACTTGTGGTTGTAAATTGAACATTCAAATTATCCTGATTTAAAAGATGCAAAGGAGTACTAGTGGTCATGTCTGAATTTCCTCAAGAAGTAAAATGAAGAACAAAAGGCAAATTAGAAATTACAAAAGGATGTGAAACTAACTGTTCTCAATATAGTCTGATGCAGACATAAAGGCATCCTTCTCTTTACCTCGTAAGATCCTACATGTTGTCAGTGTCTATTCACAGACTTTTCTAGATGAACCCTAAATGTTTGGAAAAGTTTCTTATTTATTTTAATTCCAAACTTTCACTTGCATGTTGGAAAGGGTGAAATGGAAACTTCCTGTTTGGTAATCTTTCCCAGAAACCATTCGTAGATAGAAATGCATAAGGAAAAACCAAAACCAAGCATCTTTGCATCACGTTTTAACTACCTTTATTTTGTTTAAAAGTTTAAACACTTAACATGTCTTTATTTTAGTCAGTCATGTACAATCACTGTTAAGCTCTATCCATTTGAGAGGACATTTTGTTTTTAATGTTGACACAACATGATTGTCTATAAATTT
This sequence comes from Oxyruncus cristatus, assembly GCA_013399855.1. Lineage (NCBI taxonomy): Eukaryota > Metazoa > Chordata > Aves > Passeriformes > Cotingidae > Oxyruncus > Oxyruncus cristatus. The sequence goes on from VXAY01001100.1 coordinate 570,903, forward strand.
AGTTTGTAGGTGAATTACTTTATAGCCTTATAGAGCATGTTTTGCTTCCATTTCCCTGCCTATGAAGTACAAATAAAAGTACATCACTGTAAATCTCCACGATGGATTACTTTATAAAATTTATGAGGGATTTAAAGGAATTTAAAACTCTTCCTGAAGAGGTTTTCCAATTTATTTAAGATATGTAGAAGTATTTGGAGACAAGGATATGCAAGGGAATTCAGATATTAAGTCTCTCTTTGTGGTGGGAGGCCACAAGGGCTGGCTAAGGGCAGCTCAGTACTTCAGCTCTATCCATGAGGTGGCAAAATATGCATTGTTATTTTACTGATGCAAATTAAGAAATAGAGATTAGTTAATTCTCCCAGGTAGGTGGAAACTGTGAAAACAACCACAAAGTAGCCAGCGTGATACAGAGATTTGAAGTCAGCTGGAAAGTGAACATGTTTTGTCCTAATGCTGTGCAGTTCCATTAGTGCTCCACCTGCTCTAGGGTTTGCTGTGTTTTGCCATAGAGCTCATGATCTGTCTGCACACCCTCTGCCAGTAACCCAGTGCTGTGCTGCACTGTTTGAATTTACTGTGCTGGATCTCTGTTAGTCTTTGGAACGATCCCTATTTCACGGTTTGGAAATTACCCGCTCGCAAAACAGTTCATCTGGTCGAGCCAAGGAAAGAACTGCTACCCCAATTTGTTACTAACAGTAGATTAAATAAGCTCTGGGGGAATATGGTGATTTCCATAGCAGCCAGGCAAATGGTTATGCAGGAGGTTGTCCATTAGACAGCGAGAGGAACGAAAAAAAAATCGCATTCTTTGAATGTTTGGCTGTGTGAATGACAGGGTCGTGCTCGTCCAAATGAATGTCTGAACAGGTTGTTTCCAAGTTGTGACTTGTGAACTAATAGAATGCAGGATGAGTTATGAGGAGAAAGCATTTTAATGTGTGTAAGTTAATGTCTAAAATCTAGAACTTTTTAGACAGAAGGTAAGTGAATAAATACAGGTAATTAATGATATTAATTCATACGCACCACCCTCTTTGTGTAATCAAGCCTCTCTTCCTTTTAAATCTCCTTTTATAGCATTATGGATGCTATAAAAGATGCAGTCAAAGGTGTTACTGTCTCTAATGAGCTAAATAAAACCTATAGAACTAGGTAAATAAAATTAGGGAAAATTGTAAAACTGTTCCCTTCTTCTTATTTCAATATCTGCCTACCTCAGGAGTTTGGGAATTCTGCTACACTACGTCAGTATTCTTCCAGCAGAAAGTTTTGACATTCTGGTATATTGAAAGCAATCTTTCAGGCTCCAATTTGTTCTTAGGTAAGAAGATTAATTTATATGCTGATTAATTTTCTGGGTTGGTTGTTTTCCTCTGCCTTTGTCATACGTATCACTTGTTAGTAATCAATTTTTCTTTAACCTCTGTACACCAATTCTGATGGTACATGAATTCATTTGTTTGCTTTATGCCCTGCCTTTGTAACACTAGCTATATATCTATATTCTGTGATGGAACTTGGTCCTTAAAGGTGCCTGAATGCTTCTAATTTTTTGCTGTGTGATGAGTGTGGAGCACTTAAGAGAACAAGGCAATTAGGAAATAAATATTCCTGTTTGAACTCTTCCACTAAGTTAAGCATCATTAAACAGGGGCTTATTTTTTAAACAGAAGTCTACATATTCATGCTGGTACCAGTCTATCTACTTTACTTTCTACAGCAGAAATCAATTTAGTAGGTTAGTAGTATGGATCTTTCTGTATGGATTTTTTTTTTTTTTTCATTTTGCAAGAAACATATCATTTCTTATATGTCTGGAAGATGAAAATATCAAACAACTGAGAGTAGCATGGTTCCCCTCTCTCCCATTAGTTCCCTGCAGTGAATCTAAATTAAAAGAGCTAACATGGATGTTAGATTTGTTTCATTTCCCAGTCTAGCAAGTGGAATGAAGGAAAGGCCTGTGTGAACTGACATTGCCCACCAAAATAAAAGAACCCCAAACTTCTCTATCCCACTGAGGCTTGTGCTTATTTGATAAGGTGGGTCATGCCACTTCATGTGGAATTCTGTGATTATCCTTTCCGAGGGGCAGAGGAAAAGGAAGGCCGATGGGTTGCACTGCTTTCCAGAAATTGGTGTCTGGCTTGGTTTTCTTATTTCTGCATACCAGGAAATTCTTCAAGTACTTTTATGCAGATGAGTGAACATACTCATCGTGGCTTACTTGTGCCTGTTAAGTCTTTGTGTGAAATATTTCGTGAGGAAGTCTGCAAATATTTTGACTGGTTGTGCCTTTATTTTTGGAGTGTGTTGCAGATGACACACGAATGTATCAGGATGATATGTAAGAGATTATTAATATTTTCATTTTTTTTTTATTAATGGATACAGCAATAATAAAAAATACCATTATACAGGCGAACCACAGTGGAGTAATGCATACATAACATAGGCATATTAACACTAACAGAACTATGGCAGATAAATTTTTGAGGCTTAATCTATTACGTGAAGAGAGACATATAGAGGACAACCACTTGTTTTCAGACCTGAAGGGCTGTTTGGTACTTTTATTTTTTTCCTTCTTGGCAGCAGATGTTGGCGTGATATTTTTTCAGAATAGCTGTGAATGCTGACAGAGATGAGATCCTTAGCAAAGGAGAATGGTACGTATGGCATTGTGTTTTTATCTAAGCTTATTTCAAAGACACAAAGAAAAATGTGATTTAATCAAATGAACAAGTGTGTTTGTGAAGTTATATGGAAAGAAATGTAAGTGGTAAAGTTGCAGATAATAAGTGCATGTAAGAATGTTTAAAGACTGTAGATGTCCCCAAGTCAGGTCTCATCCACTATATCACAGAAAGTACAAAAAACCTAAAAGTATTTTAACTGCTTGATAGTGAAAAATGTTAGCTTTGAAATCTTAGAACATAAGGTTGAACTTCAGTCTAATGCTATACAATCTCTGCTCAAACCTAATCAGATCCAATAACTAGTAAAATCATTCATGAAGAGGTGCTTAGATCCTTTCTCACGCTCAATTTTAGATTTAGACTTAGCATGATACCTTTGTTTCACAAGCTGTGAAGATTTCACCAAGAGAAGTACTGTGAAATCCTTGGAATTTTTTAATGTATGTTTCTCTTAGTCATCATGTTAGAACCTTCAGTAATAGGAAATGTCTCAGTTGTGTTTAATTGACCTGTTGTTTAAAATTTTGCAGCTTATTTTATTCTAAATACATCTACAATAGACTTCATATTTTTGCTTCACAACAGTGGGGAGGCAAAACAAAATTGCAATGCTACCTAATGTCTCTGTATACATACCTCTCTGTGATACTATAACCATTCCATTACCTTTTGAGCTCTAAAATATAAGGATTTAACTTTTAATTTTATCCAGCACATAATTTTCTAGGCTTGAGACTATTTTTGTAACATCCTTCCGAACCCTTCCTAGTTTGTCAGAAACCTTTCTGAATCATGGAGAAATGAATCAGTGGAAGCCTCACTAATGCCAGATGTTGCCATTAAATCATTTCCCTACTCCTACTTGATGTTTCCTAGATTTTGCATCCGAGGTCCAAGTTAACCCACTTAGAGGACTGCAGTAAGAGCATGTTTACTTCAGTTGGGTTCTCTGCATGATTCTTGAACTTCTTGTTGTTATTTTTCCCTTTTGTTATTTAGATTTAGAATAGGAATAAGCGATTCAACTGAAATACTATGCCGAGTAACATAGTAGAGCACTTTAGCACACAAAAGAGATTTTTGTATATATTTATATATTGTTCTGAATACATAAGAACTGCTGGGCTGGATTTTGAGATCAACTGGCTAGTATTTTCATCATGGCATTTGCATTGTGATATAGCACGTAATTATTAATATAAGAAAATGAAATATAAATTATCATGATTTTTTACACCCCCCCCCCCCAAAATATTCATGTGACTCTTAAAACACCCTTTTGGATTTTCTGTATTTAAAACCTTATCCTTATTTAACTTTCTTAAATGTTGAATGCATTAGTTGTCTGGTAAAATTTTAATGAGGGAGCAATAAACAGTGTTTTTCTCTGCAGCAGACAGTATGTGACATTCCTTCATTTAAAATTCTCCTCACGTGCTACCAGAAAAATTCACACATCGTATTATTCAGCATGACCTTAGTGAGAGCTTTCCAAGTTCTTGCTCACATTTGTCGTCTTTTTGTGGTGTTTGCTTGTACATCTGTAAAACAGCACACGCTCAATAAGCAGGTTTTCCCTCATTTTTCAGAGATCATACAGAAGGGCTTTTGTTTGCAGAGCTCTCATTTGCTCACGACTACTTGAATACTCAAGGTGTTGAGAACTGGGGGTTTAGCCCAGTGCTCAGCCGGGGAGAGGAAGGGCATTTCACTGATGTAGTCTCTCCTCTCTGTCTGGAAATTCATTGGCTGTTTGGAAAACCGATGGTTTATAGTTATTTGCTTGAAATAGTGTGTTAACTTCAGGTTTTGGTTGGTTTTTTTCTTTCTTTCTTTTTTTTTTTTACCCAAATAAAAGAGGAGAATGAAGCTGTACACAATAATGTGACATTGTGGGAGAGGCATTTTGTGGGAGTGGGGAGGGCCAAGAATTGCTTATAAGTAAAAGGTTAAAAGGAAATCCTCAAAATAAATCCTGAAATGTAGGAAGGAAACACTGAAGTATCTCATGTCACAAATCCTCATTATGGATATACAGGTGTCTTTTGCAAAATGTCAGAGCTTGATGACTGTATGACTTCAGAGAATTAACAAAAGTCCACATTACAAATACATAATTAGGATATTAATGGTTCTGCTTCTGCCAGTGAATCCCCTTTTTTCCCTTTACCTTTTTTTTGTTGCCTGATTTTTTTCCTTTTATCGCTTACATCTGTACTGCACAAAGCCATTTGACCTATTAAGAAATTTTTCTTAATAACGTCTACCAAATATTTTTCTTGCATGTCCTGTCTAAATTTCTCAAGTAAGGTTTGTTTTCTTCAGTATTTAAAAGGAGAATATGTGATGAAGGATCAGAGCTTCTTTTTGTTTTGTTCATTGGAATCCTTTCCATAGAAAACAGTTTAATCTCCTTCGAGAAAAATAATTGTTTTATCAGAAAACATAAATTTGATATGCTAGATGTTATTTTTTTAACCTATTTTTTACTGTAGGTTTTCTCTTTATAGGTCATCTTTTTTTCTGGTTTTTTTTTTTAATATCTTTAACAAGAGGACCAAATTATGTTCAGTTGCAAAGGAAGAAGAGCAATAGCATACTTTCTTATACAATTTAGTGTGATTAATTCAGGAGATGCATGAGTTGTAGCATGTGCTTGTTATTTCTGAAATTTTGCTACTTCCTACTCAAAATTAGCTTAACAATGCATAGATTCAGGTGGAGAAAAATCTATTCTACATTTCTTTCTGAATCTGGGGATGTGTACAAGCTTATATGACTTTTTCAATGAATAGAGGTTCTTTTGGACTCAGGTCTTTTCTAGGGTCCTTTAATACCTATCTTACAAATAAGGTTATTATAATAACATTATTTTTAGTTATGGATCCTCAATAATTCTTCTTTTAAAACCGGATTTCAAACTAAATGAAATGAGATTTTTGGTATGCGAATGGTGCCCAAAAAGTAGTGTAAACCATATGCTAAAACATGGGGATTTGCAAGCAGACTTCTACAAGCATTTTAAAAGATGGCTGTTTTTCGGTTTTGCCTGTAATCACGATCATTTGAGATGACCTTGCTGGACTTAGACAGACCCCTGTTCCACCAGCAGCAGATGCAGATCTACAGTAAAAAAAACAGTGTTCCAAGAGCCAAAACTTCAGGAAACTTTGTAGGCCTTGGTTATTTATCTGAGATTCCACATCACTTTGAGCTGCGCTGTAGAAACCGCATGTGAAATGGGGATTGAAGGCGTAGTTCACTCCTGAACAACTGATTTCTGGGAGAGACCTCCACCCTCTAAGTTGTGCTGTTTGTGCTGGGAGTAGAAGGGCTGAACCTGCAGTGTGCAAGGAAAAGTCTGAGTGAGGGGGGCGCCGACAGCTGAGCAAATTCTGCCTCTGTGCGAGTTTCTCGTGTCACAGAAGATACATGACCTTGGTGAGATGAATGGGGATGTGGTGACCGTGCATTTCAGCTCTTCATGGTTCGTGAGAAAAGATTCATTTTCTCTCCCTTTCGAACAAAGGTGCAACCATTATTTTCTTTTTGTTTACTCTGGATTTGTGTTTTGTCGGGGTTTATTATTTTATAAAGTACCGATGTTTCCTTTGTGCTTTCATAGAAAAAAATTGCCTTTTTTTTTTTTTTTTTTTTTTAATGGCAACCTCAGCTTTAATTAACATCCTGGAAGTATAGTTGTGGGTTTCTTATTACCTGGAAGCATTTGCTATGTACTCCTGGACTGGAGTCTGCAATGGAAGCATACAATGCAGGATTGTCACAATTGTTATGTTTTCAAAGAGTTTTTGCTTCAGCAGTTGATTGCTTTGGTGATTTCTTTTTTTTTTTAACAGTACCGAAATTTAGGGACTGCATTACTCAAAAAAAGTAACTGAAGGGTGTTTTGTAATAGCACTGTGTACTATTTGTTTTCAGAGGACTACATAAAATGGGAGGGGGAAGAATCTGATAGTGCCAGTTCCTCTAACTATAATTTTTTTAATCGTATCTTTTGACACATTTGTTTTAGCCCTGCTGGATCTCAGGCTTGTTGTTATTTCTAACTCTAATTCTGGATCTCACAATTGTCTTTTTTACAGACTTAGGTCTCTGATCTCCATTTTATTATAACCTATACAAGTCCACAAGATTTTCAAAGCAGCAGTATCTAACAGAGGTTTTACAAAATTCTCTTCCATCACTTATCATAAAAAAATATGAGATCTCACAGAATTTTAATCGTGCCAAAGACTGCAGTGCTCTCTGTACATCCTTTTATCACAAGTTAATAACTTGCCAGTTGTTTGGCTCTGTTCTGTGTTGTACCTCTAGCCCTCAAAAAGACATACATCTGTACTCAAAATTAACATTCTTGTCAAATCTGCCCATTTTTGTGAAATTTTTTGCTGTGAAGGAGTGTCCACTTGCACCTTTTGCACTTCTCATGCTCCCCTCATTTAAGGCACGGACTGCAGTGATGGTTGAGGAAAGTATCTAGTCACTGACAGGTTGTGCTCTTGGAAAAGATCCAAGCACGTGGTGCTTGTGGAAATAAAACAAACAAAAGCGATATGTAATCTGATGATTATTCTGTAACTGTTAATACAATTCTGTAATTGTTAACGCATCGATTTTTCTAAATGCAAAATTAGTTAGACACAGTGCTTCTTAAAATAAGAATTTGCCTTATAAGGATTTGTTTTGGACATCCTGGTGCACACACAGCATGAATTGAATAGACTTTTTTGTAACAATGGATTCCCTCCCCCCATATGCTTTAGCTAAATGGAAACAATCATTTTGTTCTTTACCACAAAAGCAAATTAAATACCAATTAACATTCTACTTCTGTTTTATCTGTCAGGCTGTTGATCATAGAATATCCAAGGCTCCTTTGATTTTCAACCTGTTGACGAGTGAGAAACATTGCTTTTCGTTTTGCTCACTCCTTTGCTCCTAAAAAAGAGGGTCGAGATTAATCATATTTGAAGCAGAAAAGTCTTTCCCATGAGGCTTCAATTTAATAAAGAAGCAATTATTTTATAATGTGCACGCGAATGTAAATGATGTATCCCATACTTCTTCCTTGGCTTTGTGTAACACACTCATCAAGAATAGTTCCAAATGCATTTCTAGTTTTGCATGTCTGCACCTTTCCATCTACATTGTTGCTCTAAAGTCTTCCTGAATAGGTCCAGCCAGGTGTCCCTTAATATATATTTCTTCTTCCGGTTTTATTGGCAGCTCCTCGATAAGTGGTGAACTGTCTGTTGTTATTCTGATTCAAGAATTTGCAGGTCTGTCTCATTGTACTTCTGGAGGATGGCAAAGTTGCTCGTAGTTTGTGTGACTGTCACTGGGCAGATACATTGCCTTGTTCCCCCGAGCCAAGTTAAGCAGAGGACAGAGAGATGTGCAGGCAACATGTTGGAAAAGGCATAAAGGCATCGTTGTGACTTTACACATATACGACATTCTGTGGTAGGTTGTGTTCTTAGCACTGCTATGGTATCAGCAGAGGTGGGTTTTTTAGTTTGAATACTGGGTAACAGATTCTTCACAAGTATAGCAGAGACCACGTTAGAGAGGTTTTTCTCTGGGGGATGTGTGTTGGTCTGGGAACCAAGGGATGAGGACCTAGAATGGCTTTGGAGCTGCAGAGGTTTAACTGTAGATGTCTAAAGCACCAAATATTGACAAATACCCGGGGAAAACTCTGCAATGCAAGTAAGACTTTTGATTATAGTTCTACAAGCCATTAATTGTGACTGCCACACAAGATCTCTGTAATACAGGCTGAAATCCACTTCGGTGGTCTGGTAGTACAGGAAATATGCATCTCACATCTCACAGTCGTGAATTATCTCACGTAATGTACTCACATCAAATTAATAAATGAAAGACTGATTTCTTTCACTGCTCTCTCAAAGTTGTGCTCTGAAGCCGAAAATGTATATGCTTCTTTCAAAATGCTGCCAATGTGGAGGCCTATGAGTCTTTCTACTCACTAAGTTCTGTTTTATGATGGTTTTGTTTTTTTTTTTTTCCCTAATTTCTGAAAACTATCTGCTTTAAAAAAAACCCCAACCATGAATGTCAGATAATGGAAAGAACCATATATCCTGAAAAAAAAAAAAACCAACCCCCAAAATATTTTAGGTCAGTTGCAAAGTAAATACTGTGTGTTTTTCTTATTCTTCTCCTCTTGCCTGTTGGAGCCTAAGCTTTGGAATCTGGTTGAAGAGGGAGACTGCTATTCCATCATTTCACACAGAATACTAACATGGGTGTAAAATGAGGGAAGCTTAATGCTTTAAAGTTATCTAAATGCCAATTGTGTGTATGCACCTGAATTTATAAAAATTGATCTGTTCATGAAATGGGTGGGGTTATTTGTTTATATGTGTGTGTATATATATATATGTATATACTTCAGTGTTACTTGAACAAGGCAAAAAGAGGGAATGTCAAGTTTGTGCTGTTGTGGCTGGGGAATTTCATATTTAAACTTGCAACTACAGAAGTCTTAGTATGAGCTCCAGAGCTAATTTCTAGGAATGGTATGTGATGCACTCCAGACTAACTACATGAAAGGGAAATATTTTCCTGTGTAGGTTGACATAGAAGGATTTAAGTGGGATTTAATAATTTAGAATGTGTGTTTGTGCTTTTCTAGTACTGTTATGTAAACTTTTTCCTGGCACTTGGGGAGCATGGAGATGGATAAAACCTTCAGCCTATCAAATGAGCTAATGAAACACAGAGTCTCTTCTAGCAGTACCCGGGCCTATTTTACATTCCAAAAAAATGCATGTTCAACAAGCAACAGATGTAGATTATATCATCAAACAGGAAGCTGATTGGGACTGGTGTTCTTATGACAGTTTATTGTTTCAGAGGCATTTTTCCTGGTCTGTCATGCCTTTCCTTTTTTAGATGACAGTGGACACCTGGAATTTTGTACCTTTTTGAAATAGGATATTACAAGTACATTTATGGCAACTTCCAATTTTCTTTATTTTTTTTCCTGAAAGTTCCTGATATTTTCCAAAACTTTCTGGTATTCAAGAGCTTATAGAATACGTAGGTGCTTTTCATTTGGAGAGCTTTAGTACATTTCACTGTCAGGAAGTCTGCATGATACAATGGAATATGTTTGGATGGTAAAAACCAGTATAGTTCTTTTGATTGCATAGTAGCTGAAGTCCTGGTTCAGGTGTCTAAATAGAGAGAATTGTTTGAAAACACTAAAGAAAAGGTTTCATAGCTTTCTATTTCCATGGAAACTGTATCTGATGTTGTATTTTCCCTTTCCCTTGGCTTTAATTACACTGTGTTTCTTCTTCTTTTCTTCCTGGTTTTCATTATGATCATGTGTAAGCATGCAACAACTTATTATGCAATTAATACTATATATAAAACATCAGCAAATAAATACAAATTCTCTTTATGATTAAAGGGTTAGTGACTAAGTTAACTGTGGCACTTATCTAGTTGCAGCAATACAGAAAAACACCAGCTCTATTATTTTTGTTTCCATTTCAATAAAACCTCTCTTTGGAAGTAGAGGACATGGTACTTGACCATTGCTTCAACAAAACCACACCACTTGACCACTGCTTCAAAGGAACAACAACAACAAAAAAAAGGGTTGGGGGCACAAAAAAGGGCATCAATACAGTTAGACCTACAGAATTTATGAAGAAATGTATTCTGGGGTGGGAAATCCCAAGAAAAGTAAAACCTTTCACTGTAAAACAAAGGCAAGTAACTTTTGAGCAAGATGGACGTAAATTTGTAAAATTGCAATATGGCATAAAAAGAGGAAACTGGGTAACTCTGATGGTTGTATTATAACTGAGAGTTCCACGTCGCTGGTAGGTGAGAGCAGATGGAATAGAGTAGTTCATGCAATAAAATGAGACCTAGGGCTGTATCTAGAAGGCAAATTGGTATAAATGGCCTCTGGAGTAGCCAGGTGACTGTCAATAAGACTGAGAAATCACCTTGTTGGGTTATGCAGTAATTATGAACCTAAAAAATATAAATCCAAGATGAGACTGATTGCTGTATGAGATCGCAAGTTAACTGTGGACTTTGGTAGTGCAAATCTTGAGCCACCTTCTTACCTGTTAAAAGCAAAAATATCAAAGAGTTTCCTTAAAAAATAAAGAGAGAAAAAGGGAAAACAAGTTAGTCACATATAGGTGAAGAATACATGCTCTGGGGAGTTGTGTTTTTGTTAGACTGGTCTGACCTCTTGCCCCTCAAAAAGAATTAACATATCATGGAGGCTAGTAATTGCTAAATAAATTGGAGAAAGTTTCTAATCCTGAAGTGTTTCTAGACAATGAATAGGATGGTGTGTGTATGTTTTATTAAGAACCGAGACATGTCTAGCTCAGATATTTGAGCCAAGAACACAAACAAAAACACCCTGCATTCCCAGGGCACAGTGACTAATACTTCCAGTGAGATCTCAGCATTCCCTTTATAGATCAGGTGTTAATGTACACTGACATTCCAACTTGCAGCACTGAAAATTAATATCAATATGGTGGGCTAAATAAAGGATAACTCTTGAGCTGCAAATACTTCTGGGATAAAGGACAAGGTTTTTAAAGCTTTTCTGCTCATGTTGAGTCAAAGTCCTTGATGCTAAAAATAAGAGCTTAAAAGCCTTCACGAGATTGCAGATTGTTTATCCCTGTATAGATATGCTCAAGTGAAAAGGATCTCCATGCTACACTAGATGAATTACAAAAATGACCCCATAAAACTAGATAGTGGACAGCAAGCTGTCCACTTGAGATTTATGAGATTCCATCTGTAGTGTGTTCTTCTGTAATGTCTCTCTTAAACATCAGTGCTATTCTACATCTCCAAGTTTCCTCCTAAAGAGCAGTTGATGGCAGCATCCTAAGTAGGTTGGATATCATTACTGACTTCCATCTCTTCCTTTGGAGACCATTCTGAAATTTTACTTTATTGCAGTAGGATAGAAACTCCTCCTCTTTTTTCTTTTTTTTTTTCCTCTTCTATCTGTTTCATCCTCACTATTTCCCTTGACACCTTCCTATGTGTGTTAAATTACACACCCAGACTGGAATGTAATATTTCCCACGAAGTTGTAGGGGAGCTCTACAGTGAGGTTTTCTGTTTTCATTCATGGAGAATGACTCCCATACCAATTCTCAAATGAAATTCTCTTTGAAATGAACTTCTCTCCCTCTGCCTGGAATACCACAATCTCTAGTCACTTGTTTCCTCTTGCTTTCAGGTCTCCTCATCTGTTGAAGATAAGTACATCTTCTCCAGGTGTTGGCTTGCATTTTCATACATCCAGTGAACATTCATATGTTTCAATACTTTTCTATTCATGTGTTAAGCTTCTTTCAGTGCCCCTTGTTTATTTTATTCTTCTAATTCTGTTCTATTCTCCTAATTATATTTTCAAGGCAAGTGTAATATTACTCTGAATCAGCATCACTCTGCAGTTACTCATGTTGCATCCTGCTGTTTTCCTTAAGTTTCTCTGAAGTTATTCACAAAAAAAGCTTAGCTGCATGTGGATCAGTGATCCATTTATTATTCATATATTTTCTTTTAGTTCTCCTAACTTGATGTTCCTAAACATATTCTTCATAAGGGGGCATGTGTGGTAACATCCCAAGCCCTGATCTCTCTTAGATGGCTTACTGTCACATTGCATATCTGCTGTAAGATTATGTAAATCGTGTTTCCTGTGATCAGACTGCTAAGAAACTGAGATTTATGACCTCCGTAAATACAGGAGAATAAGAAGTTCCAAGGGAATATTTGCTGTTATATGTACAATAGTTTAGTTTTATTTAATGGATGTTTTATTTGCATCCCCACCTCCAGGCCATGCTATGATGTGAGAAAGGCTTGTTAGGCCCTGGCCTTGACGAACAGCACCTGAATTAAGCTTCCCTTGAGCTTGTTGGAAACACCATCTGCTCCCAGGAACTAGTGCTGGAAAATGGGCTCTTATTTTTTAACAAACAGCCTTGGAAACTTATTTTTCTTGCCTGAATAGCAACCCAAGTGGAATAAGAGTTTTGTCATCAAACTTTCGAAGAAAGTGATCCTGGGAACCTACTGACCTGAGAGCCTCACCTCTGTGCTGGGCAGATCATGGAACAGATCCTCCTAGAAGCTCTGCTGAGGCACGTGGAGGACAGGGGGGTGATTTGGGACAGCCTGCTTGGCTTTCACCAAGGGAAAATCCTGTCTGACCAACCTAGAGGCTTTCAATGTTTTGAAGTTTAAGTGATGTTAAACCTTTAGGCCTAAGCTGTTGATCAAGTCCAGGGCTCAGTTTAGCAAGGGGGTGTACTCTGAACTTGGTGACTCAATGAGAGGATCTTCCTTACTCCTTTCTGTCCTTACTTTTTCCTACCCTTATCCTTTTCTCACTGCCCGCCCTCTCCTCCCCCTAGAAATTTTTCTGAGTTGATTCTGGTTTTAGATTGATTGATTTTAGATTTTATTCTGCTTTCTCTGCATGCTTCAACCATTTATACAGAGTAGAGTGAACCTTGCCAACAACTTTGTCATGCTTTTGGCTTCTGTATTAAACCTGCTTTTGCCAATAACTTTGCTGATGATTCTTTAAGCCATTCTTAAAACACTCATTTGTGGCACAGCCCATGTCTGGATATCTTTGGAGGAGGTGTCTTTTTGTTATTTACACTGATTTTTTACTACAGAGCCCTAATCATTTTAGGCAAAATGTCCAGGGAGGTGTTAAGAAATGTCATATGCAAACCAGTGTATATTTGTTTTGTATACTATATGCTATAAACACCCCCTGCTTTGTCAGGTTTTATGGTTTCCATAAAAATTAAAAATTTTGGGAGGTGTAAATAGTCATGATTTTTTTTAAAAATAGTCATTGATTTTTTTTTTAAACCAAATTATGCTGAAACTTTGGACACTGGAATGCCAAAAATAATGAAAACTATTTCAATAATATTTTGTGGTTTAAACGTCTTAAATATGAAGGTTATTATGGTCAGTAAGGCTTTAGTCTGGCAAATAAATGCAGAAATTGAAAGAAAAGGTATGACTGGTTATAACACGAGCATTTTTAGCCTCTTTAAGCTGGTACATAAATTGCAGATGTTCTCAGGTTTGTGGTCATTGTCAAACGTGGTTCAACAAACAGGAAGAAACACAGATATCAATCTAAGTGTGCATAATAACATCACAGTTAATACTGTCAGGTTTTTGTTTTTGCAGAGTAAACTGGTCATAAATACTTCAAGGCATGTATTTGTATGCATCCCATTTGTGGCTGTGAGGGTGCTGAAAAAAATACTAAATTTCAAATCTCTTTGGTTTGATGTGATTTAGAAAATCCACACTGACGGAGCTCGTATATCAGTAGATTTTTGATCCGTTTGCCATCTATGAAAATTTACTCTTTCTAAATGTTTCTTCTGTCAGTTGAGAGTAAGAGGTTTCCTTATCATGAATGTGCTTCTCTTGTTGTAAAGGTTGAGTGGAGGAGAGATATAAAGCCAATTCTGGAATGTCTGAAGGCAACAGTACCTGCTCTGCTTACTGGTCACACGTGGGATATGTGGCAGTGATGGACTCTACCACCCTACTTTTGTACAGGAAGAACTTGTTTACAAAATTGTAAGCAACTGTAGTTTTTTTCAAAGAACTTTATCTTGAGGATCACTCATGGGAAATTTTCGTTGTCAAAATGGGGAAGGATTGCAACGTTTGTTGACTTGCTGAAATAGTGCTTGGCAGCTTCCAATGCCTTCAGCAGAGCTGCTTCAGACTCCTGCCACGGCCAATGCAAAACATTGCCCACTTTGTGTGGAGGAGCAGAAACCAGGACTGGTGGTGGTTGGTGAGGAGTAGAATTTGGCAACTCTTTGTGACTTCTCATCCCCCTGGGTTTGAGGGTGGAAGCACACAGGTGATACCAACTGATGTTGCATTGATACGACTCTTCCACTGGCGTTGGCCTGTTATGGGGGAAATGTTGACGTAGCTGACAAACTTCAAATGTAGTAGAGCACTTTCGCACCTAAATTATAGCAATTGAAGAGGTTATAAATGTGGGAAAACTATTGCATTTTAGTTGATGACAATTTATATCCGCTGCTTATATTGCCTTTCTGAATGTTCTTCCTCAGCACAAAATAAACAGAATTGGTCGTTCACTTCTATTTGTATTTCACTTGTGATTGGAGTCTGTTATCTTTGAACAACTGAAAGAGTTCCTCTCATGAATAACCTGTAGGGCAGGGTGGTTAGCAGATTTGTCTTTATTTTTATTTCTTCTCAACCTCTGAGGTTTTCCTCTTTAACTCTTTTTTCCCCCTCTTAAATTCATGATGCATTCTGTTTCTTCTGTGGGTTTTTTGTTTGTTTGTTTGTTGGGTTTTTTTTTAATGAGATCAATAAAAGTTGTTAGAAGAACTTCAGAATAACCACAAAAGGAAATGTATGAGTTTGTTTTGGTGCACTGTTTGAAAAAAAAAAAAGGGCCTTCCCACTAATTCCTCTCCCTGTGTACTGACATATGTCCTCTCAACAAGGAATTCCAACAAATACATCTTTTTGGCATATACTGCATTTGCAGCAACAAACCAGGAGAGAAACAAAGAATGACTCATCAAGCAATTAGTGGCTGAAATGCCCCAAGGGCATAACATGGGCCAGTTACCTGCTCAGGAAGCTTCACAGGTAACCTTTTAAAGGAATTGCCATCAGTACAGATACAAGCCTCCATTCATTATGGAAGATCTTGACTTTTCTTCTTCTTGAAGTATTATCTTCCTTTACTTGTACCCAGTTAGAGCAGTGTGTTTTGAGCAATTTGTAATTTTTTTTTTTTTCCCCAACAGGTATTAAAAATAAATCTGGTAAACATGGTTCTGATTCCAGCGCCAGCAGCATAAGTCAGTTTGTGCCAGTTAAAGGTGATAGACCTCATTATTCTCTCACTTTGGTCAATTTTAGGCAAGCCAAGCCTGGTTTTTTTGCTCTCTTACATGGAAATAAGTTTAAAAGAACTGTACTGAGGAAAATTGGGTTGTTAACAAAGTTTGAAAAAAGCTAAAGGTATCCTTGCATATGTGCACCTATACTGTAATATTGCCTCTTTTTTTAATAAAGAGGGGATAGGAGAGGTTGCAGTGATATTTGAACCAAACTTGCTGTGTTCTTACTGACCAAAACCGCTATCTGTACTGGCAAATCCTAATTTTTAAACAAGGTAGAAAAAACTCAACGGTTTCTTATTAAGAAAAACATTACTTGCAGTCAAGAGAATTTGATAATTTTGTAGACATTTTATTATATACCTAATTGTAAGAAATCAAGATGTAGCAACTTTCCTTGTGGATTTGTCTCCTTACATGTTTGTTTCTTACAAAGTGTTCTGTTAAAGGGACAGTCTGACACAAAAATATTAAATAGCTTTAAATATGCCCTACACAGCTGAACTTTCATGTATTTCTTTGAACATTTTGGTTCAAAGTGCTGACTTGAACTTTTATCTTTGGAGCCAGACTTCCTGTGAGCGCCTTGGACTTGCTAAAAGAGGTTTATATATCTATATTTGTTTACATATCTATTTCTTTATGTGTTTAAATTTTGCAACATTGTCTTAAGTCTCATGTCACTCAATAAAAGGTCTCTTTTATATCTATACTCCTAACCTGAATGTCCTCTAACCATCTCTGGTCTGTCCTGTGGAAAGGAGAATACATTAACTGAAGTGCTCATGTGTAGAGGTTGGATGCTCTAATTTTCATTCTTGAATGAATTCACATAATAGCAAATTCATGCACTCATCAAAGTCCACAGGCGTGTATAAAGTGATATTTGTGTTGCCTGTTGTCATTGTTGTGGCCTGTGCAATGGAATTGCTGTTCAGGTTACAGCAGGACTTGCCTTACGCTGTTTTTCTGTGACCATTATCTTTCTTTTTTTCCCAACAAAGATCAGCTGATCCAGTGTGTACTCCTCTGTGGGATGTTTTTCTGGGAGGAGCAACAGATTTCAGCAATTTAAGGTGGTTTTTTTTGTCTACAGTTCTGTCTTTTTTTTTTTTTTTTTGAGTAGCAGGCACCCACAAAGAGGAAGCCATGACTGGGGGAAAACAAGGTGCCCGCTTTGAGAAGAGAATGGTTGAGTGGTGAATGTGACTGAATCAGGAATTTGGGGAGTATCTCTCTGAAGAATGGGATTATCTTAAAGAAAAGCAAGAAAGATTTTGAGAATGGACAATAAGATTTAAAAAAAAAAAAAAAAAGAATAAAAAGTGTGTTTATTTAGCAGGAATAATACTTTAGAGTCATAGTTGCTGGACTGCAATGCTAAAATAATGTTTCTTTCCTCTCATGGGTGTCTTGAAATATCTTCTACTCTTTTTTATAGTAGAGTGGTTTTTCAGTCACATCATCAATTTTAATTGAGTTCAAAGTTTCCAATTTTTCTGGTGAAACTTGATCTACAAAGTCAAAAAGTCTGCTATGAGTTGAAGTCAGAAAACAGATTATACTAAGAAATTTAGGAATTTCTCAGTAAGATTGCAAGCATGCTTATGATCCTGAAATTTCATTTTTCAAAACATTTACCTAAGCTTTAAAGCTTTTTTTTTTTTTTTTTTTTTTTTTTAATAGAAAAAGAAGAGTTGTTATTTTCTTCTTTATCACTTGTGAGGAAATGCTTTTCAATTCCATCATAATCCAGGGAAAATGTTACAGTTTTTGACAACTAGCAACAATGGAAGAGATAGGAAGAAGTAAGTTTTTTCTGTGGTGACATAAGCAGGCAGATGAACTGGCAGATTTCTCTTTATACCAAAAAATGCGATCTCAGATGGGGTACAGAGGTGGTATGAAGCTTCTACCAAGTGGGTTTGCCTTCTGCTCAAAGCATGAACCCTGGTAAGTCTGGTGAACACGATAAAAATGTATGTAATCAGATTTATATAAATGATTGTTTTTGTGGGTCTTACCTATACAAACAGAATACAAAATTATGCAGTGTGCAGCCTACTCAAACTAGAGATCTCCTTCTCCTCTGTCAACATGTGTCAGTTCCCCAGGGTTTAAGGTAATCATGGAGACAAGCATCTCTAGTAAGAAAGGGTCTCATCTGTTTGAATTGCTGCTTTATAATAACAGAACCAATACCAACAGAGCAATCTGTTTGAACAAAGGAAAGCAGAGTGGAATCAAAGCCTATTCCTCTTTTTCCAACCATTTAGTTGCATATAAATATCTTAATCGGCTTATTCAATATTTCTGCATTTGTTATTCTTGACAATGGTCCACACTTAGGGCCAGGTAATAGATCTGTTTTAAATTGCATTGTGTTTTTTTTCTTATAATAGCTTTTGCTGCCAAATTACTCCCTCCCCCCAGCCTTGCAGACACTGATTTGGTGCTCCTTAATATAGACAAATTTGTGCTATGGCTTCCATTCATTTTTAGGAACACAATCATCATTTTTGTCTGCTTTCATAATAATGTGGTCTGCGCCTTTAAAACCTGCTTGCATCTCTGTATTTATATCAGCCTAAAGCAGTGTCCCAAGGAATTGTAAATGCGATTCCATATTCTGTCCCACTGTCTCATGGGAGAGGAGACTGTATGACGGAGCATCTTGGTATACTGGGCAAAAATCAGACTTCACAGCTTTGCAGTGTGAAAGCCTCAGGGATGAACACACTGTTGGGCTGTCCCAAAGAAATGTGATCATAACTGCTTAGCTTGAATTCCAAACTTCTTGGCACTCCCTGCCATTGCCCAAACGACTAAGTTGGTGCCTCAAAAATTATCTCATAGCTGAAATGACATGTGAGTAAATTTAAAATATATACCATGTGAAAAATTTTAGAAGTATGTACATAAGTGCACAAGAACCTTATACTTGAATGAAAATATGGTTGGTATATTCTAGATGCCACTTGTCCTATTTACAGCATTCAGACAATGTCCATACTCAGACATTCTACCTAAACTATATTCCCAGAGAGGCTATCTGCTTTATTAACACCTTACAGAATTTACAGTTCAGAGAGCATCCCAGAAACACAAACTCCAACAAGCAACTGCAAGCATTCAGCTCTTCTTTCCCCCAGACTACAACCTTGCTTTTACACTAAGGGGAACAACCTCTCCAGCACCTTCTCTGGATGTGTCGCAGTGCCATCTAGTGAGTCTTGCCCTGACAGTGAGCAAAAATTCAGCAGATTTGGTTCAATTGCTGTTCAATCCATTAACTATTCCTCTCTTCACTATTCAGGATTTGGCAACTTCACTACTGTGTGTTTCTTGTATTCTCCAGGCACTGTCTTTTTTACAAATACGTGCCCATGAGCATTATATGTCCAGGAGTACTACATGTGCTTTTTAGCCTTCTAATATGAGGTGGGGATTTGTACTATCTTAAAGCTGGGTTTTGCTCTTTGTCTTTGAAGCAGACAAACCAGCTTCGCCCCTCTATTTATTCTTGAAGTGCAGGGACATGTGGTTTTGTCAATAGGTGCTGTTTCTCCAAAAGGTAAGCAAACGCAGGTTTTAAACAAGCATCTTTTTTTTGAAGTGTGTTTCTTTTCTCATTCAAACTGAGAAAAAACCAAAATTACTTAATAAGATGACTGATGGATAAAAATATCATAAATCTGTGAGGAATTGTGTGATGATTCGTGTTAATTATTCAAAAGACACCCTCAATAAGAGCCTGCTGACATCGCAACTGGGGAACGAGGCCGGCAAAACTTATAACAGTCTTATAAAGTTGGTATTTATGAAAACAATATATAAAATTGTAGCCTTAGTTGTTTGCTAAAACTAGCTTTTGGATAGAATAGCCTTGCTTGCTTTTACTAACACACAGGTAAAATTTGGATAAGTCCTTAGCAAGAACAGGAAACCTGGAGTTTTGATAAGGAGCTTTGAAGGGACCTTGAAAGTTGATAAGGAGAAGCTCACAGAGACGATACCAGTTTTGAGCTAATCGGGCTATGCCAGCTCAGCAGTGAGTCCCAAAGTTGAAAAGTTCAAGCCTGAGGAAGACTACTTACTTCATCCAATGACCCCCAAAGACCCCCAAAAGAAGACCCCAAAGGGGCGTTCTGAGGCAGAGCCATAGGAGTGGTGTATGTTAATGATTTCCCCTCCTACTTTCTGGACTTTTCTGACGTAGCTAATGCATATGTAACACAGCTAATGTCTATGTAATACAATTAATGCATATGTAATGTTATCCTGCATAAAAGGAGCTGAACAAAGGCAACGAGTGTGCGGTTTTGGTGGGCTTAGGCTCCCTCGCACCCGGCACTGTTTGCTCATTCTTTATTAAATAAATAACATTGCTGCTAAGAATTCTTGATTATGAACTTCATTTATAACAAATCCATAGAATACATAATAAGGAAATGCTAAAGATGAAAGTATGACCAATGCACAGAAACGTACAGTCACCAGCAGGTTTGTCATGGAGCAGAATCGCTATGTCGTGAGTAAGATGTTCCACGTATGTGTTGCATTCTCCTCAAAAATGTGGCTATTATTACATAAACAGGTAGGCAAGCACTTACAGGATCTAGTGCTCCATTTCACTCAATGGGAAAAAAAAAAAGAAGTTTTGCTATGATATCTTGAACAACTTTAATGGTCATTGCTGTGTTTCAGTTTACTTCAGCGTATACCCGATACTTCCTGTAATCAGAGGGTTACAGTCAAAGTCAGTACTGATCATAAGTATCAATGATAAATTTTCTCACTAGATAGATGGAAAAAATACTGGGAAACCCAAGAGTCTTTGGACAGGCCGTTATTCATCCAGTGTTCTCTCACAGTCAGTGCTGGGATCGTACGAGCAACCTCACACAGGTGGAATGCTAACCTACATTTATTATAGCAATATGTAATTTCTCAAAAGTCTCTATATCTCAGGACTATTTTGGCCTCTTGACGTGTATTTGCAACACAGAAAATATTTCATTAGTTCATGGATCGGTTACTCTTATACTGGACTGAAGTTCTAAAAAAAAAGTGTTTGGCGCCCAGTTTGTGAGAACTATAGGTAGAAAAAAAAATCAGATTTTTATTGATTCTTCATGGCATATGCTAAAGTAAACAGAAAGTTCTTTTTTTTTTTTATAATATGGAAGTGGCTAAAATAAAAGGAATAGATGTCCTATTCTTGAGATTGCCACTTAAATCTGAGGAAGCTTGGAACCGTAATTAAAAGGTGTTACTGTGCAGTGACTATTTGCTAGTGAGGGACATAGTTTCAGAGCTATAAGTGTCCTAATTATATAGCTATACTGCAATTGAACTTTGAACTAACCAGTGGCACTTTATGTTGTTTGAATGTACTGATAACTGCTCAACAGTTTATGTGGCAAATTTCACTGCAAAAAGCCTTTTCCTGGCAATTAAACCCAGTCAATTGGTATTTAAGAGCCATCTGTGAACTGGAGGCACCTCACTACCCGGTTACAGAAGTAAGACTACGGCCCTCTGAAGTTTTCAAATGTCTGTCTCAATTTTCAATTGTGAAACTTCATTGATTTTTCCTCCCCCCTGCTTTAGAGAGTATGTAATTGTGGTTTAACATTTTATTACAGTATAGACCCAACTAGTTTACTTGACTGATTGTCCAATATCACTGACATGGATTTCTTAGTCTTCCCTCATTTAACAGTTGGAACAAAGCTTTGGAGAAAATCTTTAATAAAATGCAATAGACATATTGTTGTTCGTCTAATCTTCAACTTGTCTTAGAGCTGAGTTAAGTGGACTTGTTTCAAAAAGCATGGGATGAATGACTGGTCTTGTACTTAGCTCCATATTTTCCTTTCCTGTGTTTAAGTACAGGACAACCACATCTTAAAATGTCTTTTATTTTGTATTACTTGTGTCTACAGAGCCTGTGAAAGACTATAGTAAAAAGGGCATTCACCAAGTCCTGGACTTATCCACACAGCTTTCACCTCTTAACGTTTATTGACTGCTCCATTCTACTGGCTCTACCCATTTTAGGTGTGATTTTCAGACTGGCCTTAGGATTTGATGGAGTGTAATTGTATTTTCTTGGCAGATGCTCTGTGGTGTAATAGGAGCTGGGTGGTTCATATGCAGTGAGCTGAGGGCTGCATTGCTTGAGTGAATCTGTCAAAGAAATGTCTCATGTATCCCAAATTCTACCCTAAGGAACAGGTGAGGTTTTTCCATCATCTACTATAGTCTTACCAGAGCACATATTTGAAGACTGAAAAAACCCCTGATTTTGTAGGGATAACTTGCAAACCTGTCTGTTTTCCAGGGCTATTTGGATATAACTGCAGTGCTATGAATATTTTTTCTCACTGTGTCAACTGTGCCTTGCCAGACAGATCAACCCTTAACGTAACCTGCAGTCTTCCCACTTAAACATTAAAAAATTATTTTCATCAAGGCATTTTTTAGTCATGAAGACACTTATCCCATTGTGATGCAAACAGAATATGGGTTGTCACTACTCTGTTAAAGAAAAAAAATTTCTATAGCATCATGTATTTATTAGAAAATGCACCCTCTGGTGATATGACCTTAAACCAACAGTACCATCCGAGACAGACAAGTCGTAGGGGAGTTTAGTCTTCAGAACTATTGTAATTTTGTTTTGTTTTGGTTTGGTTGTGGTTGTTGCTGTTGTTTATTTTTTTGATTTTTTTTTTTTTCTTGAGTTTCGTTCCATTATTGGCAAAAAATGGGCTGGAAACGTTCAATGACAGTAATGACAATTACCCCACCGTCAACAGAAGCCAGAAAGTACCTGTCAACCCATAATAGCTGTGCTTTGGAAAACAGTGATATCACCAGCATTTTATTTACATTCTCTGCCTCCACTGGGAAGCTGATGTTCTGCTGCTGAGTGATGTGAATTTTAAAGAAGACGTCGGGTTACTCTAGCTAGCTGGAGTTCAGTGCATATGTAAACATGTTGAGGGGAGTAAAATTGTGTTGGATTTCATTTGCTGTGAATGAGTTGTATGGTCTAGCACTTAATCACTTCCAAAACTCCAGGAATTAAACCCCTTATGGCTGTAGGAATATTTTTCCCTTGATTCAAGGTTCTGGTGGACTATTTGATGAAAACATATTGAATTATGCCACAGACACATCTGAAAGACACTGTAGGTAACCTGTTGAGTTTATTTAATAGACTGAGTTTGTATCATATATTAGTTTATGCAAATTTTGTACAGACAAGCAAAGAGATATTTTATGTATTTTCTAATATTGGATGTTGCATGTGTCCTAAACTGTTGAATTAAAATTAATTCAATTACTATACTTAGTCACTTTTGATTATGAACTCTGCTCCTTCTGTGCCTGAGTGTTGGAAGATAACGTAATAATTACTCTAATTTTCTTTCAGAAATTCTCAAGTGCTTGGATTTCAAAAGCAAAGGTTGTCGCCACTGAACTGATATGCATGCAACTAAAAATAGTGAGCATCAAACAGTCCATCACTGTATTAATCTTTAACTTGTCACCCTTTGAAGTCAAGGGAATGGAAAATACTATACCTTAAAGGTAAAGAAAAAAAAAGTGAAGCTCCTTTGAGATCGTAAGTTCTATGGGACATTTTCACTGTTGATTTAAAAAAATGGACAAATAGGAACAAAATTAGATGAATGTCCAAGTTCAAAGACAAAGCTGAGCAGCAGAATTTTTACTAAAAACAAAAAAGCACAACCAACTGGACTCTGTCTGAGAGAGTGTGTACCAAAGTCAGATGCTGTCTTTGGTGATTTGAATGCCACATACACACTATTAGATTGAAGGAAATTTGTATTTGGACTCACACTGTAGCTTTGGATTGCTTGACAACCATGTTAGTTTAGAGTGATCTTATGTCCGTGCTTTTTTCAATGTTGTGTAGTAGGCCAGTTTTTTGTTGTCTGTGATCAGCCTTTTATGCACTTCAACGACATTTCCTAGATTTAATTGCAAATAAGTAACAGAAAATTTAGAACGGGAAATTTAATTTCAAATAAGTAACGGGAAATTCACTCATTTGCTGTATTTGATAAGATATTCGTTCTATATGCTTACAGCTACTGTTCATGCTGAAGTGCTTGAAGGTTACTCCATTTGTAAGCATGTGTTTCATGCAGCTTCAGCTTTTATTTCTACTATTTCTATGATGTTTTATTTCTTTCTATTCCATAAACAGAACACTTTACTGTTCACTCTCTGCTCCTGCTTTTCAATTTACAAAGGTACAACTACTTGAGGTTTTGAGGAATCATTTGTAGAATTCTTGCAGCATGACATCATGAACAAAAGTTACCTTTATAACTTCAGTGTTTGAATTTAAAATAGTACAGGGAATACTATGTCTAGAATTCTTTAAAGATCTTAGAATAATTTTCTGATTATGAAAGATTACTTTTTGTCCCTGCTAGCCTTTCAAAATTTTATTTTCCCTGGGTGATGTTACTTTAAGAGACTTGCACTGTGTGTGTGTGGCAGAGAGAGAGAAGAAGGATTGGATTTTTAGTGTTTTCCTGTTACAAGGTACTTGAAGTTATTTTTACAAGGCTTTATTTAAATGGTTAAAGCTTTTTTTTTTTTTTTTTTTTTGTTTGCTCCACGTGACTGTGGGGAAGCATATTTAAATATTAGCAAGCCAAACACACAACACTAAGGGGAATATCTGTGAGCATGAGTGACCAGGTTTGCTTTCAGTCAGAGCAATGTCTGTGCAGCTAAGAATGGTTAAGAACCAAAGCCTTCCTCAAAATAGAATTGAGCTTAACAGTGAACGTGACATTTACAGTAGATTATAGGTGATGGAAATACAGAAGCACATATAAGAGATACTACAGTAGGTATACCCATATAATATATATATGCATATAATTAATTGGTTTAATATGTCCAGGAAACAAATAGGCTGTTAGATATAACTGACAGGCTGGCTTTTCTCCTTTCTTGGCCACAGTTTACATCTTACTGACCTTTTAATTCAAGTTAGTATTATAATATCAATCCTCTCCAAGTTTTACGTGAGGCAAATTAGGGAACTATTGTACAAAAGGGGAGTTTTCAGCGAAGTGTTGTGGTTTAGCACAAAAATGCAACCACGCCAAAGCAATCTTGTGATGGGTTGCATCCTTGGTTCCATCAGTGTTTATGGAATGCCTATTTTGCCTCCCTGAATTAGAAGGCTGAAACCAATGAAATCTGACCTGATGACTGCCTGCAAAGGAGTCTGGCCCATACTTGGCACCTGAAATATGTGAGGGTCCCCTTGGTTTCCCTTGTCTCTCCAGGATGCCTGTGAAGAAACTGAAATCCTCCAAATCCCTCAATGACTGTGGCCATTTATGGAAATAAAAAAATCGCTCCTCTGTCATCCAACATTTTCTGGGCTGTGAAGCTTTTACAGTTCAGTGAAGGAGCTAATCCAACTCCCTGCATTGCTCCAGGGCCCCCTGAGGGTAGATTAGCTGTTGGGGATGAAATATTTGGTGTATATGTCAGGAATCTCCTCCATTACGAGAGCATCAGTGTGGTAGTGATGCATGTCTTGCACCACAGCCTTTCCGTTCTTTGCTGGCATTGCCTTCATAGAACAGCAAACTGCAGGAGCTTTTGGATATCTGGAAACTCTCCACTCTAAGAAATGGCCAGCTGAGCAGGCTCCTGTTCACCTTGATACCTTTAAAGATGGTTGATGAGTCTGGTGCAAGTAGTCTGTGGATGGAAGGGAACCATTCAAGTTAGTTAAAGTTATAATATCATAGGTGAATACGGAAACTTGGTAAAACAACTTTTCACCTATATCTTTAATAGACTTAAAAAATTTAAATGTCTTATTTTGTTCCAGGAGGAGACAAGGAAATCACTCTCCCTGCCCCTCTCCTTCCCCTTATTATTATTATTACTAACATTATTATTACTATTATTATTTTAAACTTCTATGTTTAGGTCACATGACTATGCTCAGTTCTCTTTATCAAAATAAAGAGATAATATTTTCTACTAATGTATTTATGTATATGATTATCTCTTTTAAATAAATAAAAGTAAAACAATATTCTAAAGTGCTAAATAAATGAATTCCAAATACAAGTGTCCCCATTCTAAAAAAAGTAACAATTTTCAGGTCTTCCTGGAAACACTATTAGTTAGGATCTGTTTCTTTGTGAGTTCCAACAATATGCATTTCCCTTTCATTCTTCCATTTCAGATTGATAATTATTAGGGCTTGCCTTCATATCAGTTCCTTTCCAGCAGGAGTCCAAGCTAGTCCCTGGGGAGCATGTGAAATTCCCTGTGTTGTATTTGTGCAAGCAGAAGATGGTGACATGTTTAAAATTTGAAGTAATATTCTGCTTGCTGCAAGGTTTGAAAACAGCAACACGAATTTGCATGCTTCAGTACGTAGCCTTGGGTCTCATTCTGAATGCATTGGAGACAATGCCTCGGGACTTTTTGCATGGGATTTGCAGTGGTGGGAAAACAGACAGAATGGGTACCTGAACACAATGGCAAGCTGACAATTCAGGGGTACACGTTTCAGTGGAAAGAAACGAGAAGAAATAGGGCAAACTTATATGATTATTTCCAATTATTTTAGGGTACTGTTTCATTTTGGTCAAAAAAAAAAGAATCTACATTATTTTCTTGCTAGCAGTATGGAGTCTGTTGACCTTTGGGTATGTATAGATCTCCACTGCTTCAAGAATCCAAGGGTTCCACAGGGGAAAGTTCTCTCCCACGACCATTTTATCAAGGCAGCTGAGCTCCTATTCATCTACCAGTAAAACCATAAGGCAATACCTAGTGAAACAGGGTGCTAACTAAGTAAGGATCTTGAGCCACTTTAATTTTTTTTTTTGCACATTAAAATTACTATTGATTCTGAGTCACAGTGATGTGACTCATCCTGAAAGTTAGACATGTCCCCAAGATGTTGCTGCATCAGAGGCTCATACTGAAATTAGTATTAGGGTTGCTTGGCTTTCTGGGGAGAGAGTGGGGTAGGGTGGGGAGGTGATGGGAGCAGTGTTGGTTTTGCTTTTGCTTTTTTTCCTTTTTATGTTAAAACATGGGGAGGGAAGAAGTGAAAAAGCAATATTTACCAGAGAATATTGTTTTTCGTCAGCTATTTAAATGCTTAAGTTGACACTTCAGTTAATAAACTAGATGTTCTCTGGTGTTATACTGTGCTTACTGATGCTCACTTCCTTTTTCCACACTTTACTTGGGTAACTCCTACCGGGAATGATTATGAATAGTTCTCTGAAAAATTAGCCCAACGTTCATCACTGGTCAAAAAGCAAACAGAGTATTAGGTATTACTAGTAGAGGAATTTAAAGTAGATCAGGAAAATAATTTGTGCTGCTGTATCAATCTATTTGTAAGGTTGTGTCATTTGGTAAATTTAAATTTTGAATACTGCATGCAGTTTTGCTTGATTAATTTAAGAGAAGAATCTAGTAAAAGTAGAAAGTCCTTGATTGATCAAAAGTATGGAATATCTTTCATATGGACTATAAGGTGAACCTTAATGAATTACATTTTTGCGGCTTCAAGAAGAGGTAGAAGTGAACGTAGAAGGATATGCAAATATGGAAGCTGATATACTGACTAAAATTTTTAGTTTGTAAATAGATTTATGGTTGATTCTTGCACTCTTTATATTTGTAGGACCCATTATCACAGAACATTGTAGAGAGCAGATGTGTAGAGGCATTGGGCAGATTTATGGACTATGTTTCCTGAGTTTCCTACTAAGCCTGATGGTCCAGGTCCAACTTCAAGGTTCTGTAAATCTCCAGATTCTTAAAGCATAGCATTGTATGCTCACTGCAATCTTCAATTCCTTCAGGAAAGTACATTGGAACAGGCAGACCTAGACTTAGCAGATTTGTTCATACGTTCTGACAGGATGATGATATAATATTCCAAATATTTTGGATTTATGGTATCTGGCAAATGTTAATATACTTCAGAGACTTCTATGCCTGTTTTAAAAAGACTGGAAATAGATACAGAAAAAAGATATTGTGGGATGTATCTATTTTAGTCTTATTTTATGAAATAGGTAATGTTTCTTTATAATATTTTTTGCCTTCTGCTTTAAAAGAAAAAAAAAAGTGTTACTCCGTATTTCTGAGCATTTGCAAATATTTAGGTACAATGCTACATAAACACAATAAGGGAACAAACAATGTCAGCCTCTCTATTTCCATTCACACTATTCATGTTTATTTTATTAGAGACGCCTGTGATTTGTTGATACCCCTTGAACGTTTCATTTCTTAGGGGAAACACAGTTTTAGAGCAAGAAGCCTCTGGAGCCAGCGAGCAGGCGGCGGAAGTGAGTGGGCTGATATTGAGAAAAGCACTGTTGATTGACATGATATATTGGTTTAGAGTATATTAACTTATCTCACACTTTAAAGAGTCAAAATTAACTCAGGGACGTGTTTAGAATCCTAACACCTCAACAGATGGAAAGCTCCCTTCCTTCCTCCTTCTCCAAAGTCACCTGGCAAAGAGCAAGCCAAGGCTGAAAAGGTGTTTCAGAGAAATAGAGTTCATTCCGCAAAACTATTTTTTTTTTACGCTTCTCAGAACAGTTTGCGGCTTTCCACAAACCAGAAAGCACCTTCATAGCTTTTCTTGTTTCCTCATAAAAAAAAAAAAAAAAAGGAAAAAAAAAAATCGGGAGTAGAGTTTATTTTAATTGCAGCGCGTACAGTATGTCATGGTCTAGTGCGTCAAGCGTTGCTATTTTGTGTCTGTGCTTAATTCCAACTTTAGACGGACATACATCATAACTGTAAACACCTGCCTGGCGTCATTAAGGATAGTAAAAATATCCCATTGTGGGAGGATCATAAGCTGTGTTTTAGGCAGTTTGTGTGTGATCTCTGACAAGAACATGCCGTGCTACATCTTTCTCGCTGTCTGTATTCTCCTTTGGATGAGAAATACGCAGTTCTGGCTCCGTCCTTGGCCCCGGCGTGCACACGGATACACGCACATGCACGGTATTCCAGCAGTACATAGAGTAATTTGAAATAATTCTACAATAGTCCGACTTTTTATAGAAAAATGAAACTAAATTTAAAACCCCACAAGATTTGCTTTAGGCCTTAATATACACAGAGAGTTTAGAGGTCATTTATAATCATTGAGTTGCTGCCATATGTTTAAGGAAGATTAATTAGAGGGGAAAAAAAAAAAAAAGCTAGGGTAGTTCTGCTTTCATTAAAAGAAAAAAAAAAAAAAAGAAAGAAAAAAAAGAGTTGAGGTTAGTGCTTAAAAAAAGGATAGAAGTTTTCACATACGGATCCAAACATGAGTAACTTGCAAACAGTCCTATCATCTGTCAAACCAACTACCACATCAAATTCATAAATAGCAGTGTGTAAAAGGGAAACTAGGAAAGCGAAATTCCACTTTAAAGCAACAGAGAAATAGGAGTTTTTTAAATAAAGCTGAGAGCTGCTGGTTGATATTACTAAAACTCTTCACAAGCTTTGGGTTTAATTTTTGTTGTGTATTATTTTCCAGAACACTTCCCATCTATTGCAAGAATTTGCAAACAGATAAACTGAGGGAAAGTCCTGACTCCTTTTGGAGCACGTCACATATTATAATGCAGGAACTTAAGTACTAGTATGGCTTAATTCTGACCCACGATTTTCTCTCCTCAAAGCTCAAAGAACTGTGCAATACTTGCTTTTATTATCATTAGAGTTAGTCCACCAGGAAAGAGCTGTCTGCAGTGGAATAATCCAAACACTCCTTGCTCTTTAATTACCAAACTACTGAACTACTGAAATATTAATTTTAAAAATAAATAAGAAAACTGACCAAAGACGAAATCCCTCATTTGAATTTCTGTGTTTTTTCAGTCGCATACAGGACGGATGGGCATGAATCCAGCTTGTCCTGGAGCTCCAGTTTACAGTTGCTCGTCACCTTTTGTGTCATCTTGGTCACGTGGGTCTTTGTTTCTAGCCCACATCTATTCCTGCTCAGGACACCGTTCCTGCTGCTAGAAAAGTCATAGCTCCTACTGTTTTCTATAGAACAGCACCGACCATTTGAGATAAAATGACGTGGATGCTCGTAAGAGGTGTATTGGCATAGCAGATGTGATAATTGGGATACACAGACTCTCAGCATCTCTGTCTTCCACTTGCTTCCTTCTAGATGGGCATTAGTGTCTTTCTGAAGTCTCATCCACAAAGTGATCACTTCCCCAAAAAGCAGGGAGTGGTGGGTATTTTCGTTTCCCAAATTACGTGGCTCACGTAATCAAATGCTGAACTGTTTTGAAATTTGGTCAGTGTCTTGCATTTACTGTGAACAGTATGGAAAATAATTCCAAAGGCAGTAGTCTCTCTTTTTAATCTGCTTTATTACTGTGTTAGCGTGCAGCTCTTGGAATTTTGCTGTTGGTTATATTAACTCTAGCAAGACGTATAATATTTTTTGGCTGAGATTTCTCGGTGCACAACCAACAAAAAGATAGCTTTGAGTAAGGTGAGACTTTTTTAAAGTCTTTCTGTGTATGCGTGCACTTGTTTCTATATAAAAGTTTATATAGCTAGATATTAATATATACTGAAATAAAATTAAAGACCCTTCACCTGAAATATAGCACTGGCAGGTGGACCCTAAGGAAGTAGGACCCATGAGACGCCTTATTCCAGCAACATACAGGTTGGGGCAGCTCTCTTGCCTCCCTAACGCCTGCAATGTTTCCAGTCCAGAAAGCTGACAGCTGTCCTTCTGACCTGCCCGTTACTGATACGTTCAGACACCGCAGTGGAGGTTGGTTTCTTGCAGGTATTTCAGCTGTTCTGGCATGTGTGAAGCGTTCTGATATGTTTGCACAAAAACAACTGCTGAGCCATCCACTTTTCACCAGAATTACCCCTTGAATAGAGTGGCTAGCATCTCCAATTGCAATGACACCTACAACTAAAGGGAAGGGGTTGCTGAATCTTGATGAACCGGCGGAGAGCGGTACAGCAGCAAAAACTGAGAAGTAAAAAAAGGAGCATGTACCCCTGCTTTCACTCAGAAAAAATAGAGGACTGAATTGAAATGCAGGACTTGATAATCCTGCCAATTACATTTGCTTTTCATAAATAAAATTCCATGAGAGAGGACGAGGGAGTCAGTCTCATGTGTGTCTAGGGAATGAGCACAGACAATTGGGAAACTGTGTCGGCGGCTGAATCTGCTAGTGATGACTGCTCTTGTATGTCTGTGATGGGGTTGTGCATTTGTATCTTTAGAGATATGGCACTGAGATTTTAGTTTCATAGGTCAAATGTGAGACTTGATTGTTCTCAAATGGCAGTTCCTCGAGAGTGTAGAACACGGTAGACCCCCTAAGTCTCAAAAAATATAAGATCAAGTCTGAGGGAAAGGCTTTTCAAATGGTCCAGTGGCCCATCTGACATAGGCAGCAGTAGTGCCAGAGGGTTGGACTTTGCTGTTTTTTTCAGTGAATGATAGAAAGGTATTATTCAGTAGAGAATTATGTCTGGTAAATTTACACCAAGAAAAATGCTTCTACTTTGAAAAAGAACCTGAAGACTATCTGAGACCTTTTCAGGTATATCTGTAAATAACCAAAGGCTTCTTTTTTTTTTTTTTTTTGTCTTTATGTCAAAAGAAGCCCAGAAGGTGATAGATAGCATCAATTTTCAGTATATGCTTAATATTAAATTATTTTGATAGATCTGTGTTGTGATGTTTGTTTGTTTTAACAAGACTGCTTTCATGGAGAAGGAATTATTTTCTTGCTTTTCCTCACTCAGTTTTACTTTTTTCTAGTACTGCTTTGCTCTCTCTGTCCTAACAACAGCTGAGATACTATTCCAGGGCCTAAGCACTCTCAGTTCTTAAAGCTAACAAGAGATGAGAGCACTCATATTTTTATGGAAAATATATAACCTGGGTTTGGTTATTTTTTGGTTCTTTGCTCAGCCTCCATTCACTTTAATGTGAGTCATACTCTTAAAAGTGTTCTTATAACACCTTTGGTTCCCACCCCAACTCCCCTTTCCAGGCTATCAGTTAAAAACTGGAGGACAAATAAATTTTGGCTTCAGCACCCAGCTGGTAAATCTGCACAGCTGAAGAAATAGGAAGGCAGCTTTAGGGAGATATTCTGTTTTCTAGGTATCTAATCCTGTTTTTTCCTTGAGGAATAAAAACCATGGATGTTCTATCAAAATATGTTTCCTTTGTTGCCTTTGTACACTGCTAAATGCCTTCTGGGGGCTTGGAGACCTGAGAAATGGAGGTGCCTGTCATGTTTGATTTAGTTTGTGATTAGTGTCTTAGAGGACGTGAGGAGTTACAGTAGGAAGGAACATGATTCAGACTACATAGCAACTAGTTCTCAAGGGCTAGATTTATTTATTTATATTAAAATATAGAGATATCTCAAAGGCAAAAGGAACATGAGATGATAATAGGGTGTTAAACATGCTTTTTGTTCAAATACCTTGTCCAGAGATCTCAGTCAGAGACTGAGTAGGGCCTGCAAAGAAATCTGGTGGAAGTAGGAATGCTAATAGACTCTTACATTAGGTCTCATTGAAATGCACACTTTGTAAGTTATGTTTCATAAGGCTTTAGCCTAGTTTAGGACAAAATAAACCTATCAAACACAGAAGAATTAAAAAGAGTAGTTATAGAAGAGAACCTAAAAAACCAGTTAACTTTTCAACTTGGAGGCAAAATTCACAAGAGGGTAGAGAATTAGACTAATTTAGTTACCTTTACAGTAACAAAATTAGGGGAAAAACTGTGTGCCATCTCTGTGTTGAGATTTATAATAGAGATTAGATGATGGAATAGGCTTCTCCCAAAGACAGCACACAGCTGCTGTTAATCTTGTGTTCATGTGAGGTTCATGCTCACTATTGCAAGATTTTTGTTTCTTTCTGATTTAATATTTAGACCTTGTATTTATTCAATGTAAGTTGGCTAACTTTAAATCCTGAGATGTTAAGCACGACTAAGAAAATGTCAGTATTAATATTCCTTTCTCAAGGTTATTAAAGTTATACAGCAAGTACGTAGTTTTATTTACGTTGAATTATTTTACTTCTGGTGCAACATGGCTTAGTATTTTAACATCAGTCCTTTGAAACAATTGATCTAAAGCTATTGTTTTAATTTTTGTTTTCTCGTTCATATACAGAAGCCATCAGCATAGAAATCCACCGTAACCGTGTCATACAGCTTCTATTTTCTCTTTTTACAGTATGGTAAATTTTTCTCATCATGTGGTAGTCACATTTCTTATTGGTTTGTTAAAGTGCTCTCTCTCTTAATGTTTAGAGTTTAAAAACAAGCATTTAAGGTATGAGGACAAACTTGAGCAAAGAGGTAATAACAAGTTTATTCATATTTCATAATATTTTTCATTACTAATATTGCTATGTCTTTAAGAAATCTATTAAAATACTTTGTGTATACGAAAAAATCTCACCAAAATGGAACGTAAGTGGCTTTTTCAATGCCAAGAGGGGGGTACCTAAAGTAGGGTGGGACATTTCACCAGAGTTTATTCAGATGCTGAAGAAAAGCAGTCTCAAACTATTATTGCACTTGAAATGAGAGTATGATTCTGTTGTTCTGCCCAGTCTCAGGTAGCTGGACAAAGGAAAACAAAGAATTTACTCTTTACCTACGGTAATGCAACTGAGAAGTGTCCCTTGCTTTGGGAAATATTTTATATTTCATAAGAGTCATAAGAGTTAGAAACGTTCTGCCAGTAATTTGGTGAAAGTGGCTTATCTTGGCTGTTGGTTACAGTAAAACAGATTTAACCCCCGAGAGTTAAACTGCATCTTTTAAGTGAAAGTAAGGAATGAATTGAAGATTATGTCCTGTGGCTTTGGAACTGAGGTCCTACTTTTTTTCCATGCGAGCTGGTTTGCTGCACTGCAATGGAAACAGGACGAGTGTAGCTTTGGCTGATCCTTGCCTGGCTTAGCCAGCTTGGATGTGGGGCCCGGGGGCTTTCTGAACTCCTGGCAGCAGGAACTTCTGCTGCTCTGTTGTGCATGTAGCTGTATTGCTCCCCAGGAGATACAGTGGATACCCAAGTCTCACTTTTCAGTGTACACAACTTATGCAGCCAGTAGCAGGTCATTCAGCAAGACAGAACTATCACACAGGGGATAAAAGGTCAAGAAACAGTGATTTTTAATTTTTTTTTTTTTTTTTTTTTAGCAAGTAGGCCCTTCTCTATACAGCAAAGAAAAAGACTGCATTCTAAGAACAAGTAATTTTTTCTTAGTTCTTCCTTTCTAGTAGGATTAGATGAGACTTGGGAAATGTTCTATTTTGCACAGTGAAGTAAATCTATTCTACACTGATTACTCTGGAGTAATCAAAAACCAGTGTGTGATAGTCACCCTCATCTCTAAGGTAGTCAGATGGAGCCTAATTTTAAGGAAAACTTAAAAAATCTGTTATTAGTATTAGTCTTTTAAATCCTGGCAACAAGCAAACTTGCTTACAGTGGATCACGTGGTCTAAAGCAATTTTTTTGTCAGAAGAAAGGAGGCAGAACTGTTTGGGGGATAAAAACGAGATTATGAGGACAGGAGAGAAGAAAATTCATGTCCATTCAGCTTTTAAAGTCATGTATTGTGGAATTATCTTCCACGTGCAAGCCATCAAACAAAGCCCAAGTGTCCAATAATCTCAGTATACTTCCGTCTTCCGTGTGACTTTTGGTTTTGGTGTTGGGCCTTAAATCTCCCAAAGCCTCAGCTACCTCTTCAGCGAATGTGTTTATAGAGGGCTGTGCTTGGAGCAAGTGTCTAAATGAAACAGTTGGGTTCTTGTAAACTCTGTGCAGTCGCTGCTAAACTCCCAGGCAAACACCTCCTAGAGAGGCCTGAGCTCTTTGTCCTCGCCCCCAAGCCCAGTTAATGCCGTGTCTCCCTGTGCAGCTCAGTGCCTGAGCCTGGCTGTGATTCCCAGACTAACAATTCTAGCTATTCCTGTCTCAGTCCTCAGTCTGCAAGTGGTGACAGCCCACCTCTGCTGGGTGACTGGCTGTGTGCTACAGTCACCTGTCATGTCAGAATCAAGGTTGGGGGTTTTTTGTTCATTTGGGGCTTTTTTTTTGTTCGTTTGGTTTAGTTTTGGTTTTGGTTGGTTTTGGTTTTGGTTGGTTTTGGTTTTGTTTGTTTGCTCGTTTTGTTTTTTTAATTATTATTTTGCTCTATGAATGCAAGTTTTTCCATATTATCGGGAAAGTGAAGCTCGGCACAATTCCTTGAAAAGTCTATATACCATTTTAAATCTTAATTTCCTGTTGGTTTGTAATACTAAGCAGAGACAGCACTTTTGTAGACAGCACTTTTTTTGTTCCCTTGCATGTACTTTGATTACTATTTACAACAGATGAGAACTTTGTTTTTTAATGAAGTGAATGACATTTATTAACTACCCCATGACTAGTTCAAAATAAATCAGCCAAGTCTGAGCAAAATAAAAATAATTAATCTACAGAGATGGTTGTCTTCTGTGAATCATCTAATGCCACCTACCTCAGATTGGTGTTTCAGGAACCATTAGTGAGGATTTTTCACTTTGTGACATGGCCCAGTGAGGGCAGATACGTCCAATTATTCCTTTTCCCAGTAGACAAGGTATTCTAATTAGTTTTTAAGAAACAGAAAAGGGGTGTCTGATAAAGGATCATAGGAATGAATCTTGACTTTCTCCCTCTCCTATACATGCCATAGTGCACATACAAATACATTGCCATCTTTCAGAAGACACTTGAGGAAAACATACATCTGTAATAGCCTGATTAAATTTTATTCTGAGTTAAGAAAAAGGTCACTATTTACAAATAGAAAAAAAAAATCTTTACTAAAAGAAAAAAATCAACCTCATCTCTAAAAACAATTTCTTTTTAGAGAAAAAATATATAATTCAGAGGCTTTTGAAGTTCTTAATTTGTATGGATACTTCTTATGATGTTTGACTTCAACATCATGTATGAAAATTAATGCTAATTGATATGTGCTTATTGATATGAATATTTATTGGGAGGAACTTAGAGTTTACTGTTTAAATATTAAAAAGTAACTTCACTAATGATTTTTTATTTGCTTTAATTACTTTTCTCTGAGGATGAGATTGTCTGAGCTTTCACCCTCTCCAACCCTCTTTCTTTTTTGTTTGCTTCCGGTTTGATTATTTTGGTGTTTTGTCATTTTTTTAGACTAGCTGTTGATAAGCAATTGAGAACATAACTATTTTCCCTAACATTTCTGTGGCTTGCAGATGCTCATATCTTTTACCAGACTTTGACTAAGCTTTATTGGTCTTCAACACAAGTTGATATTGTGGACCTCTGGTTTATGTTTTAATTTTTTTTTCTGTGACTGTTCATATGTCAGTTTGAATGTTATCCACCATGGCTAGCTGAGGACTCTGAATATCCTGTCAGACTCTGAATTAATGCTTTGAGTGGCTAGAGGCAAGAGAGAGAAAATCAAAGATGAGGTAGGAGTTAGAAAAGGAAAGAGAATAGAAGGAAATCAAAAACTGAGAGGGGTATGATGAAACCAAGGTAGAGTATAAAGACTTCTCACCCTGGATTTCTATGTCAGTTTAGGATGAGATTTTGAAAGACTGTTGCCTTACTTTTAGGAACAAAGCACTGATTTTTTTTTCATTAGAAAGGTGCCTGACAAAGCACTGTAACCATTGCTAAGTATCCACTTCTTCTATAGTCCATATGTAAAGTACCAGCTTGCTTCAAGTCCGGATATGACTAAATTCTGAGATCCCTGTTGAAGCAAGAAGTTCTCCTAACTTTTAGAAATTCACTTAGAAAGAAAAAAAAAGGAAAACAGTCAAAAATGCTCGATTTTGTCCTCATATATGGTTGTGTCTTCATATAAAAGAGTAAAAAGTCTTCACTGATAAATTTTGCGAACAGCAATATATGGAGTAAACGACACCCAAAGAGAACAGATATCCAGTGTTTAGTATCGTTCCAAGGAACACGCTTGACTTTTCCCCCAGTTCAGTTTTAGGTGGGCAGCATCCTGGTGCATCCTTGCCCTCTTCCAACTTGGATGGCCATTGCAGTGCCCATCAATTATTCAGACATTTCAGATAATATATCTTGTGCTTGTAAGCAGCTTTAAAACTTCGACACAGTCCAGTCTCATATTAGCTGAGTATTTTTCTTTTTTTTTCTTTTTCCTTTTTCCTCTTCCTCTTCATTTTCCTTTTCTTTTTCTTTTTCCATACTAGTTTTGCTCAAAAACCCATAATCAGTATTTAGGAAAGGAAATTGGAAAAAACAGTCTTAAAATTAGAGGATTTAATGTCAGTTTCTACCAGTGTTCTGTGGTGACAGACTGGTGATTTTTTTATCTCCGTGTTTCCTAGTTTGTTCACAAAATACAAAGTCATGAAATGTCTAGACTTTTCTTTGCAGTTTTTACAGGCAATCTCGCTGCTGTCTGAAGCTCTGCTGTTCAAACAGGCAGCCTCCTTTTGAGTGGGAAAGTGAAGCATGTAGACAACACTCACCACACTATGAATGCTAATGAATGATACAGGGAAATTAAGGTTAAAATGAGAAATGCGTGGAGACCTCGTAGCAACCTCCCAGTATCTGAAGTGGGCCTGCAGGGAACCAGGGAGGGATTTTTCATCAGGAACTGTAGTGACAGGACAAGGAGTCGCGGGTACAAATTGAAAGAGGGGAAATTTAGGTTAGATACTGAGGAAGAAATTCCTTGCTCTGAGGGTGGTGAGACACTGGAACAGGTTGCCCAGGGAGGTTGGAGATGCCCCAACAGTGGCAGTGTTTAGGGCCAGGTTGGATAGGGCCTTGAGCAACCTGGTCTAGTGGGAGGTGTCCCTGCATGTGGTAGAGGGGGTTGGGACTGGATGATATTTAAGGTCCCTTTAAACCTCTTAATGTTCTATGATTCTATGGCTCTGGGATTCTATGACTTAGACCAGGTAGAATTTTACTGGAACTTGTGGCAAGTCCTGGTTCTGCTGAGGCAAATAAAAGCTTTTGCACTGTTTTGAATGAATTTTTACCTGCAGGTCAAATACTTCTGAATGCATAATTTGGTTCTCACACGGGCCTTACTGAACAGCTGGACTGCATCAGAGTTGAAACTTCAGAGGGAACAGCCTTCACCAAGGCCTTAGTGCCAACCTGGTGACATGGTGGCACCAGTCCTTACCATCCTGGTGACATGAATGACTGCTGAGATTGTTATGGCTCTGTTCATCAAGGGTGGCACCTGAACGGCTTGAAATGGGAAGTCTTTAGGTAGGCAGTAGTGATACCGGATGTGCAATTTTCCAAGTGAAATGCTATTGTCAATAGACAAAAGCTAGTAATTCAGGATTGCACAAGTCATATAAATAAGAACAGAGGGGTTTTTATTTTGCTGTTGTTAGGCAGTTGCACTGAAAATACAGGAAAACATTGCAGAAGCGGAGGAGTCACCCTTAGTGTTTGTGATGCCTTAAGCCTTGCGCTGGGTTTGGCTTGGATGTAGTTAATTTTCTTCCTAGGAGCCTGTATGGTGCTGTGGTTTAGATTTTTGTCCAAAACAGTGTCTTGGTAGCACACCAGTGGTTTATGACTGAGCAGTGCTTGCACGGCATCAAGGCCTTCTCTGTTGCTCACTCTGCCCATGCAGTGGGTAGGCTGGGAGTGGGCAGCGGTGAGGGACACAGTGGGACAGTGGACCCTGAGTAACCAGAGGAATATTTCATGCCATATAGCATCATGCTTGGCAATAAAATCAGTGGGCAGTAGTATTGCCAGGGCAGCCATTACTCAGGGACTGTCTGGGCATCAGCTTGGTGGTGGAAGGTGGTGAGTGATTTCCTTTGCATCACTTATGGTGGGTTGAGTTTTTTGTTCGTTTTTCACTTATTAAAGAGTCTATTGACCCACAAGCTTTTTATTTGTTTTGCTTTTCCAATTTCCTTCCCTCTTGTGGGGGGAAGTGAGCTAATGTCTGATGTGGGCCTAATTGCTGGCTGGAGCCAATCTACTACAAGCATGAAGCTTGCAAGTTACTCTGACTTCAATCTTGCAGCCAGGTAATTAAAAGTAGACTATTTAGAACAAATTTTCCTAAAACTATTGAAAGCTAGGACTGAAAGACTTTTTCTATACTTGTACTTTATATCAAAATCTGGTTTATTTCAAAGTAAAGCGTGAATGATTAATTCCTAAGAGAAATTTACATAATTTGTAAAACTTTACTGAAGCTTTAGGGTTTTGCTCTATTTAACACATACCAAATCTCTAGAAGAGTGAATGCTGGCATCTGTAGCCAGAAAAAAAATCATGATGCAGTCACTATGTCATTCTATCATCATGTTTTGGCTTCGAGACGTTTTTCATGATTTGTTCATTTTCAGATCTTGAAATTCCTCCCACACCTCAGAAACATATTTTAAGGTGATGCTGCGTGCTCAGAATTCATTTCCAGCTTAAGAGAAATGTGCAAGCAAATGCTGAAGTTTTGGCAACAGATATGGAGAGACTTACTATGGTAGAAACTTCAGTCTGAAATCTAGTCAGATTCTTGGAAATGGGATAAATTCAATATGTTTAAATCTGGTACTTTTTGCAGTAAGAGAAAAAGAGACATTCTAGTTGTTACTGTAAAGCCTAGTAGTATGATTCATAACTAGAAAATGCAGCTCCAGCTCTATGTGATAAACTTATCACCAGCTCTATCAGAGGGTATGAGAAAGAACTCTAGGAGTCTCATTTTGTACTTGTGTTTGTGAGAAGGCTAGGAAAGGGGGGAGAGGAAACTGAGTTCACATAAAAACAACCCAAGTTCGAGATTTCTGCAGTAGTTTTGTAGAACTAAGTGAGCATGGAAAAAATACAAGCCCACAAGATTCCTATTAGCTTTAAAGTAGCCTCTCAAAATAATTTTTTATTGAATTTCCTGGTTTGATCATTTTACGAGCAATGAAATCAGCAGAGGAATATTTGAAGCAATATAAGATTTGGAGGACTGTATTTTTCTCTTGGTTCGTTCACTGCTATGAGTTGTATACTGATTCACACCAATGCTCATTTCATTAAGATCACTTGTTCCCCTTGTATTCTGCACAGAAATGACAGTAGAGGGACAAATATTCTCCTTGAGTTCGCAGGACGCCATAAAACACAATATGCATTGCAGAGTACCTGGGATAGTGTTTTGACTTCTGTACCTGCTTTACTGCCCAGACCTGTCAAATCTATGCTGAAAACTGAAGGCAGGGAGTATGCTGGGAAATATCCAGGAAAGAGAGAAGTGGAGGTCATTGTTTTGGGATTCTTCTCAACTAGCAGAACCTTTCTTACATGGCGATAAACTAAATGTTGGGTTCCTACCGTGAGGTTGGGAGAAAAGATCAGAAAACTGTGAACTACTTGGCCACCTTCTCTCATTGCTGCCCAGCTGCCTGGCAGCAGAACGTTTAGTCCTTAATGCAAAGCCTGCAGCTGAAAGTTGAAAAAGGCTGAGTGATGGGGTGCAAGTCTATTGATTTTGGCACATTTCTCTTTCCCTTTATCTCTCTTGTGCACAAAGATAAGATTAAAGTAAAGATTCCACAAAGTTAGAGGTCACTGTAGGCATTTCCCAGGAGGAACAGGAAAAGTAAAATGTTTTTATACTGTACTAAAGTTGCAAGTAGTTACATTCATTCAGCAGGTTCAGACAGCACTGTGTATTGCCTAAGCAGAGGACTTTAACAATAAGAAAGTTCAAAACCTGCTGGTTTAGGTTTATTGCACACAAGAACAACTGCTGCCCCTCTATTATATGCTCTCATTTTAAAAGTACTCCTTAAACAATGGGAATCTGAAACTTTTAGAAATCTATTTCAAAGACTGTAAGAATTAAGAGCAATGAAGAATTTAGAAATGAAACCTGGAACACTGTTCTCTAGTAAGTAGTGAATAATTTATAATTAAATTGCAATGAAATTTGGTAATACATTGGCCTAGTTTATATTGGGAATCAATATAAATATATAATTTTTTAATGAGAAATTTAGAAATTAAACAAAGTTGAGAAAAAGATGAGGAAATGGTTAAGGACCACAGAGACTATTCTCAAAACTT
The DNA here is from genome assembly GCA_013399855.1 of Oxyruncus cristatus. Lineage (NCBI taxonomy): Eukaryota > Metazoa > Chordata > Aves > Passeriformes > Cotingidae > Oxyruncus > Oxyruncus cristatus. The sequence goes on from VXAY01001100.1 coordinate 611,826, forward strand.
TACTAGCATAGGAACATTGATTTTTGTTTGGCAGAAGGAATAATTCCACATTTTTCTCTTACATACTTATGACATTCAGGTTTGCTCTTAAATTCTTCCAGTAGGACTGCATCTCAAGAAAATTTTTCCCTGAAAAAAGTACAGGATTTTATGTCCTACCAGAAGAGAAGGAGTATTTCTGCACAATCTAGTTTGGGGATATTGTTTCAGTGATGATCAAGTGGCCAATTGGATTTGACTAACCCTTCAGAAATCTGATGTTTCTTCCTTCTCCATTATTCAGTATGCCTGCTGCCACTCCACTTGATTCTCAGAACACTTCCTCATGTACATTTCCTAGATCTCAGTATAGCATTATTTTTCACAAAGGTAATTGTTTTGTTTTGGGTTTTTTTTGGCGCTTTGTATAATTGTGGAAATAAGGGCAATGTTTGAATTGTTATTCCAGGTGTCTAAATTGATGGGTTTGGGGATCTAGTGTTTAATGCAAGTGTCCAAAATACAAGTTAACCACAACTTACTGCCTGGCCGGAGATGTTGAAGAGCTCACTTTCTACCATGAATACCTGTGGAGTTGCCTAAAGTTCATGTGTCAGAAAGGTATCACTATTTCAAATGAGCTAAGGGTCACAGAATCACAGAATATTCTAAGTTGGAAGGGACCCACTAGGATTATCAAAGTCCAGCTTCTGGCCCCGCACAGGACAGCCCCAAGAGTCACACCCTGTGCCTGAGAGCATTGTCCAAACACTTCTCGTACTCTGTCAGGGCTTGGTGCTGTCACCACTGCCCTGGGGAGCCTGTTCCAGTGCCCAGCCACCCTCTGGGTGAAAAACCTTCTTCTAGTATCCAACCTAAACCTCCCCTGACACAACTTCAGGCCATTCCCTTGGGTCCTGTCACTGGTCAGCACAGAGAAGAGCTCAGTGCCTGACCCTCCTCTGCCCCTCCCAAGGAAGCTGTAACTGCAATGAGGTGTCCCCTCAGTCTCCTCTTCTCCAGGCTGAACACACCAAGTGCCCTCAGCAGCTCCTCACACGGCTTCCCCTCAAGGCCCTTCACCATCTTCACTGCCCCCCTTTGGATGCTCTCCAATACCTTGATGTCTTTTATTGCAGGCACCAAAACTGCACAATATTCAAGGTGAGGCCGCCCCAGGTCAGAGCAGAGCGGGACAATCCCCCCCCTTACCCCTCTGGTGATGCTTTGCCTGATGCCCCCCAGGACACGGTTGGCCCTCCTGGCTGCCAGGGCACTGCTGATTCATGTTCAATCATATTCAATTTGCAATAGACCAGGACCCCCAAGGCCCTTCCTGCAGTGCTGCTCTCCAGCTTCTCGTTCCCCAGCCTGTACCCACAAGCAAGATTGCCCTGTCAGAGGTGCAGAATCCTGCGCTTCCTCTTGTTGAACTTCATATGGCTGGTGATAGTTGAGGTCTGTCTGAAGGTCCTCTCTGCCTTTGAAGGAATCAATAGGAATCAACTCCTCTGAGTTTTGTATTATCTGCAAACTTGCTCAGCGTCCCTTCTGGTCCTGTGTCCAAGTCCTTTATGAGATGTTGAAGAGCACAGGGACGAAGATGGAGCCCTGCAGAACCCCACAAGTGACAGATGGCCAGTCTGATGTCGCCCCAGTCACTATCACCCTTTGTGCTTGACCTGTGAGCCAACTGCTCACCCACAACCTGATGTGTTTGTCCAGAAGGACATTGTGTGAGTATCAAAAGCTCTACTGAAATCCAAAAGCGTTATGTGACCATCATGAAGGCCTGTTTCCTTTTGAAGACTTATGGTTTAATTTCCACAGAATCACATCTTAAGTCTCCAAAGGGTCCTGAACATGATTCCTATGCACCAGAAAACTGAGTTCAGTGTTCAGGTCTGACTACCTTTTCTCAGAATTTCAGGCAAGATCACTAAAACCATCACTGTTATGAAGGACAACTTGGAAAGCCTAAACTCGGAGCCTTTCCTCATTGCTCTGGGATAGTACATGTGTGATATTTACATTTTATTTTTTACTTTCCTGCAGAGTGTTTTTGCTAGCAGGCAGCTGAGTTACCCCAGTTGTGTAATTCTTTATCACTGTGTTGAACACGTGCTACTTGCTGAACTTAGCGTGAGAGTTATGGGACAAAGGGGAACACAACTAGAAGAAAACTTAAGCTTGGGGACCAAGCAGTCTTTTCAGGTTTTTTGTAGTACAGTTCCCCAGTAGTAGTGGCTCTGTCGTGCTCTGTGCTGTACAGCCCATCCAAAGGTGACAGAAAGGCTTGGGTGGTGACAGAAGGGCTGGGATGGACCTGTGCAGAGACTTCCCAGGGAGATCCCTTACTCTTTCCCCGGTGTTCAGCTTGTACCTGAGGGAAAACAGAGTGGTGTAGTTGTTAAGGATACCAGTGTGTGATTGCCTAGGTCAGAATCCACAGCCAGGATAAGCACATTAAGATAAATCCAGAGTGCTGGAAGTGGGGAAGTTTGCCATCACCATGGAGTAACGGTAAAGGAGAGAGGGGAAAAGATCTGTTTTCTGTTAAAAGAAAAATAATGTTGAATTAAAAGTACAGTGCCGACATAATGAGAGAATTTTGTGTGTAGATTCTGGATATTTTAAAACAAATGCACAAAATTCAGTGCTAGGGGGTGTATCATTAATTAATACTCTAAAATTACCTTCCCGGTTTGTATATAACATTCTTTCTTTTGATGTTTGGACATCATTATATGCAAGATTTTGAAAGTGCTATGTCAACTTCCATAGTAACAGCAGGCTCTCTGGGAATTCTGTATTTGCAAACTAAAGGAATTACAAGCAACAAGATACTGTTTATTATGACAAATTAACCCTAAATTTGCTGCAACTTTGATAAAGTCACAGCAACGTTATTTTCTGGTTAATTTTAAATTTATCTTTCTAAATTTAGGGAGAAAACTATGTAAATTTTGTGCAGAAGACATGATTTAGGTTATAGCTGGCCTTTTTTGCTTTTCTTCAGCAGTGTTTTTGCTTTTGATCATAACTGGACTACGAATTGGTTGATTCTTTGTATGCAAAACCACCTGTTTGCCACTGTCTACTAGAAATTGAACCACATGCATGTTTCTGAAGGGCCTTCCTCTTAACATAAAATCATGGTAAGTCATTTGTGATTCAATGAGCTTCTTCACTGTCACACACAGAAAAAGTAAGTCCATGGAGTACCACCTCAGGCTGTATAACTTTGTTTCACTCTTGACCCTTTCATTTTCTTCTGTTTAAATCCTTGTTTCTCTTTAAAATTTGAAACAATTTATCTTTTAAAAGAGAAGGAACTCCCTTGCTATGTACAGTACCGAGCAAAATGTTCTCTTCTTTTCCTACGGTGACAGTAAGAATAACAAATCATTGGTTAATGACATTGAAAAAATCTATACTAATAGTCATGGAATTATTTGTACTTTTTGTTAATGAAATCCAGTTCAAAGCAATCTCTAGTCCTACCTTGTTATGTTGGAGAGCAGCTCTTTGTGCTTCATGCATAAGACACTTGTACCTGCACAGAAACAGCAGTGTGGAAAACATGTTCTTTAAAATGAGTGAAATGTGAGCTCTGCAGAAAAAGAAAATAAAATCAAGAAGCGCAAAATCTCTTTTACTGCTCCTAGGGCCTTTATGAAATATTGTGCACAGAGCTTATTAAACAGGCGTGAATAGCAGGTAGAGCCTTGGGGTCATTCTAATTAACCATTTCACATTAAAGATTTTAAAATATGAAGTTAATTAATGTTTGCCTTCAGACACCATGGATGCTAATGTGGAAGCTCAGGAAGGATGAATATGTTTGCACACTCTTGTCTTTGGTTAAAGATCTACTGGTCTGGTTTCTTTCAATTCACCGACACCACAATACCCAGCCTTAGTGTGGTGACTGGGGTGGAATCCTCATGTGACTGTTAGCAGTAGAATAAGACTTATGATCCAATAATTTTAAATCCTGGAAGTTTTCAAGATTTGAGTTGGATTTATTCATTAGTCTTGTGGATTGTAGTAATCTCCCGCCTCTATTCAGTTTGGGGGTGATACTCAACATACTGTGGAGGTCCTTTGAGATAAGTTGAGGTTGCAGGAGACTTCAGCACCAAACTGTCATTTTGATGCAGAATAGGGGTGTTCCCTTATGAATTGATAGGAACACAGTAACAAACTTGTGCAAAAGATGCTGCCAGTGCTGCACCAAACACTCTGGAGAGGGTAGCACAGTTCTGTGCTGCGGCTGGGTTGGTGGTTAATTGGCTCCTTTCTTTTGCCATGGTGAGAAACACTATTTATTCTCTTATTTAGATCATGTATAAGAAACCACGTGTCTTCTAGATGTAGATAGAAGCTAGGGGTTTCATGCAGGTCCTGTGCAACTGGAAAGGGAGACAACACTGTCTTTCCAGACTGACAGGCCAAAGAGACTTCAGGCCAAAGGTTCAGCCAAAGAGACTTCAATCAATGAAGCATCTGCTTCATTTTGTGAAAATAGAAGGGGTGCAGAGCTGTGTGTGGACAGATCTTCTTTCTTTTGCCTTGTCTCTTAGTTTCCATGATAATGAAAAGCTCTGTGAAGTTGTTTTGATCTTGGCAGATTGTGATCCACATATATTATTTGCCCTCCGGTCCTTCTGCTTAGCACAAGAGGTTCTGTTGCTCCTGTGTGTGAGGAGGAGAGATCATGTTTGCTTCTTGAAGTCACTGGTGAAGAATAACAGGATAGACTGGAGCAGCTAAGGAGAGTAGAAGAAGAATGGAGCGTACCAGAACTATATTATTTATGATTGTATAAATGAGGAGTAAATGAATCAGGTGTTCTGCCAGTATGCAGTGGTGATACATGTTTCTAGGGGAAAAAATTGCGAAGCCAGGCCTTTTTACCCTGTGGAAAGGCCTATGAAAAGTGAAGAAGGAGCTATTTGAAAAATTTCACATAGCCAAAAACTCTTTATCTTTGGCTTCTGTTTGCCATTGGGGACATGTTTTTTTCACTGTCTTGTTATTCAGTCTGTCCAACTGACTCGTGCAGTCATCAGCCGCTCCGAAGGAACTGCTGCTGCAGACATGGCTGCTTCCCATCTCCACGGTGAGAGAAGGAGAGGTTCCCCATCCTGAGATCAGGGCTGAAACCCAAAGACAAGAAAACTATCAACTTCAGCAATTCAGCTGGGGATGCGCTTGGGATAATTTAGCTAGAACTGTCTGATATGATAAAATATAACATCCAAGTGTTTGGATCCTAATCCCGTCATGAAATCTCAGCTAAACTGGTGCAGCCAGCTTTCTGGAAATACAAAATGGTTAACATCTTGTGTTAGATTTACTTGGGAATTTGTGGAAGCTTGTCAAATTCTGGCTTCTCTTCACAAGTTCAATTCTAGATAAATACATGTTGTATAAGATAAGCTGCATCCCTAAAGTTATGACATTTTAATAGTAGTATTTTTTCTCAAAACTTATGCATTTTTAAGAAACAAAACTGATAACTGGAACTTCTCTTTTTAAAATTTTTTAAAGTTCTCCCTTTTAAGGATAACTGTGGCTAAAATGTCATTTTATTTACCGGAGCTTTTATTTCTTTAAACTCTAATAGAATCTTTTTGCTTTTTAGAAACTCTCTGGAGAAAAGGGAAAGAACAAATTAGACTAAAGGAAAGTTGAGAAAAGAGAATATATTTAACATTGTGTATTGGTTAAAATAACAGGAAAAAATAAGAACTAAGAATGTTCTGAATTGAAAACTAGCTCTGGGTCTCATTAAAACCTTAACTGCTTTAGGCTTTCCCTTCTCTCACCTGCCACCCACTGATGACCTATGAGTCACCAACTATTCCAGCTTCATCAGAAATCTTTATTAAATTATTTTAAACCCTAAAGCCTTGGGTGAAAAGAAAAAAACAACACATCATCTTTTATACTTTTAAATTATAAGATTATCTGCAAATAACAGAAATCACAGTTTTCCATTGATGTTTCTACACGTATATATGTATTAACTACTACAATATGCATAATTGTAGAGTTTTAAAGCTCATAAAAACAGTAAATTATGAAAATTGATCACATTTTAGCTCATTACAGTTCACTGTTCATAAGTCAACCCTTTCAGAAAATAACCAGAGGACTTTCAGGTTTCCTCAGAGTATCAGCCTCTGGGCAGCAAACAAGATGTTCACCAAGAAATATGTCTCTTCCCAATTTTTATTTTTTTTTTTTTTGCTGATTAATACAACTCAAAAAGGCTGTTGACTTAAAAATATCTTTATTCAATAGCAATGAATAATAGTAAAGGCACGGTTTTGTCAGTGTTTTTCTCTGTTAACAAGAGCTTGGCCATAGTCACTGCCTAGATGCTTCTCAACAATTACCTGTGCAAGTAAGTCCCTGCTGTTTGTCTCACTGAGGCACAGACAACATCTCAGTGGATAATTGCTGGGTCATTGGAACTTACAGTCTGTTATTGACTTGATGCAACTGCTCATGAAGGCAACTGGACCTGGATGTGTTAAATAGTGGCTGAGGTCCCTAACCACTACAATATCCGAAATAGGAGAGGTGAATTGTAGTGCTGCTTGGTTCCTTTTTTGTGTGTCCTGAAGAACAGTCACTGTGAGCACCCACCTTCAGGAGAGGTTTTGCAGGTGTAGATTCTGTACTGGGAAGGAATGGCTGTTGGCTACACCTCAGCTAAGGGCAGATGTGTGCGAGTCCACACCCCCTTCACAGGCACCTTTCACATGTAACTCTGCACAACAGGATTTTTCTAGTGGATGACTTACATGACTCCGCATTCAGCATTTCAGATTTTATTAATTTTGCCTCCAGAGTACTGTTCAGTCAGGGTTCCTGGCCAACCCTTCTTTCCCACCTTCCCCTAGAGTATGGGGAAGTGCAAATCAAAGTTATTTCCCTAAATTCTCTAGACAAAGAAGGAGCGTTGTCAACAAAGGACCTGATGAGTTACACCAAATAGTCAAAATATCAGTAGCAAAGTGGCTGATGCTTTGCAGCGTGCACAAACAGAGTGATGTTGATGAGAAATACACAGGGGTTTACGTTTCTCTAAGGAGAAGCACTTGTTTAAGTTCAAGCATATGAATAATCTTTCAGAAATTATTACACATTTTTTAAGTTGTATTTCAGCATGTGACTAATAACTCTCCTAGGTTAGGACATTAATCACGTCTGAATATCATCATCAATAGGTAAGATGATCATTCAAAGATGGTCATTTTGCAAATATGTTTTTATAACTCTTTAAAAAAATAGATCTGTGTCACTGGTATGACTCATATGATGGAAAGAGCAGTTGAGAAGTTCAGTACTAGTACCAAAATATAACCTTTTTGCTGCATGAACTAAACACACTGACATACCAGTATCATTTCTTCCTCTTGCTTAGTCTGAAATGAATTCTGTCACAGTGCACACTTTTTAATTTATTTATTTATTTATTTATTTTTTTATGTATAGAATTAAATGGAAACACAAGTGATTCAGTTTTACTTTTTAAGATAAGCTTTACTTATGACAAATCACCCCTCTGGTCAGCTGTAAGGCTGATTTCAGTATGTTGATTAAGAGGGAATCAAGTCCACCCATTGTGACATTTTTTCTCTTTTGTTCTTCTTTTCTAACCTTTTTCCTCTCTCTTCTCTTCATAAAATTATGTACCTCCTCTTTACTTCTTAGCAATTTCTGTGTTAGCTTCCATTTTATACTCTATCCTCTTTTTATTTCCTATTAATGTATGTAGACATTTTGTAATTTATCTCTCTTTTTTTTTTTTTTCTTCCCACTTGATCTATCTTCTCCTTGCTTTTTGGAGAAGTGAAAGTGTATCACCTCCATATAACAAACTCTCAGGGATTTTGTACTCATTTCTAGGTCTGTTATAACATCTCTGCTCCAAACCTATTTTGCATCATATTGTGCTCGTTATGCTCAAAGCTGAAAATCTCAAAGTGCGTCTGTCATAATAACAGTCCTCAACCTTCAGGGCCAGTTGGTTTGAAAAAGCTTGATTTAAAAAAAAAAAAAAAAGAAAATAGTCATAGAAACCTTACCTGTAAGGCTACAGACATTTGTACACTCAGGTCACTGTTAGATGGCTGGACGTGACCCGACCGTGTGCACACACAGCCCAGAAAACCAAATGTGTCCTGGGCTGCATCCAAAGCACGGTGGGCAGCAGATTGAGGGAGGGGATTTTGCCCCTCTGCTCTGCTCTGGTGAGACCCCACCTGGAGCACTGCACCCAGCTCTGGGGTCCACAGCACAGGAAGGACATTGATCCACTGCAGAGAGCCCAGAGGAGGCCACCAAGGTGATTAGAGGGATGGAGCACCTCTGCTATGAGGAAAGACTGAGAGAACAGGGATTGTGCAGCCTGGAAACAGAAGGTTTAGGGGTGACCTAAGTTTGGCCTTCCAGAACCTGAAGGGAGCCTACAAGAAAGCTGGAGAGGAAATTTTTACAAGAGCCTTTAGTTACAGGGCAAGGGGGAACGGCTTCAAACTGCAGGAGTGTAGATCAGATATTAGGAAGAGATTCTTTACTGTGAAGGTGGTGAGGGACTGGCACAGGTTGCCCAGAGAAGTTGTGGATGCCCCACACCTGGAAATGTTCAAGGCCAGGCTGGATGGAGCTCTGAGCAACCTGATCTAGTGAAAGGTGTTGCTGCCCATGGCAGGGGGGCTGGAACTGGATGATCTCTAAGGCTCCTTTCAACACAAACCGTTCTATGATTCTATGACTTTATTCAGATATACGAGAAAAATTATCTTTTGAGAGGATGATTATATATCTACTTGAACAACCTATGTGAAAAAAAGGTAGATTTCACTGTAGATCTACAATTATAAATAATTAGAGTGGAGAGAATAATGGCTGCATCTTTCTGCTGAATTGTGAACCTCTCTTTCCTTTAGGGAGATCACCAAAACATATAGCATTTTAAAATTAATTATTTGCAAAGGTTAACAAAATAATCCATGGGACATTTTATGCAGATTAAAGAACTTTTGGTCCATTTCTGGACTTGTAATAATGTAGATCATCTCAACTGTTGACCTTCAATAGACCATATCTGACGTCACCGAGTTCTACTGAAATAAGTGCCTGCTCATTATGTTTGTAGCAGACTGATTTTTTTAATCCTCCCACCTAAGCAGATTACACTGTTGTCTAGTAGATGCTGTCCTTGTAAGACACTGAGTATTATTAGGGTAGAAGCATCTTTTACAGGTCTTCTGGAAGCCTGGTGTAACTTCTTCTTATGAAGTGATGGAGGGGATCAAAAAAGAAAAAAACCACAGGATTTCTTGAGTAGAAAATATAGAAGAAGAAATAACTGCTGGTTTTCCCACAGAATGATGATCATGCAGATGAATTAATGTCCTGGTTTCAGCTGGAATAGAGTTAATTTTCTCCCTAGTAGCTGGTACAGTGCTGTATTTTGACTGTTTTAGCTGTTGCCAAGGAGGGCTGACCTAAGTCAGGGACCTTTCAGGGTCTCAAGTTCTGCCTGTGAGCAGGTGCACAAGGAGCTGGGAGGGAGCATGGCCAGTAAAGCCGACCTGAAGTGGCCAAAGGGATGTTCCATGTGATAGAAGGTCATGCCCAGTACATAAACTGGGGGGAGTTGGCCAGGAGTCACAGATCACTGCTGGGGGATGGACTGGGCATCAGTCAGTGGGTGGTGAGCAATGTTATCACTGTGCATCATTTGTTTCTCTTGGGTTTTTTTTCTCTCTGTCATTTTGTTGTCTCCTTTTTCATCACACTGATTATTATTAAATTTTATTTTATTTCAAGTATTAAACTGTCCTTTTCTCAACCCACAGGCTTTACTTTTTTTCCCAGTTCTCCTCCGCATTCCAGTGGATGGATGGAGAGGGTGGTCAAGCAGTTGCATGGTACTTCATTGCCAGCTGGAGTTAAACCACGACAATGATCACAAATGAAGGCTGTAGTTTCCTGCCTTTCTCTGGTCCTGGAACAAAACTGCCACTGGTTTCTTTTCACTGTGCTTTTGGTTTTGGTAGTTTGCTTGTTTTTAACAGCATCTGTTTTTTATCTGTGTGTCTGAGACAAGATTTGACAATTTAGTGGTCTTTAGTCCTCTCTCTCCTATTCTTGTGCTCTAATTCTCCTCAACATCTGAGAAATTACCATGTTTCTTAGTTCAAAATCCAGCTCAATTGCCTAAGAGTGACCCTTTGGCTTTTACTGCATTCCCTGTACTCTCTAAATAATTTATTTCTTATTCTGCAAAGATCTTTCACTTACACTGAACTTATTCCAATTTCAATAACTCATGGATGCTCAATTCTTCATAAACATAATTGGAAGTGGGAGGAAGTTCTGGATTAATTTTGCCCTAGTGTAACCTGCTTTGTAGGGTGGCACATTATCCATGTTGGAATTATCTGGACAGCTATTTAGATATAAAAATAACAAAACAAATGCATCTATAGTGATAAATTTGTCTTGTGCTGTCAAACTAGCTGTACTTGTCTGTCTTCCAAGAAAAAAAAAAAAAGCTTAAAAACAACATGTCTTTTAAAATAACAAGGGGGAAAACAAAGTCTTGCCATCTATCTGAACGAACAGTGATGCAATATTTCCTTAACTATAGTAAAACTAAACTAGAGACAACCCACAGACATGGGCAGTTGGTGAGTGGGTAGCACTCCAGTACAGTCATGCCTGAGCAGTAATTGCATTGTAATTGGTGTTTTTTGCTTTTGCTCTCACTCTACCCAGATTCCAGCAAGTGGATACTCTTCTCCCCCCACACACTCCTCTTACCTGACACGGACTGGGGGAGTGCAGACTACTGGGAGAAACTCTGAAATGCTCCGAAGAAAATTAAACTTTTCTTTCATTATTTTTAACTGGAAGACATATGTGTTTGGTTGTTGCAAAGCTGAGCTGTCCCAGCGTGAAGCCTTTAGGAACTCTCCAAAATGTACAGTGCTGCACCAAGTTCTCTGTGGTCTTCTCCTTCAGATTACTTTTATCCCCCAGTAATTGCTTCCTTAGTTCTCAGTAACTTTGTGCCAAAGGACAGTGAAAATAGATGCCCCTGCACTGTGAGTTAGCAAATAATCTCAAGTCCTTCTCTTATGTATATTGGAGGATATTGTTTCCAAAACAGATTACATTTTTCTCTGAAAACATCCTACTCACCAGCCCCTCGGGTCATGTTCACAATCTTACTCAACTGTTACACAGCTGGTGGGAAGAATCGTGTGGAACACATTTGACCTTTATGTGGAAAGGCTTGTCACAGCGGCCAGGGGACTCTGTAAAACCTATAGGTTTGAATCTCTTTTGAAGTCTTCAACATTCTGCCTTGGACTCCCCATAAAAGTAATTTTTTCTCTACGGATCTCTTCGTTCTGCTCTCACGTCAGTGAATCTGACTGGCAGATATTTTGCAGGGGAGGAGTTCGGGGGAAACTGTGTGTTCTTCTGGCTTTATTATTAAACTGTGGGTTCTTCTGGCTGCTCTTCAAGACTCTGGGAACAGAACTTAGATCCAATTTTAGTTATCCTGAAGTTGTGGAAGTCACTATTCTGACCTTAGATTTGATTTAATTTTGCTCACCTCTCAGAATTTAAGACTGAATCTTTGTGTAAGACCAGTTACCTTTGCTAGTAAGTCTGATTTGGCTCTTTTTTGGTGTTTGTAACACAGCCAACTGTGTTCACTTTTAGGGGCAGACCAGGAATTTGCCAACATTCAATTATTCACCTGTGCTTTGGTACTTTCCCCTGCACCTTTGCAGAAAATGGGAGCGGCAGCAAAGCTGACTGTTTTTTAGCACTGCTGTTTCATGTGTCTCTACCAATATTTTATGGGATCAGAGTTTGCAATGCACACATTAACTGAAGCACTAAGAAAAGGTCAGTCCTACAGACTGACACTAACCAGGGAAAATGTTGGCTCCTTCTTGAGTGAAACAATGCAGTTAGGCTTGCAACTGCAGAGGTTGTATGACTACAGTAAATTACAGAGCACGCTGCAGAAAACATAACCAGCCTCACTGCAATGCACTGGTAGCATTAGAGGTGTTGAGCAGTGTTGCCCCCAAGGCATGTACGTGTAGTGCTGTCTTTCAGTGAAAACTGGGTGTACTGTGAAGAGCATTACAGAAAGCAGACAGAACTGTTATTCTTGGTTTTGTCTATGCAAAATGGAATCCCAGTGAGATATATTTTATATTTATATATTATATGTATATGTAAATATATATAGCCAATGAAGCTGGCCACACAAACATAAAGCTGTAGCAAAGGTGATACAAAATTAGATCCTGAATATTTCTTTAAACCAGTAAGACAATGGTTGAAGAAATAGAAAAGAAGACAAATATATGGGAGAAAATGTGAATAGACTGAAGACCTTACCAAGATGTGTTTTATTTTATAACTGTCAGCCAAGCTTTCTAGGAATGACCATGGTAGCAAGTATGTCCACAAACATTGTGATACAAGACATAAACACAACCTTTCCTAACTGTTATTGTTGCAGATAGTGGTTAAAAATTCAGAGTGTACCTATTTTTGAAGGAAAAAAACCCCCAAATATATTCTCCCCTTCAAACTCTTCAAAAGATAAATACAGAGCTACTGAAAAAGTGAAGACACAAAGATACAAAATAAGTCTGTTTTTTAAGTGGCTTTGTTCAACATCAGATAATGTTTGCTGCTGGGAATATTTTTTGACAAGGGTTTGGGTATAGAAGAAATTAAAGATATATCTTGAAAACTAATGAGATACTTAAGAGTCATCCTTCCTTTAATTAAGAAATAGAGGGTGAAGAGTATTTCAGTTTCCAAGTAAAAATACCTATAGTGTAAATGAAAAAAATAATATCAGTAACAGCCCCAGCACGATCACTAGATTATTAGATTTCTATGAGATTATTTTGAATAAATTTCTCTGAAGTTTTCAGTGCTGCCAAACCCTGATCTTCTTGTTTGCAGGAACGCAATGAGGCCAATACTCTCTTCTTTAGAAACGTAGGCCTACAAATTTTATGCATAGAAGTCTGTCTCCTTGTTAGGAAAGCTCATACTTTATCTCAGGATTTCATGATAGTAGGAGAGTTCATGGCTCTATGCAGGTTGTGAATATTTTCCAGGAGAATCACTGCTGTTACCAAAGAAAAGCCTACAGTTGTGCTATTTTGATTTGTTATTTTTTTGTTACTATCCAAATCTGAAATAGTTATCAAGAATTGAAATCAGTTACATAAACTGTATTTTAATAGTCTTGTTGGAATTCTGTGTTGATTTTTTCCCCCTGAATTTACAGCAGTAATATGCAAATTTTGAAGTATTATGGTTATAGTTCCAAAGCACCAGCCATACCATAATTCTTTCTGGCATACAGACAAAATGCTAAATGGTAAAGCTTTAAATGGTAATTTTAAAAAATAATTTCTGTCTCCTGTTATCATGTGTGGCAACCAATAAGTATGTATATATAAAGTATGCTAGTTCATCCTTACATATGAAATATTAAAGCTCTGTCATGCCGCAGAATGCTTTCAAAGTTGCAGTAGATGCAGCAGTAGGAAGCTCTAATCTATGAAAACAATAGAATAAATATATTGTCACAGTTTTCTTTTGACCACCATTTTTAGTCTTCAAGAAACAGCAACAGAAAAACCATATAAAACTTAAGTCTTAGTACTTGTACCAGTATAAAGTAAAATAATTGCAGGCATGCATCCATTGCTAGGGGCTAACTAACAAGTTGAGAACTTGTTGAGATGTTAACTTCCACATTACAGTTCCCTTTGTGCTGCTTTTTAAGTAATGGCATTGAACTTGGTAGGATTATGCAATATAAGGTACAAAAATGTAAGGTACAAAAAACCATTATGGTATCTAATGAAGAAAGCAAGATAAATTCAAATAATATACGAAAGGATTTAGTTGTAAAGTTGGTTAGTGAATGGAATAGGCCATCAAGATATCAGTTCTCTTTTTTTTATAAGATTAAATTACACAATTTTCTGTGTGTGTATTGTGTGTGTCACACACCCAACAGTGAAAAGATCATAATGCTTTTTAATCACATAAAGCTGATGTATTAAGAATCTCTGATGTTGACTTCTGTATTACTTGTTGAAGTTAACTTGTGTATTATTGCATGTTTGCACATCTAGAGTGAATTCCTACACTCCATGGAGATCTCTATTGGGCAACTGAGGCTTCAGGAGAGGGAACATTACATCTGCTGTATTTTTGGAATTGCAGCCTGCAAGACTGTTTTTCAGCTTTCTGTGGCTTTCAAATAGCAAGAGAGTCCTGCAATAGCCTGTTAACTGCAGCAACTGAATGTCTTTGAAAATTGTAGGGTAGCTTCTCATACTTGAGAAGTCATGGAAGTCCAGCAAAGTTCCTACCGACTGGACACGTGGAGACAAAATCGTTTTTAAAAGGGGAAAAAAGGGAAAACCTGGAGAACTACGGGCCAGTCCATCCCACCTCTGTGCCTGGCAGGATCGTGGAGCAGATCTTCCTGGAAACCACGCTAAGGCTCATGAAAAACAAGAATGTGATTGCTGACAGCCAACATGGTTTTGCTAAGGGCAAATTGTGCCAGAAAAATTTGGTGCCCTTCTATAACAGGGTTACTACATTGGCGGATTAGGGAAGAGCAGGGGACGTCACCTGTCTGGTCTTGTGCAAAGCATTTGATGCTGTCCTGCATGACATCCTTGTCTCTAAACTGGAGAGACAAGGATCTGATGGCTGGAATCACTTGGTGGATAAGGAATTGTCTGGATGGTCACATTCGAAGAACTTAGTGCTCTGGTTTAGTTGCTGTGGTGGTGTTTGGTCAAAGGTTGGAGTTAAACTTAGAGGTCATTTCCAACTTAATGACTCTGTGATTTTAATTTTTTGCCTTTTTTTTTTTCTCTACAAAGATAACAATAAGCTTATAAAGAAAGAGGAAAGAAAGAGAGAAGGAAAGAAGGAGAGAAAGAGAGGAGAGAGAGAGAGAGAAAGAGAGAAAGAAAGAAAGAAAGAAAGAAAGAGAGAAAGAGAGAAAGAGAGAAAGAAAGAAAGAAAGAGAGAAAGAGAGAAAGAGAGAAAGGGAGAAGGAAGAAAGGAAGAAAGAAAGAAAGAAAGAAAGGAAGAAAGAAAGGAAGAAAGGAAGAAAGAAAGAAAGAAAGAAAGAAAGAAAGAAAGAAAGAAAGAAAGAAAGAAAGAAAGAAAGAAAGAAAGAAAGAAAGAAAGAAAGAAAGAAAGAAAAGAAAGAAAGAAAAGAAAGAAAGAAAGAAAGGACACCAACGATATTTTCTTTAAACAATCTTGGGCTTTGATCGGAATCGCAAAGTACAGAACAAAAAACCACAATAAAACTCTACGAACCTGAACCCACATTCTGGTCACAAGTGACAATGCTTACAGAACCCTTGATCTGACAGACGTGTAGGAATGTGTGGCATAACATGCAAAGATATTTCCCCGAAGGCAGTAGTGCTTCTTACAAAATGAGTTTTGAAAGCTTTAGATTAAAACCTCGACATTTCATTTCCATAACAGACATAGCAGAGGAAAATTTCACTTCTGCCTCCCAGCAGTATTCCCAAAATTTGTTCCTATGATGGCAGCCCAGCTAGGACTATCCTCACGTAATTAGGTGCTCCTGAGTTATCTCCGCAGGATCTTCGTTCTATCCAACCTGCCTGCCGACAAACAGCTTCAGTGGATGCCATAACTTTTTGATTCCTGAGTGTCCATCAGCCTGATAATCAGGTTGGTCACTCTGGCTGCTTGCACAATGTTTTAGGAATTGTAACCACACAGATCAAAGTGGCAGCTGCTGTCATTTGTTCACATGAGTGAAAGAGTGAGTGTCTCCAACCACACTGTGGTTAGTAATTAGAATTTCCTTGGTCATTGTCTCAGCCACATTTCCCATGAGTGAAGAACTACACAGTATGTGAACATCTCTGCCTCATCAAGGGAGAAAGTGCCTCTTCACAGAGTATTATATTCCCCTACAGAGTATTTATCTCCTTTTTGTCTCTCAGTCCAGACAGAAACTATATTCCCCAGGACATCTCATAAAAAGCAGATGAAACTTTTAAATGTGTCTATGGAAAAGGTGGTTTTCTGTGCAGACAACTTGCATTTTTGTGGCATGGCTAAACTGGTACAGGGGAGAGGGCCCAGAGAGTTCTGAAGAACTTACAGGGAGGTAGATATTGCTGACATCTGGATGTGGCATGAAGGCATCTTTGTCCAGACCATAGCATGAGGTATGGTGGAATATATGTTTCAGATCTGCTTCTATCTAGACTGCAGCAGTCTCCAAGACCTGTCATTCCCATTTCATGTGCAATTTCCTACGGGAATGTTCTGATACTTGGCCATAGGACAGGACTTTTAAGCAGCTTTTCCTGCTGAGGTGTTCAACCGTGTCCTCAAGCACTTCTGCTGCGAGACAGCACACACAGACCAGGAATTTGGCTCGTAGGCTGTTGCTGCAAGTACTCTGGTAGGATTTTGTAGACACAATAGTTAAGTCAAAAAGGCTCTTCGGGAATATCAAAGGAGAAGTTTCAAAGAGTTAACATTGCCTTTACCTAGAGTTTGAGCTAAATATCACAGATCTTTCAGGCAGGGAATTGAAGTGTAGGGAGGAACTTTGACTCATCTTACAAGGTAGAGTACTTTGAGTTATTTCACTATAGAAAGATCAACCTGATTCTTCCTGACTGTTTAACAAATGAGTCATGCCTTTGTTTTAAATAGCAGTGCAGGTCTCCCCAGACTTTCTGTGGATTGACTTCAGCAAAATATTTCCTAAGAAATTACAAATTATTATTCTGCATGCTCAGATGTCTACTAATTCTTTAGTTAATCTCCTAATTGTCTGTTCTTCAAACAGTTACCATTGTCATAGTCACTAGTTGTCCCAGGACAAGAAAGGAATTCCTTCTATAGCATTAGGCAGAAATCTGAAAGAACATTCAGAGGCACAGATTTTCTGTTTTGCCTAAAGAAATCAAAGGTGTTATAAGGAAGCATTTTCTAAGCACTACTGATAAGAAAAGAGGCTGGCTGGTATGAACGAAGTACACCATATATAAGTACTCTTACTTTCTTTTTAATGTAACAATTTCCTGTTTTACTCAGAGAAACTAACACTTGCAAGACTACTGGTATATGCTGATGGCATGCTCTGAAATACGGATTTCTCATTTTTGTTTTTAGATGGTTGCTCAAAATACATGTGAAATGAGCAATCATGGTAAATGGTTTGAAAAGAGTCCACATAGACTAGTACACTAAAAGATGTTACTGAGGCTAACAATAAAGACAAGCTGGGAATATTTTTGAGAATTATGTATTTGACAGACAACAGTTACACAGGAAAGGGGGAAGAAAATGTTCAATTTGAATAACTTAGAAAATGTTTCAGGTGATAGGGTATGGTGGCTAAGACTTTGATTCAAGCAAGATTTCTTAAAAGAAAATCAAGTAACCTCATGAAAGCTCTTAAAAATAGTTGCCACTAAGATCACTAAATAAATCTGTGATCTGCTACTTCTCAGAGCAACAATTTTTTTAAAAAATAATAAAATATTTCTGATAAATATGCAGGTATTTCTAGACAAACAACAACAATAAAGAAGCAGTAAAAATGAAAAAGAGCAACTACAAGTATATGAAAACATTCAGGATCCTGACAGTTTTTTAAGAGACAAAAATCTAAACTAAAAAAAAGTCTCAACTCGTATTGAGAGCTGAGACCATCAGGTGTTTATAGAGATGGTCCTACACAATGCTCAATATTTCAAAGAAAAGATGGTAACACTTTAGAGACCATATAAGTTTTTCTGTAGAATGCGTTCCTCTCCTTCACTATGGACAGTGTCGCCAAGAGAAAATAAGTTTTATAAGAAGCTGCACTGAGGGCAGGAGTTGAGGGCTTATAACCCCTGCTCCCCATCCCAGGAGTGTCCAGGAAATAGTCAGCACCTGCCTTTTATTGTGGTGTTCCACAGGCAGATGCTGCAGTACCGCAGGAAATCCTTTCAGCCCCTGGCGTTGTTTAATGGAGCAATGGTCTTTATGCTGTTCTGTTTTCTGCCTTCCCTTCTCTAGGGGTGGGAAGCGTTTCTGGGCAGCAGGGAGATCAGAAACAAAGACTGTCTCACAGTTCAGATCGGGTAATGGTTTCAAGGCCTGACTGCAGAAGTGAGTGCAGAGGCAGCTAGGGAGTTAAAATGCAGTGCACCAGTTACCCCACGTTACATCTACAGCCACGTGCTCTTGAGATACAGAGGTACATAAGGGAGCTTTGGCTGCTTTCAGAAGTGATTCTGCTATTTAAACATATTTGGCATGTTTTCCTCTGGCATAAATGGAAGCCGGTTGTCCCATCTAACCTTCTCTATGGCTAAATATATAACCTTCTCTGTAGCCAAATACCATAAAGGGTCTCCTACTGAGTGGACGCCCAAAGTTTCACAGTAGCATAAGCAGGTTGCCCCAGTTTGCTCAGTCTGGGCCTCTCCAGATCCCAGACTGGTGAAACGAAGTGCCCAGTAGATATGCTGTGAGTAATAATCACTGTGGTAATAGGTCCTGTGAGGCGCTGGATTATTATATTAATTATTGGTTCAGACCAACTCAAGTGTGTGGGTTTGGGGGGGAAGGAACAGGTCAAATTTCATGTAGGTGAGGTGGTGCCCTGTCCCAATCCGGGCCCTTGGTTCCTCCCAGAGCAGCTGTCAGTCCCTTGGCCCCGAGAGCATTCCCCACTCCACACCCAGCCCCAGAAAGGCTGGCACACCCGAGTCCCACCTGGGGACAGGGGCTGTGACCACAGGGGCCAAAGCAAATAAAAGCAGAAACAAGTGCATGGTTATCCAAACCCTGCCACTTGAGAGTGTGACTCTCACAGAACTCTGGTAGCTATAATTTTCTCTTTTTCTCTCTCTCTGCTCTTCCCCTAATCTATTTTCTCGACCTTTTTGGGTAACTTGGGACAGGGTGCACTGGATTTTACTGAGTTGTATGTGTTAGCATGTGCTAAGTCAGTGCTTTGTGGAATGCTTTATTTTGGTTGAACGTAACCCTTTAAAACTTTTGCCAACTTCTCCTGTTTTCTAAGGTTTACCAGTAAAAGCACCCCCTGAGAAAACATGTGCAGCTTTTTCTCCTTTGTGCTCTCTCTTAAGATGTTAAAAGAACTGAGAGGTCTTCTAAAAAATCGGTGGGTGAATTTTTGGAGCCTTGTACGTTTTTAAAGTAAAACTCTTTTGGTGAGCTCGCAGCTCAGGACCTGGGGTCTTACAGGTGTATGGCAAGATATTGCTTCAACAGTCTCCATTAATTGTTCTTTTATTAGTGGTCTCATCAGGTTGAGTGTCAGCTCTGAGGCTGGATGTTTGGGATAATCTCATTGTCTGTCCTTGGCCAGGAAACGCAACTGGACAGTAATTTAGAGTGAAATACCATAACCTCCAGCTCCCCAGAAGTGACACAACCCTGTCACATCTCATTACTATTCAAGTGTGAAACACCTGCCCCTCTCCATCCACTTCAGGCTTTCAGCCAGAAGAATTGCTGAAATACATCTTCCTTCAAGCTTACAAGACTTCTTAAAACATGCATAAGCCTTGAACATGGAATGTTACTCAATGATTTTTATAGGCACCTTCACAGCCAATTTCAAGCTGCTCTGATGAGACATGTTAAACCTCTGCTTTTGGAAAGCAGCTCAGGTCTTTGTATAGTCTTAAAAAGTGTTTATTGCACCTCTTTTTTGGTAAGTGTGCATGTTTTGCCACACAACCCTCATAGCTCTCATTACCCTTAGCTGTATTTCACTCTTAAAAATAAGCTTAACAAACAAACATTTTATATTGACCTATATGGAACAAACAGTTTAGCAGGAAGGTGAATTACTAATCTAAATTGTTTGAAAGCAGTGAAAAGGAGAGAAAATTAATTTGGTCCCAAATAGATGGTAAAACTTGAGGTTAGAGTTTCTCAGTGGAGTCAGTAGGAGTTATTACTTAATAAAACGAGTTTGTTGAGTAAAACAGTTGGTGCTGACAATCTAGAGTTCACGATGTACCCTTTTGGAGGTGCCTCTGGATGAGCCCTATGCTGGTTTTGTAGACAGAGCACCGCTGGAAGCTGGTGTGAATCTTCTGGTTCAGTTCTGCTCTGCACAGCCGAAGGTTGCTCTGCTGTGTGAACCACACTGGCTACGTGGGGACAGTTGATTCACTTCACACAAAAAAGCTTCCAGGTTGCATCTACATTAGCATTTCAGTTTGTTGTGATTCTGGATGTGACGGAGGGATACCCAATAATGCCCTCAATAATCCAGTGTATTCTATCCATTGGATGAGTGGGAAGAGGCTGCTAAAGTAGCTTTTACATTGGTAGTACTACTGGTATGCATGTCTGGCTTCTATCTAAGGTCAGACCACCAAGAAAAAGGGTGATCTGAATAGGCCAATTAATTTCCTTCAGGTATACTGGAAGAGCTGTTGTGGGATAATGTTCTTACAACCTGCCAGGTGTAATCCTTCATATTGGAATTCAGAAGGCAAGAGGAGAAGTCCCAACTTTGAAAGTGTTACCAGCAGGAAACAGAACATCTTTTGTTTAACTTTGTAGGTAATGTTTTTGTGGTACAGAAGTATCCCCCATCAACTGCATATTTGTTTGGGTTTGTTTCCATGTTTGTTGCATCAATAAAATCTGCACCTGTTTGTTTTGGCACCAGGAACAGTTAGTTGTCTCGCCTGTGTAAACATTTCCCACCTGCCTTGCTTATCTCTCCTCTGGTGATAAATACCCACCACACTTCTTGTGGGTAATTAGCAGACCAGATAATCCAGGAGAGGCAAATTCTTTTGGACATCTGCAAAAAATTTTTTTCCTACATGTGCTTTTGTATTAGAAATTATGAGAAAGCATTTTTTTTTTTTTCAAAGATATATGGGGAGAAAGAAAAGGCCTTTCTAGATGATGTGCTGTTATGATGAGCAGGCATTAATAATTGACATTTGTGGTGAGACAGAAGGCAGTACGCACTCTGAGGGATTGTGATGATATCATGGTAACCATGAGAGCAAAGCCCGAGTGGTCTGTGATGACGGCAGATATGTGCAGAGCTTTGCACAAGCTGTTCCTCTGTTGGGTAGTTTATGTTTGATGGAAACCCGTTTATTGAACTCGCACGCAAAATGTCTACGCATGCTGCTCGAAGTTTGCTGGGGACAGGACTGGGTCAGCTCAGTTGCACAGACATGGGGACAATGAACTGCTACTGACTTCAAGCATCACCCCAGTGAAACGAAGCAGGATTTCCACCCTTGTGTTACAAGGGGAATAGCTGTGCTGTGAGGGATGACCCTGTACACGAGGGAGTCTCTTTTCCAGGACCAATAGGTGAGATTTTCCTCCTGTGTGCCCAGGACATGGTCTGCTGTATGAGAGATTATAACTAGCTCCTGTGAATTGTTGTTGTTGCAATTTCCTTTGCTAATCTCAGTCCTGTCCCAAATATAGTGCAAAGATGTACCTCCTCTGTGATTACTGGCATACATCTCATCGCCTTTGAGTCACTTAAAAACTGTACGATCATACAGGGAGCTGCTTGTCTTCCTCACACCCTCACAAACCAGTGTACAGTAACTCCTGAGAAAAAGATTTTCTCCAACCTTTTTTTGAATTGATAACTAATACACTTATCAAAATACAAGTAGTTATTATTTTCACTCCAGTCATCTAGCAACTCCGTTAATTAGCTCAGCGACAACCGCCTCAAAGGGCAGCTTTTTGGCTGCCAAGACATAATACAGGAGGACATCCTCAGGTCCCACCCTTTCAGAATGGTGAAAACAGGCAGGTTTTGAGCTGAGTCTGGTAGAGGACAGTGGCCCTCAAACCCACTTTTTGCTGAGGTGTTACAGCATCAGTTTTCTGCTGCCATTCCTGTTCCATGCATGCTGGCGGTGATACAGGGCATCACCCAGAGCTGCTGCTTGTTTCAACGTGCTAAACTAGGGCCTTTTCTTGTACATTCTGTTCAGCTCTTCTGTTTAGCTGCATGAGCCGGTAAAACAACTGACTTTTGACACTGGGGAATCCCTCTGGTGTGAGAATTTCTTTGTTGGCAGAGAGCTCTCTCCCTTCACAACACCAATGGCGACAAGGGACCAACCATCACGAGGTCTGTGATGCTGTAGTGACTAAAAATGCGTTCCTGGGAAAATAAATTTGTAGCATGTATAGTTGCAGAGCATTTGACACATAATGTGCTCTTGATCTCTGTCCTGGCGTACAACTCTGCTGCATAAACCTCTGTTTCAGGTAGTACTTATTTGGCAGTAGTATTGCTTCAGGCTAAGTATCAGCAGGGATATCTTGGTTGTCTTATCCTCTGCATAAAGGATGACAAAATCCTAAAAGCTATAAAACATGCAGCTTATAGTCCCGTCCCCAGCCTTCCAAACAGGGACTGGGGCCTCACAAGTTGCCATTAATTGAATATTTTTTTGTGTGTTTTTTTCCTCTTCTGCCTGAACGTCCTGTGAAGCTTTAAAAGTATTTTTCTTAACTGATAGCTTAGTTTCATGGAAATTCATCCACATAACCTTGGAGTGCATACAGCAGTTGGAATTATTTGCCCTAAACTCAAATAAGCATGTGTTGACACTTAGGGATAAAGGAATGTTGGTTGGAAAAAAGAAAATTTCTTCAGTGTTGGAGTTTTAGTTATCATGGTAATGTGAGATACTGAATGAAAGTACATCTGGGTAGTTCCTTGTATCAACACATTATCAGCTTAGTATATAAGAAAATCTGTAATAGAATAAAAGTGGAATTAACGTGCTCTTTGGCATTATTCACTGTCCAGGGGGATGGGTAAGGATTGCTACCAAAGCTTCTCTCTTTTTCCCCATGCCATTTCTGTAGCATAGATACCTGAATTCCCTCTTTGACTTTTCCTGTTTTCCCCTTTGTTGGGATTACTGTCACATAACTTAAAATATTTTACAAGGAAGTATTTAAAAAAGGATAAGGAAAAATAAATATGTAAAAAAAAAAAAAATGTACCTCATTTGTTTTCTCCCCCTTTCCCTGATAAGCAGAAGACAAGAGGAATACTCAAACATTTGGTGTAAAGGCAAAATATTTGAGCATCCTGGGGGAAAAGGGAAGGGAGGTTCACTGACAGGCAATTTTGAGTTCTATATTTATGAATTACAAATCTATTTCAGGTAAACACAAACTTTTTTGATATCTGTCTGGAGAATCTGTGGTGCTTATTGATCGTTTTCACCCGTACTAACTCTTCAGACTTTAATTGCCACAAGGTAGGTTAAAAGACTGGTTTCTATGGTCTTTTCTAACAGCCTTTTCTACAGGATCAGCCTTCAAAGTTGAATAATTTTCATTCTATTTTCACCCTGTGTTTTCCCTCAGGGTTGAAGAACTAATAGGTGTGGGATTTATGTACCAGAACCAACCTGTTTTGTTTCTACAGCCATTTGGATTTAGCCCAGAAGAAAGCACTCATCCATTTCAAATCTCTGTTTTGTGCCAACCCAGCTTATTACAGGCTTGGAAGACCCATGCAAAAATTGGCATTAGTTTCCCCATTGAAACAAGTAGGAAACATACAGTATTGGCACAAACCCAGTATTTCCTCTCTTAGAAAAAGAGGTGTAAGTAAACACCACGTTTTTAGTCTGATCAATGAGATCCCTTCCGAGGAAACTTAGACGGCTCTTTCTGTTTGCTTTGGATTGAAACTGTTCGCTGTGGACTGAGGACTTACATTTGAACAGCACAATTAACAATGATTTGCTCATTTGTGACACACTGTTTCATCTGTTTCTCTCAGTAAAGGTGCCAGGTCAGGCTCTTCTTGCCACAGTGGCAACAGTTCATTCCTGTCCTGTGTGGTTATTTTCCCCAGGCTTGTTTTCAGGCTGAGCGAGTTCCCTGATGGAGTTTACATGACTTCAGAAGCAGTTGCTTGAGAGCAACGTGGTGGGTAACAAGAGGTGAAGGGAAAGGGTCTGTGTGAAAAGTTGGTGCTGAACTCAGAGGGACATCTGTGGAATGAGGACTTTAAATTGTCCTTGCTGGGACGAGCCTGCTGCCTTCTATCCAAGACTTACAGTGTGTCCACATAAAAGGGTTTATCTTGGAATTCAGCTCAGGCGTTTGCTAAACATAGGCTCTATGTCCTCTGTTTGACAGTCTGTGTTCAATATTGATTTCTCATCTCCCCTGGTTTTCCAAGAGTTCTTAATGTTTCCCTTTCAGATTTAGATGGTTGCACTGATTTGTTTTGCTTCATATGAAACATTTTAGACTATTCTTTAATTTACTTCTGTGTATTGATTTTCTTGCCTAATGTTTCAGGTGGTAACAAGGAAGTTATTTTAGCTTTACAAGAAAGTTATTTTGGTTTCAAGAATACCACTCAAATATTTTTCCATTAGTTTCAATATTTCATTGTGGCCAGTTACATATTTTTCCCAGGTTGTTTGAAATTGCAATGATACACTGTTGTATATGGATTTTGCAGTTATTCAAGCAGATTTCACCCTCCAGACCCAGATGTGAACACATTTGATTTCCCTATTTTACTTGGAGATTAAATTAGAATCGTTGAATTATAGAATCATAGAATATCCTGAGTTGAAAGGGACCCCCAAGGATCATCAATGTCCGGCTCCCAGCCCTGCATAGGACCATTCCAAAAATCACACCAGGTACCCGAAAGCAGTGTACAAAATTATTTTACTAACATTTTGGAATTATTTATGGGTAGCAGATGTACATGTTTAATATTAAAAATTAAAATTTAAATGAGAATTATCAATTGAGGCTATGAATCTCTTTTTTTTTTTCCTACCAAGCAGGCAATATAACAGAATTCTTGGGGTGAGATAGTATCACAAATTGCACTGTACAAACAATGGATGGAGTAAAAATTTGGCTGATATTGATGGACAATTGATGGACATCTCTTTTTTTTTACTTAGGGGGAATAAACACCAGCTAATTGTAGCTTAGGCTAAATCTCCCTAACTTCTCATAGTAGTCAGGGAAGAGAGAGGAACTTCTCCAAGGGGCAGTAGCAGAAGCCTGGCTGTTCTTATTAGTGCCCTGTTCAGCCTCTAATTATCTGTGTCACGTAAGGTTTGTATAACATCCAATGTCACAGCAGCTAATCCTTCCACACGTTAATTACGTAAGTACTATGGTGTAAAATGGCAATATTCATTTTAACTTTACATAGAAAGCTGCGATGTTGGTAGGTTTTATAAAAATGTCTGTTATGAAATTGCATAAAGCCCTTTGTTATTTTCAATAAACGTACAATTAAACAATAAAACTAGCAGCAGGATGTTTAGCTTCCTTTTATGCAGATTTCTTACAGACAAAGAAAGGGTCATTGAAGGAAGAATGTGTCCCATTATTTAGTAGTTAATAGGTACCATTACTTGCTAACCCTGATTAGCAAAACTACTATTCTTGGTTCAGGACATGCACACCACACATACACATCACTCTGAGGCAAAGTAATCTGCAAGATTTATTGCATCTTGCCTTTGAGCCTTAAAAGGAAAAGGTTAAAAAATGTAATAAACCTGAGACAAGGCATTTCGTGTTGTAAAATACATGAGGTCTCATGAAAGTATCACGAGTCCCAGCACCAACAGGGAAAACAGTTCTAATGGTTTTGTCCTAAATCCCTGCAAATGTAAGCTTTTAGTTTCCTTTGGCCAAATCAGAACATTATGCGTTCTTGCTAGGCCATTTATTTTTTTTTTAACATGGATTATATGGTTCACTTCCTTGGCACATCTTTCAGGATCCCGAGGCATTCCCAGCTTTGTTCTCAGTCCAGTTATCAGTTCCACATGTCATCAAAGGAGTACACAGCTTTTGGGTGCCTGTTAAATATGCTCTTTTCTCTTCCTCAGTTTACTGAGCAGCTGCACAGAAAAAAAAAAACAAACACCCCAGTTGTATTTAAACCATGTAGACATTTAAATGATATGCCTGTTAAAATGTCGACATCTAAGTTATTAATTTAATTAAGGCTTATATCATCCTATGGCAAACACCATAACACTGTAAAAATTACAAGGTTCACCACTGAACCCTGTGTTAAAAGATGTACATTGGAATCAAGATATCTGCTAAAAAAAAATAATTAAATCATCAAAGTGAACTGCAGCACTCTGGTATTGTCTAACATTAAATCAATGTTCAGGATGACCGGGGCTGTTCTGGAATGTACATACTTTTCAACAGCAGTGCTGGTTTAATTAGGCTGCCCCTCCAACTTCTAATTCCTTTCCTTCCCTTCCCTTTCAGTGTGCTGGGACAGGTGGTTGTGCAGCGGAGAAGCTTGACCAACTCAAACCTATTATTTTCTCTGCTGGATACCTGTCAGTGAGATCAGTTCCCCGCTTTGGTTCACAGTGTGGATGAGTAAACACTTATGCCAGGAGAAGAGAAGAGATAATAAAATGGCAGGGATGAGAGGCCAAGATGCTTTAACTGGCCAAAGGTTGTTGAAAGCTTTAGAGACAGTAAAGAAACCTTTCACACCTTGTCATGTTGGTCAAGATCAAATAATCCACATTTTACCCTTACGTGTACATCAAGAACTCTTTTTTTTTTTTTCTTTTTAAATATATATGTATGTAGATATATTTATAAAAAGATTGTGAAGGAGTGGACTGAACAAACCAGGCTGTTGTGGTTTAGGAATAGTATTCTCTCTACCTGTCTGGAATTGCAACAGCATTTTTGTTTCAGATATTCTTGCCACTTTATCAGAGTCCTGTAGTTGTTTGGGGGTGAACTTCCAAACCTCCGGAACAGAAAGGTCCTTCAAAAGCTGGAACATTTCCTTATTTTCTTCTTTTGCTTTCCTTAACATCCAAAGGGAATTCCAGACTCTCAAAAACTGTTGGAATAGGCCTGAAGGACAAAAAGGGGGTGAAAATCTGGGTGAAATCATCCTGCCCTGTTCCCCCGGTAGATTGGGTGCGATTGTTAATGGACACTCAAAGGCAGCGCCCAAGGGAAGGGCAGGAGAGCAACTCTGAATCCACATCCCAAATTACCCTCATTGGCCCTGGTGTTGTCACGTCATAAACTGATATCCCACAGTACATCAGCAAAGCAGTCCTGATCTCTCTCCCTGGCCTGAGAAAAGAGCCCTGTTGGACACACAGTGCCTATGGAAATGTGCACAGGGTTGGGTACCACACCCACCTGAACAGAGCAAGCAACATCGGGCTCCCAGTGGCCCCTACAGAGAGGTTTTTCCTTTACACAGTGCTTTGTTTTTTTCTGTATATATGTCCCAGATGCCCTTTGTCTCTCACACACACACACACACACACACAAAAAAGGGGCGAAGGTGAAAATGTCTATTAACTCTGCTCGCTGAGGGGCGTCCGAGGCAAATAAAGGCTAAGAATTGAAGGTCATTCTTTGTTTTGTTTATTCACTTCTGTGAATAAGGATGAGATTTTAATAAGAGCAGTAATAAGATGTTCATGGTTAACATTATAAAAGAAGATTTGTTTTTTACCTTTCATTCGTAAGTATTTCTGTGACATGCCAGAGATTTTTTTTTTTTTTTAATTTCAGTTGAGTGAGTTATGCCAGCTTTTTAGTCCTACTTACAGGTTCTATTAGAGTATAGGTATCACAGTGCTTTTTCAACACCTCTGTTTAATACAGCCCTCCTACCTGCATGCTCTGATATGATTCTTTCTTCTTCTGAGCCAGACAGTTTTAGAGGTTTCTGTTTCTAGGCACTTGTTCCTGACCCTGTGCTGCAGATTTGGTTGCGCCAACTTCTGCACATGGAGTTACCTGGGTTAGAAAAACTCTTTCAGGGTTTTTTGGTTTGTTATTTATACTGAAAAATTCAACTGAATGAATCTACAGCATATTCCCATAAAGGCTTTGAATTGCCACAACTCAGTTGACAATAAATTTTGTCATAATCGTGGGAAACATTGATAAGAGTGAAGAGTGACGTGTGAAAACCAGGAGGGTATTTTGTGAGATAAATTATGATTGATAGGATACTGTTAATAAAATTATGCCTTTTCTTGAGGATATTAAAATTGAAAACCATGCTGTAAAAGTCAGAAAAAATTTTTTTTACTCATTGGTCCTATTTTTCAGCACTACACCTTTTAGACATGCACTTAATAGTTTTATTCCTGGTATTTCTGTTGCGTGTAGAAATGGAACACCTCTTCAGGTTCACTTCTTCCCTCTATCCATTTTTTTAAGCTTTTAATAATGCCTGTTACCTGGAAAAGTTTGTTTTTCTACTCTCAGCGGCCTGGGTCATTATTTCCATTGCATTGTTTTCTCTTTCTATAGATCATGAATTTTGTCCCTGTAATAATAATCACACCCCAGCAGATAAGAAATGTAATATAGAGGATTTAGAAGTAGTTCTATCACCAAAAAACTTGTTTCACATCAATAGCACTTGCCTGAAACAGCTCTTTAATAATTAGATAACTAATATTTCAGTTGTCCAAGACTTCCACGCGTGGAACCCCGCAAAGACATTTGGATTAGTACCTATCTTGAGTGCACATCTGCCTTTTATCATCACAGCATCATAATCACTCTTCTTCTGCAGACCTGTGAAGTGAAAAACTTGTTTCTGCCTAAAAAGTGGTAAACTGCAGTATAGAAAGGATAAGTCTTTCAAAATCATAAAAAAAAATCTGTAGAATGTCTGGAAATGATTTGGGATTTTCTTAATTTGTAAAATAGTGTGACACTGCTGGTTCATCCTTCTTCCATCCACTAATGAAAGTTACTAAATTAAGATCAAACTTATATTGGCAAAAGGTGATGAAATAATCTGTGATGAATAGAAAGAAGTGTCACATCACTTAGAGGAGATCTGCCGTCCTATTTGTGCACTAGACAGGGATAGACCTTTTGCCACAGAAAATTCCACACGTGGAATCTGGATTTGGTCCTTTGCTTTTGGCCAGTTTGGGCTGGGGGGTTATGAGACACCATATTTCTTCTTTGGATATTTTACTTATTAGATTGTCTGGGCTGTACTGGAGTAAGAGCTAAGAGCTGTCAGACAACTCCATGTCCCACTTCCCCATCTGCTGCTCAGTGTGAGAAGGGGGGGATGGACCTACTGGAACCAGTGACTTTCTCTACACCAATCCCTTCTCTTTTCCAGAAAAGATCTACATTTTTCATGATTCATTTTGCTCTGTGTGGGATTGATAGTTGTATATCCTGGAAGGCAACTGCTCTTTACACTTCAAAGTTAGACCAAACCTTTTAAACCACAAAATAGCTTGCTTTAATATTTTTGATAATCTTTCCCCAAAATTTATTTTCACATAAGAGCATTCTCTTCACACCCTTAATAATTCCAGTGCCTATTCTTCCATACTTAAAATAACTACCTCTGTCTTTAACTTCCACCCCTACCTTTTGGAAGGGTAGCAGGTTTACGTCTCATTAACTCACTTTCTATTATGTAATCTCAGCCTTTTTCCTCTAGTTCTTTATAGTTTTGTTTTCAGTTACATGTCTTATTAATATACTCATGGGATAGCTTTCCTAATCATCGCTGGTCATTTTTATTTCTGAGTTTGACATTTTTTCTTTAACGTCTTTTAATTTGACATAGTCTGAATTTCTTTAAAAGTTCCCTGGCTTCCCAGTAACATATTTTTGTGTCTTTCATATTTTCTTATATAGTGAAATTCAACTATTTGTATGGTTTAGCTGTTTGTTCCTCAGTTATGAACTACAGAGACTGTGAGGAGATGGAAAGGTTTTGCGGGATATATTTTCTAGAAGCAGGTCTTTTCTGGTTAGGTTTAAAATGAAAAGGAATTTGAAATTTAATCAGAATTTAAATGAAGTGGAAACATAAATCCATATGCTAAGCGAAGAACCTATTTTGTTTTACCATACATAACGTGGGTTTTTCCTTAAATAGCCCATCACCAAGAAAAATAAGTATGGCAATTTATTATTCTTGGCTCTACCAGAGGACATGCAAAATGGCTTCCACTTCAGACTATTTACACAATCTATATGTCTCTCCTTTGTATTCTCTGTCTCTTGTGTAGAGGAATAATAATAATCCCTCAGAGGACCCCTGCAAGGCATAACTGGCTAATGTTTGGAGCAATCAACACCAACTTTCAGGTAATAAAAAGGATGGCCCAGGACTCTTAGTAAACGTGTTCCCTTGTTGCCATTGAAATTCGGCAAACTTGAAATGGGAACATTCATATGACAGTTATTCTGCTCTGTTCCTTCGTTCTTCAAACCCATTCTACTGCTTGGATAGAGCTGTGGGGGTTGTAGGAGCAGTGAAGGTGGCACAGGTGCCCTGTCAGACTGTGCTGGTGCTGCTCCGCTCACTCGCAGCGCTCGCTGTCGCTCCCTTGAACCGACCACAGGATCTCGAAACAGCCCCCACCCAGTGCAGCCACCACTTTCAAACAGTTGGTTACTGTCTTTCCCTTGCTTCTGTCCTTCCACGTGCCATTGTCTCAATGTATTCGGTGGCTGTTGAGGCTTTTTGATAGCATGAACACGAGGTAAGCGCAGTACAAATATTGCACGTCATGCAGAATTTTCTCTATTTCAAGAACTGTTTCTTCCCTCCTTGATTATATGACATCAGTTGCTGCCTTCTGTAGTTTGTGGCTCTCTGCACAAATGAGCAGACAGATGTTTTGCTTCAGATAGGAGGAATTTTCATGAAAAACAGATCCATTATTCCAATAGACTTATTAACGTATAAGGTTTTTAAGAATGGTCTCATTTATGTCAGTTAAATTATTCTAAATTTGACAAATCTCTTGGGTGTCCAATATTCATATGAAAAGCATGATTTCACAGATGTTCAATATTACACATCTAATTTTATTGATAACATCTGAAATTCATGTCAACCCACAACCTTACATTTTCTTTCACTTAAAAAATATTCCCCTTCTATCCCTGCCCCTTTCCACACTGGGAAAAACAGGGCAAAAATCAGGCTCCTTTTTCTCTTCTGCTTCAAGAGAAATGCAATGAAGAAAACATGAAGCCCAATATTATTTACATGAGTAAGAATTCTACAGATGAAGCCTGACATAAAGGTGATTCTGTGGTGGGGGTTAAAGAGAAATTTCTCCAAACCTTTCTCCGACTGGGGATACCTCTCATCCAGTGTTTTTCTGATACTTGGAAAGAAAAATATCTTTTTCCTCCCTCTATAAAGTTTGTATTTTGTGTAATTATGCATTCCAGGTATTTTCTTCAGGTCACCTCATTATCTTCAGTGGGCATTGCATCAGGTCTTGCTGACAAAAATCCTTAGGCTGGGTCTGTAGCAAGTATAAATACACCTAGCTTTGTTAACTCCAGTAGAATTTTGCAGCTGAGGTGGTTTGATTGTGTTTTGATGAGATTGGAAGCCTCTGTACGTGCATGAACATAAATAAACATATTGATATAAAAGCTTACAAAGTGCTCACAGAGAAAATTTTTGCCAAGCACTATCGTAGTCTGTATAAGGAAGGACTGTTTTATTGTGAACCAAAAATATTTATGTTTTCCAATGTTGAGAAACTGCTGTTGCATGTTCCTTATTTTTAACGAAACCAAAATCCAGGATTCAGTAGCCAAATGAATACTGAGACCGGTTGAATGAAAGCATGAGATAAGCCTGTGTTGGAAGTTACCCACAAGATGTTTATTCCTGGTGGAGAAAAACCTCTGAAGAAAAACAGAACTGAAGAAAGAGAGAGCTTTGAAAATGCAGCTGGGCTACTGGATAACAACTCTTTACCTCAAACTATTTTTCATATTACAATAGTATTATGTTTGTTCAGTTTATTAACAATGTTGTTAGAAGAAAATCTTACTTTAATATGTAGTTTTAATCAGTGTTACCTGTTTTTCTATTCACTGAATGTAACCCTTTTGCTTATTGGCTCTGTGTTAGTTTAGATTTTTAGCTTTCCCTTACCTTGTATCTTCCCTCTCCCTAATAGGGTTTTATCACAGTTTGACCAATTATAGACACATTCCTGCTTGTACCTCCCTTGAATCCTCCCAAATTCCAGTCATTCCATGCCCTACCATATAAAAAGCTAGCCTTCCCTTTCAATAAATCTCCATTTTGTGCACCAGATCTGTTTTGTCTTCACCTTTAGGTGATTTTTATGCAAGATAGATCTTATCACAGTCTAACCCAAGGGGGTGTCACAGCTCTCACCCCCCATAAGCCTGTAGTTCTGTGGCTGAGTATTTATTTTTTATAGTCCAGTTTCAAATAGTGCAATGTATCTTCGATTTTATTTTTGTGAGATATGAGTGCACGCACTCAACTTCTTGTTGGTCTGAAAAAGGTACAAAAGAAATGGAGAAACCTGACGCTTTCATTGAAACCGTGGGAGAAATCAGGGGCCCTCAGCATGTCAGCAAAACATGTGTTAAGTGCCTCAGGCTGCTGATAAAAATTGGAGTCCTCTGAATGGAACTTGAGTGCCTTTCACATAGTGCAAAATCTCCATTGAAAATACTCTGGTTTATAGCATTAAAAGTAATACAAACTAAAAATTAAACTCAACCAAAAAAAAAAGAGTAGTACCAAAATGGATAACCCCAAATCTGACTCATTAGCTCCTTCAACCCAAACTGCACATATCCTTCAGCTGACACTAAAATACTTGGCATTAATCTATTGTTATGAATGTCACTGTTCTCTACAATTTGCTTAAGAATAGTTTTTTTTTGAGTATTCTAATTGGCAATTTGGCAGAGCCTAAAGTATGAGATAATGAATTGAAAGAACAGACTGTGCTTGCAAATTTAAAGCATTTACATATCAACGATCTGCGGTTTCTTCAGAAAATTTGTATTCTGAGTAGTGGTACTGAGTACTGGTCCTGACCTCACTTGCAACTCCGTTACCCCCCGTTCAGCCCGATGATAACATTTTCTGATGTGGCAGCTTCCTCTGTGTAAAGAATTATCTCATATTATTAGCATGTAACTCAAACACAGACTTAAAGTATCTGATGCTCTGCAACTTTTTCAGCACTGACGAAGGTCAGAAAGTACAGACAAACACATTCCTTTGTTACGTTGTCTCACCCTTGTACACTGAGCACTGCTTAAGGTGCTCCCTAAAAACTTCAAGACTAATTTTGGCCCACTTCCCTGCGGAGGACTGCTGGGGTACACAGGACCTGGCTTGTGCTTCGTTCATTCATTGGGAAACTGCCTCCTGAGCAGCCATTCAGATTTTGTGATGATAGAGAACGGTGTAAAAGCCTAAAAGACATCAAGTCAAATGAGAAATGGAGCTGGGGAAGGGTGCAGAGCACGAGTCTGATGAGGAGTGGCTGAGGGAGCTGAGACAAAATGAGCTTTCTTGATCTCTACAGCTGCCTGAAAGGAGTCAGTGAGGGTCACCTGGTCTGCCAGGTGAGGGTCAGTCTCTTCTCCCAAGTAACAAGTGGCAGGACAAGAAGAAATAGCCTCAAGTTGTGCCAGGGGAGGTTTAGATTGAATATCAGGGAAACTTGCTTCACTGAAAGATTGGTCAAGTGCTGAAACAGGCTGCTCAGAGAAGTGATTCAGTCGCATCCCTGCAGGTATTTTAAAGCTGGGTAGATGTGGCACTTAGGGACCTGTGCTGGGTTTGTGGTGGGACAATGATATTAAAGGTCTTTTTCAACCTAATGGTTCTGTGATTCTCTGAGTCTGTTCCTTATAACAAAAAAAGAGAACTCTCCTTTCTATCAACTGATAAGGGAAATTTTGGCTGTACTTGTAGTCCACTTTCGGAGTTTTTATATGATATTTATATGGTTCACTGTTTATTTATACTTCATAATATGGAAGGCAAACCTATAAGAATCATTAGTAGACTTTAGTTAATCAAATACCTCTGAATTGTTCTTGGTTCACTTTTTAAGTGATGAAACAGTCCTAGTTTCAAGTCTGTCTCCATAGCAGCAAATGAAGGAGCTTCTCTGAGATCCCTGTGCTCAGTCCTCTAGTGCAGCCAGCAGCTCTGCCATACAGTCTGTTGTGTACCCTGCTCAAGATTCACCAGCATCAGGCATTTTTGGACCCCAGGACTTTTACTAAATTTTAATCCAGAAACTTGGATGACTATAAACATCTTCCACATTTTCAGTCAAGATATCAAAACTCTGCTTTAATATTAGTGGCATCTCTTCACTTTACAAGAAGAATTGCATCTCTGTTAAAACACTTTTACGGTCCGTTCATCAAAGAGGTAAAAAAATTAGACCATTTTAGCCTGGCTTTGCTCACACAGTTAGAGGGACAGTTTATGTTTAATAATGAGATTTAATTTGCCTTAAAAATGAAATTCATGTTCTACAGGCCAGATAAAAAGGGGCTCTAACTTGCTATGTCTTTTAAGGTTGATGGACTAATTGGGTAGCAAGTTAACAGACATACCACCTGCTTTAAAAATCCACAGAAAAGATCCAAAAGAATATTACAGTCCACGCCGCTTCTTATTAGCTATGTATTTCCGTAAAAATGGTATAAGAAAAATTAAAATCAATTTTCCGAAGCAAAAAATCCAAAGTGAAATTTCCTCTACAAAAATCTCGATTTTATGTAACGTAAAAGATCTCTGAGAATCGGGGATCAAATTTTAAAGGCTAAAGCCACAACAGTGCCTAAATATATTTTAGAATTTGGATTCAGGTACTTAAAATATTTTGCCTGGTAATGCCATGGCAGATGACAGCACTGTATGACTGGTGTCATGCTGCATTAAAAGCTTATGATTTTCTTTTAATATTTCTCTCACCCACATATACATGTAGCCCCACCTAAGTGTTTATATATATGTCAAAGCATTTGTTTTTAAACAAAGACCAATTCTGTTAGTAATTCAGAAATTTATTAATCTAGATTACTCGGAGTCTCCTTAAAAGGCATTGTACAAATGTACATATAGCTCTTCTTAGTCATTTACAAAATTCTGTCACCAGGAAAAACAATATTTTTGTTTGTTTTGGAATATGTTTGACATTGTCAATTACTGTTGTAATAACATTAAATTATTTTACTTCACTGCTGAAAAGTAACCATATAGAAACCAAAATAAAATACCAAATTCTTTTGATAAGAAGTTTTCCTACTATTATAATCGCCAGCAATTAAAACAGTTTGTTTTCTTGCCTTTTAGTATTGTCTTTGTAGAAAATAATTACATGCATTCAATTAATTTTTAACCTAAGTTTTCTAAATCCCTTGGTTGGATTAGTCAGGTATATAGCTGAGTTAAACAACTTGCTAGTTGCATGTGATAATTTTAACTGCAGGAAAATTCATCACAGGACAACGTTTATGACACACAGTGTACAGACACTTATTTGCAGAGGTGTCTTCAAATTGAGGCACAAGAAGAATAGTTCAGATCTTAACAGTAAAAGCAAGTGTAAACATCATAATGTCAACATGCAGAGAAACGGAGAATGCTGGGTGTCTTTGATAAATGATGACTATGAAGGGGGACAGTCATAATATACAAAACAATGAAGGACACAGAGATTCACAACTTTTACCCAATCCATTTTTAGACTCAAGCCGAAGAACTCATGTCATTGTATGTTTAGAGTTTTAAGGTAACAAAAATGCCTTAAATCTAAACTAATCAGCCTGCTAGAGGCTTGTAGAGATATTAAACAGCCTCTATATTTTGAGTTAACACAGATCAGGAACTTCTTGGCAACCAAAAAATGCCAGCTCCTTAATGGATAATGAGACCACCAGTTTTTGTATGTAACTGTAGAATAGGCTTTGGACTGCTCTACAAAAGCAAACTGATTCACAGAAGGCTAAGAACAGAACTTGTTAGGAGCTAGCAACAATACACCAACTCCCTAAAGTAAGAAATTGTTAAAACTTTTTGTACCGTAGTATTGTCTAAGGGGGATGTGTTACTAAAGCAGCCTGCTTAACCATTCTAGTGTGGCTTACTCCACATTAATTCCCCTCTGTAAACAAGTCCAGGGTTTCATAGGGAGAAAAAACTATAAAGATAATATCAATTTCTTAGAGTGTGGGATTTACATTTACCGTATGCTGGTGACTATAACAGTTCTGAATCCGTACTTGGTAAATGACAAATTGTGTGCAGTTTGGTGGTCTTTACGTTCCTCAGGCTGGCCTTGTCCCGGAAGCATAAACATTGATAGGCCACTGCCCTTTCCCTGATGTTACTGGTACCTATAGAGATGCTCTGTTTTGTTCAGTCCTTCTCAAGCTATGGCATTAGTCTGTATGTGCTCCTCACAGATTTTCTGGAATCGCTAACCTGTAGCTTAGTTTGGATTCAACTAGTGCTAAACCTCACTTTTTCAGGGAACTATTGTGGGCTCACGTAAAACAATATGAACGTGTTGCACACAAATATGCTTTCATTCTAGCTGTAAGATGGGCTACGTTTCTGATCAGGCAAAACTAATGGAATCCAGGCAAATTCCTGATATCGCTTACGAGTGTAAAGAGCAACAATGCCTTTGGCAACCCCTGCTCATCGGAGGTTTGAGGATGGTCCCTTTAAATTTATGTTAACACTGCTTTCCAATTCCCTGGAAGGAGGAATCCTATACTGACAGGGAGGCAATGCATAGGGTTGGAAAATAGCCACTATCCAATCAGTGAACATCTGCTTCTTAAGTAATAAGTAATATTAGTCCCATTGGTTTACTTACATCGTAACCTCAAATAACAAACATTTGTTTTCCATGTATTCTTCCCAAACCCCCTGACATTTCCACACAACCAAACCTTCTTATATTTTTCATGATAAAATAGTTTGAAGCAGTCAGTAGTAGGAATGTCATTAATATTAAAAAAAANTGACATTTCCACACA
This sequence comes from Oxyruncus cristatus, assembly GCA_013399855.1. NCBI lineage: Eukaryota > Metazoa > Chordata > Aves > Passeriformes > Cotingidae > Oxyruncus > Oxyruncus cristatus. Next base: position 648,840 of record VXAY01001100.1, read on the forward strand.
ACCAAACCTTCTTATATTTTTCATGATAAAATAGTTTGAAGCAGTCAGTAGTAGGAATGTCATTAATATTAGCCAAAACCCACATAAAAAAATGCATCCAAACGCCAAAACAAGATCCTCAAGAAAAACATATCACAGTTGCTCTCACAGTTTTCTATACCATACTGTTGAATTCGCAGAGATAAAGGATGGGAGAAGTAGTAGGTTAAGAATTTGGTATTTTTTTTCTCCTTGCCTCCTGTCTTCATGAACGTTTGCAAGGAACACATACCTGTGCTTCATGAGACACACTCAACTTTTGTATAAATTCTATTTCCAATGTAAAAATAACTAGTGAATCACTGTTCAGATCTCAATTACGTTTTTAAATTCTGTTGTGTTTTCCTTTCTCTCTTCAGTGCATCTGAAAAACAAATCCAGTTTTAGGTCTTGCATACTTGGGGTATGAAGTACTTCTGTGACAAAGGGTGAGGGAATCTGCAGAAGGCCGTGTGCTATATGGGAGGTCTGAATGAATCACAGAAAAAGGAAAGAAATCCTACAGAGCAAAGATTTATTTAATAGTGAAATTCAGTGTCCTGAAAAATTGTGTTTGCTTCCAGGTATCAAGTGATGGGTCCCTAGAAATACCTAATCTGAGGCAGGTAGGAAGGTGAGTGGGAAAGGTACGCAGGTAGGATAGTCTTACAAATATGGTTATGTGTTCGTCTTTTAGAAAAACTTACCTAAAATCAGGACCTCAATAATGTTCAGTGCAATTTGTCAGTGGTATGGGAAATAATTTTTGAAGGACGATGACAAATGCAGAAATGCAGATGGAAATAACTGTTTCAGGGTGCTGTAAATGGCGTTATATTCATTTATTTTAAGATGTGGTATGTATTAAATGTGGAATTCAGATGTGTAATGCATTTTAATAATTAATGTAAAAAGTTTTAGACTACTATTTTTACATTATATGCACTGGTACATATGAGATTAGCTGTGTATGTGAAATTTTACAAATCTCCAGGCTGTGGAGATTCACAATGAGCTCTAACATCCAACCTCCCCAAATGCGCTCTGACAATGCATGAACCACAAAGACATTTCATTATTTTAAGCTTCATATTAGAATTTAGTAATTGTTAGAGATGTATTAAAATACTTCGAAAATAACTGATTTCTCATTGTCAAAAAATATTTGTAAATACATGGTATTCCACAAATACTCTGATCTGAAAAATACAAAAATACAGTTGAAATATTTTTCATATATGGCCTAAACATAATAACTTAGTGGTTAGTCATGAAATGTGCCTCAACTTAATTTGAAAGGAGTAAAAAACGTTTGGAATCTAGAAAAAAAAAAATTCAGAATGGCATTTTTGCATGACACGTTTCCCAAGAAGACTGCTGCCTTGCACGCAAAAAATGGGCAATTGCCAGCTAATCCCAATCTCCCTAGCAGCTGTTTTCACAAACCTACAGTAGATTTTGCTTATAAAATGCTCCTTCTAGAGTATCACAACAGAATACCTTTCCTTACTTCCTGCTTCCACGACACACGTTAAGGGTCGGAGCAGAGTAACCGTCAAATCTTGCCGTGGACCCTCCAGCCATTCCCAGTGCCAGCTGGTCCCCATGATCCTTTTATTTTTGATTATTTTTTTTTTTTTCTTTTTGAAGACTTCACTCCCAATTACAGAGTCAGTTAATGGAACGTGCGTTCCCATCTGAGCCAGTGTGGTCCAAACCGGCCTTTTAGCTCGAGTGACTCAGGAAAGTAGATTTTGAGCTGAGATTCTGAATGATGAAGTGAAACTGCAGACACAACAGCAGACACTGCGTTCTACAGGCTACGCTGCAGGGAAATAGCCTGAAACAAAACAGGAGTGGGACAAAAATAAACTGCCATGGTAAAATTTGTGAGTTCATTTCACGATTTCTTGTCTACCACGTTAGAAGTCTTCAGCGTAGGGGTGGTTATAAACTAGGATGAAGTTCTCCAGTCTTTCTTCTCAGTGTGGTGCCTTTCATCTGTGATGAAAGGCTAAATTTTTTAATTGTAGCATCGTTCTTGTGGTTTCTTTTTAGTTTGTATTTCATTTCAAAAGTGACCATCACAATTAAATGCAGTAATCTGTTAATCTCACAAGATACTACACCAGCGATCCTAACCTGTTGTCTTCAAATTATGAACGTCAGAATTAAATGAAACATCTTAGCAAAGCATCACTCTGGGAGAAATGATAACCCCGGGTGTGTTTATATACAGTTCCATGTATGGAAAAAAATCTATCTGCAAAAATTCTGTAAATAAGGTTCACAACAGTAGTTCCTGCATGCATCCCCTTGCATCTAGCTGTGCTAAACTGCAAGTTTGTTAAACAGCCATGGAAGTTTTCAATTTTAATCTGACCCAGTGGGATGAACATAGAAATTAAGTCATCTGACTCCACGGGAAAATCTTCAATTAATAAGATTCCTCATTAACACAGTGGCTTGCAGCATCCTCTGTTCTGTATTGATTTTTCCAGACATATTCCTCAGTACTAAATGAAATGCCTGAATTTGAGAAATTTTATGTGAACAACAAACTAATCTCCTGAAAACTTCTACATAGTTTGGTTGATGATATTTAATTCAATGAAATTGAGACTGATTTGTTATGCGTCTATTTTTTTGTGTTTCAGTCTCCATTTTTTTGTGGTTTTGTGCTCTTTTACCTCTTTCTACGCTTTCTTTGGGCCTGATTCAAAACTGTTGCTCTTAATACTGCAGTATTTTCTCAGAGCTAGACATTGTTTCACAGCACATGTTAAGGATATAAACAGGAAGTTAAAATTTATGAACTGAGATGTGTCCTATATGTGTTTTAGATCCTGTTACAGAGGGATTATCCAAACTGTTAATGATGGCCAGGAAGCAGGCTGAAGCACTGGATCCCTGATCATTCACTCACTTCCTTGGTTTACTGTGGATCATTCAAAGGCTGGAATTGGAGTCCTCCCAAAAAAAAAAGCAGGATGAATCAAATCAGTGCATCAAATTTAGCTTCCTCTACCTACACAGTCTTTAAAAAAAAAAAACTGTCTTGGAATGTTTAGCACCCTCACATGCCCCCTCATACCACTCCCTCAGCCCTTTCTGTCTCCTCAGTTTTGTGCTGTATAATCAACCTCTCTGGTAGGTCGCAATGAAGCCATTGCATTGTTACAGACTCTTTGAAATTTGAAAAGTGTGCAATAATAATAATAATGCATTAGGGCAACAGGGCACCACCTGGGGCCCAGGAGGGGGTGAAATCCAAAGGCAATCTACCTGGACGTGGGCAGTCTACCACAAGTAGTGTGGATACTTATCATATCCACTCAACTTGGTGTTGGATTTATTTAGGTATTTGAAATGGGTAGCGTTGAGAATGTGAGGAAAAAAAAACATTCCTGGTTGGCCTTCTGCTCCACCTAAATCATTTTGCACGGGGGGAGGGGGAGAAGTAAGTAGTTTAAAGCAAAAATTTTATTCTCATTCCTAATTAAGAACTAGTGGGTTTTTTCGTTGTTGGTTGGTTGGGTTTTTTTGGTTGGTTTCTGTTTGTTTGCTTGTGTATGTTTGCTTGTTTGTTTTAATTAAAAAAAAAAAGAGTCTATTCTAAAGATCTCAGAAAGAAAAGTAAGTTTTTGTCTGTAATGAAAAGTGTGGTAGGAGCCACTCACATGTCATCTCTGGACCAGGTCAGTAAATGACAGGTAGAGTTGCATTAAGAAAACATGAAGGTTTTCCTTTCCAGGATTTAAAAGTTGTATGTGATGTGTCATTTCTGGTGACACTAACTTAAAGAAAAACTTGTAATTTCAGATTTTAGGGAGAAGGAGGATTTAATTAATTAAATTAATTTGTCTAGATTACAAACGTCCGCTTCAACACAAGAGTCAAACGGGTAAAGAGCAGAGGCTTACCTGTAAAATCTAAAATCTGTTGGCATGCAGTGGAAGAGTTTTATTTCAAGTAACTTGAATGCATGGACAGGAATAATTCTAGAATCTTGCTTGTATCACTGATGCTGTATGTTGGACACATTGAAACCTCACTGCCTTCATTTCTGTACCCAACTTGAACCATCACTATCATCCATCGAACTCTTGAATCTTGCCATCAAACTCAAAATATGTGGAATGGACTTCATCATCTTACTGTGGCTCCTAATGTACAAAATAAAGGTTATTAACAGAGGATACATGTCAATCAATCTCCAATGACTAATGACTGGGAGAAGAGAATGAAAAAGATAAGGCGGCTTCAGCAGTGATTTGGCCTATTGAGCGTGAATAATCTTTGAGGAGCAAGGTTTAGAAGGAGTAAAACTTGGAGAACTCACTGGCACATACGTAAAACTCAGTTTCCTTGGATTTAGCCCCTCCTTGGTCTTCAGGTTTTAAGAATCTTTTGTTTTCTGCAAAACAAACGAACAAAACAACCAAACAAAAATCCCAAACAAAAATCCCACAACCAAATAATACAAGCTTTCCAGAAGCCCACATAGGACATATTAGTCTGGCAACTAATGTAATGCTACTTAGATTTTTCCTACTAAAACCCAAATAAAACCTGTTTGCTTTCAAAATAAACTCACACAACAGTAAGCTGGAATCCCTATTCTAAATCAAACAATTATAGAAAAACAGTAGCAGGAGGGGCACTGACAGGTCATGTGCTTCACCCTTTTTCTTCTGAGGCATGATCCATCCTGTTGCTCCTCAACCTCTGTTTGTACAGTTGATATTTAAATGTACTTAAAATCTGCTAATTTTCTTACTGTAGGACCTCATGACTGGACCCCAGAATTTGTCCATTGTTTTATCCTAGGGCAATGCATGCGTTTCTAAGCAGAGGACTTAACCATCTTCATTACACAATGCCAAACAATCAGACAATGGAAGTTAAGCCTGTTGTCAAGTTGCATTTACAATTGACATTCTGTGAGACATTAGAAGTTACTACATACATCTTCAGTGCATGTGGGAGTCATGACATTAGAAATGACATAAAACTGATTATGCAGACAGAAAATAAACATTTTTCTTCCCATAAAGAATTTGAGATTGATGGATAATTGCTCTGCTTGCCAAGGAGAGACTTCCATAATCAGTATAAATCATAAGGTCGTTAAATTGGTAGGGCAATGAGAAATAAATCAATGCCCTGAAGATGACTTGTAATTGCTTGTTGCAGGATACATGGCTGCATGATATTTTGTAAAGACCATACTGTGCATCTATCTAATTGGGGTGGATGTGTTTGAGAGTCTATAACAGAGCTCGCTGAATAAGTCAAAGACCACCCACATATGAACCAAATGACTTACGTGTCTGTGGGGCACTCAGGAAAATCTGTACTTCTTGCTCCATTTCAACTCTATCAGGAAATTCCGAGGCTGCCTTCAAAAAAGGACAGAAAAAGAAACCAAAGCTTGATGCAATTCATTTTGGGTAATGTAACAATACAGAGACTAAAGGGAAACGCAGTCATAGCGACAGTGATACTATTTTAGAACATTCTGCATTTATGTACTTCATAATTAAGATTCAAATGACCAGAAAGTGACATTTCTCCCACAAGAAGCCAGCTCTTTCTTGTAGCCATATCTAATAAATAGTTTGGAATCAAAATTGCAAGAAATTAAGACTTTGCAGTTTGTGACCTTTTAGTACTGTGGGTTTATAAATAATATATTAATCAAAATCAACTTCATTAACATGTGCATCTGCAGAAAGGCAGTGAATAACTATTCTAAAATTGAAGTAAATTGTGGTACAGGATTATCAGAAGGCTTCGCATTCTAGAGAATTGCCCAAAGTCTGTTCCGCCACCTGGGCAAAATAAATATGCATGTCTAAAACACTTTTATTCTATTGTTTTCCCTGTGGATTCTGGCCTTTTTTGTTCTCAGTTAACATTTATATCAGTCTGGATTAACTCCACTAAAAATAATAGGATCATTCCAGATTTACATCAGTGTCATTTGTTTAACACGCCTGTTAGTGGCGAAGTAAAAGGTTCTATGAAATGTTGTTTCTCATTCAACATGCTTAGTTTCAAGCAAATGTATTTGTTTAGTAGGGATGACAATGATAAAGTAGTTATATGACATTAGGGTTTAATCAGTGTCTAATGCCTGTCGTGTTCTGAGCTGCACAAATATAAAAGACATGTTCCTTATCTCCAGATGTCTTAAGATTACAAATGCAAATAATAGGTCTGGCATCATGCAAACAGAAGGGAAAAAAGATACAATCAACACAGTTTTGTTAGTTATGTATTGTGACTGGGTTTTTAGGTTTTGTATATTGTTTTTTACCTGGGTGGAGACATAATGGAAAGTAGAGACAGTAGGAATGGCCAGAGAAGTGACCGCAAAAATCCTGGAAAGGCACAAAAAGTCAGGACTAAAGTAAGTTACTAAGAAGAGTAAAGAAGGCTGAGATGATTATTTAATCTAAGCCCCTCTGTTTTATTGTTTGCTAACTGAGAATAAGGCACACAAGCATTAGAGACTTTTCAGAGCGCTTGTTGAAGCAGCTCACTATCTGCAGATTTCCATGGCTACCATCCAAGCGTGTAGTTCAAAAAGCAGTGAATATGACATCATTCAAAACTCCAAACATTGTTCTAGATTAAAAATTTGTTTATTGCCCAAATGTTTATAAGGAGCCAAAGAAAAAACTGCACCAGAACTCCAGAGCATACAGGTCATTCAAAACTGAGATTCATCATTCTCTATGGAGCTGAACACCATCTTTCTAAAAACAAACTAGATGAGTAAAGTAGAAAATTTATATTACACATTTTTCTAATGATAGAATCAAGTTTTAAATTTCATTTAAGTTTATATTTAATGTTAAGGGTTTGATGTCAAACAAGTCAGAAGACAGCAAAATAGTTTCAGGTCTGTTAAATTGCAGCTAAATCTATTTACCTGATTTCAAACGAAATATTCAACTATCTTGAGGACTTCATGGTTATCTCTACTTGCCTGAATTATGTTGAGTTAGCCTTCAGAAGAAAATCCAAATATTTTGAATTATGCGATAACATAAGCAATTAGAAAATACTCTGCAGTGTCAACCATGGTCAGTTTTAACATGGAGACTTCACTCCAGTAGTCATAGTCTTACAGTAGAAATAATTTGCTGAAAGTAAGAGAATGATGATATTTCTTTTATTGCTTGATTATATTCTATTTTCACTTTCATCCTCTCTCAAACCTTTTCTGAATCATGACTATTTTTTTTTTCTGGTGAGATTTATTCAATTGTCCTTTTCTGTTATCCATGAGCAGCAATGAGAGGAGGAGCTCATGCTTTTCTGAAAAGATGAAGTTGTTGTGTTTCTGCAGTGGCTTCATAGAGAAGACATTGGGCCAGATTTTCAGGTGCAACAGTTCAGTGCTGTCCCATCAGATCTGGTTCTTTTAACATAAGCAAACCAAATATGCAGTCAAGAAGACACTACACAGGAGAGCTGAACAGAATAGGTCTCTGAGCCGTATGAACTATGGACTTTGTTAAATATATGAAAAAAAATATGAATAAAATATAAATATATGAATAAAAATAAATATAAATATATATATTTCATATATATAAATATATGAAAAAAAGAGATTTAAAGATATTAAGTCTTCAGCTGGATAAACAAGAGACATAGTATCTCCTGAATCTGTTGTTCTATTGCCACATCTTGATACAGAGTAGGGACAAAAAAGTCTTTGGAGGCTTTTCCAAATAATGATCTTGAGTACCTTTCAGGGACTTGAGCCCTTCCAAAGAAGTTTATATTCTACCAGTACTGGGGAGTATATTCTGTTTTTCAGCACCACCACTGGACATTTTCATTTTCACTAGCACTGCCTAAAATAGAGAAGGGGAAAAACAGAGGGCACTGAATTGCCACAGATTGGCTGTTGTACCTAATTTTCATGGTTGTTTGGTCTAAGCACGGCTGTGTGGTCATGTTAGATAAAAAGGAGCTGCTCCTCCTGTTAAGCGTCTGAACATGGATGCTTACGTGTAAAGGATACAGAAGATTAGGTAACACTTTTGAGTCTCTATGACTAAATGTCTTTGATAACAAATCAGATATTTAGGCAGGGAAGTAGACTAAAAGATCTTTTCTTCCTCTGTTTTCTACAGTTCTGTGATAGCCTTATGCCATTCCTTTTCATTTTCCCTACACTTCAACAATGACCTGGTAAAAGAATTGCAAACATAGCAGAAGCAATTTCAATATTACCTGGAGAAGCAGATGGAAAGAGGGAAGCCAAAACCATTTCTTATTTTATATTGGGAATTAAAGTTGAGGATATGAGGTGTTTTCCCTTGGCCAGGGAGGCGGAGGGAAAGGAAGGATAATGCCAGCTGCTCTGTTACTCATGAAAGCAAGATCTCACTAATTCGATGTTCTTCTCCACCTACATACAGAGAATAATCATCTCCTAAAAATATTTATACATCCATACTGATTTCAAAAAGAACACATGCTTCCAAAAATGTAATAAAGAGATGTATGTTCCAATAATGAAGGTTATAAAATATTTAAATACTTCCTCCGCTTCTTTCAAGAGGAAATGCCAAACAGCTAAGAGGAAGGAGATTCCAACTTCTCTTGTTTTTAGTGTGAGGTTCTCATTCCCCTTTGATTTATCACTCTCTTCTCCCAGAATAAAAACCTATTACTATTTTGTGATGCATATCCTGATCCAAACTTCATACATATGCATTGCCATATGTTTCACACTTCATATGCTTTCCTTAGTTTCATTTCAGGTTCAACATCAACACTCTTTACCCGTCATGCTTATATACACATACTTTGTTCATTTCACACATCTTCCTATGTTTGCAGAGTGGAATAGAGAAAGAAGTTGAATTGACTGTATATCTTCTGGGGAAGAAGAGACTCCAGCTCGTATCCAGGCCCTTCTACGTCATCCTTACTCACTGGTTATACTTGAAAAGTATACCAGAAGGTATTTACTGACTATATGAATCCAATCTAAACTCCCTTGCTTGTACAGGAGTAGAATTGCAGTGAAATTAAGAAAAAAACTATTGTTTCATGTAAAGCCTCAAGAGAAGAAATTGCAAGCAGCTTCGGGTACCTCTAGGCAGCATTTCACGGCCGAGTTTTAGATTCCCTGTCACCGAGTGGAATGCGTCGCTCGGTTTAACGCCCGGGTTGTCCCTGGGGACAGGCCTGAGGAGTGACTCTCAGAGCCAGCTTCCCGGCACAACCTGCTGCGGGCAGACTGCAGGGAGACCCCTACTTTAGCTCTGGACGCTCCAGACAAGACCCCCGCACTTATATTTCAGACTCCAAAGAGCGTATCGTGGTTTTCTGGGCAACGCAGTCCCCGCAACATAAAAAGAATCCTGCTTCTGATGAGTGAATGGAAAAGAAGACAGTACAGAAAGGAAAGGTTTGAGGTGGTTCCTCTCAGCTCTAAATCTCCTGAGATACTGTTAAGGAACTGACTATGGAGTGGTTTTCATTTTCAAAGCATTCTTCTAGCATACTGTTATGGATAGGTGAAAGGACTGCTACACAGGGCACACAACAGATGTTCTGCTGGAATGTTAAGGTTTTTTTCCTGGAAGTCTTCTGAGGTCTGATTTTTTTGTTTTGTTTTGTTTTTGTTTTGTTTTGTTTTTGTTTTATTTTGTTTTGGGGTTTTTTATGATGGAGGGGGAAGCCCTAATGTGATTTACCTGCCAGGTAGGTGAGGAAGGGATTTTGGGAATGAGATAATATAGCAGCCCTTTTCCTGAACTCGACTTTCTTTGAATACTATAATTGTATAAGTACAGTATGTTAAGGCATTCGAAAAAGAAAGGTGTTGTAAAATAGAAATCCTTATAATGTTTAAATTTTTTTACAGTCTTCACTTACAGTGCATAAGAGAATCAGCAACTGGAACTGTGAATTCAACAATTCCAGTTTTATAATAGGATTAGGCATTCCACCACTATATTTAGGATGGGAATACTATATACATTTATAGAAAATGGTCCTTTTGATTTACTTTCTACTTAGCAGTTTACTTATGGCTATGGATAGGATGTATTTATGTTGTGGATACTTAACAAATGGATATCAAAATTAAGAGTACTTTTATGTTTTAGAGGAAGAATATGTTTGCTTGGTTTATTGACCCAAACAACAATCTCTTGGTTCCCAAGGTGAGTGATCTAGTGCTATTTGGTCAACAGCTGGCTAAACATGAGCCAGCAGTCTTTTCCAACCTAAATGGTTCTGTGATTCAGTGACTCTGTTATTCATGGACAAACTTACTGTTGGGCCTATTTAGGTATCAAAGAACAGATTTTCAATTTTTTTTGAGATCCTTATAGTCAATGTAATAACTTTAGATTACTCATAATTCAGTCAATGTTCTTAGATAGGGTGTGGCTAACCAAAAACTTACTTGGGTGGTATTTCTATTCTGCTGGTACCTGAGAAAAAGCAGACCCATTAGTCTGAGAGGCATACAAAATTTGGATATATTAATTTATCTCTCTACTGGCCCTATTCAAATATACTTCATTTTTAACTCCATTTTGCAGTACTACTTCAGCAAGTGTGAAAATGAGGCATCCTATAAAACTAAGAATAATTGAGTAAACTGAGCACTCCCCTGGAAAGTGGCATTCCTGAGTTCATCTTCTTTCTCCAAATCAGGTACAAGCAGAATTTGGGGAAGGAAATAGGAATAGAGTGTTATGTTGGCTAAGGGTACAGCTGCCTCAGAAAGATTCTGTTCCTGTCACTACCTTGAGCGCTCAGGGCAACAAACCCCCAGGGTACAGGTGTGAGGTATTGCTTCAGAATTCTGCAATATCAACCTTTGTCAGGGGATCCTCGCTTGACCTCTACCCATTCGCAACCTTAAATATCAGAGGAAACAACCATTCATTTGATATTTATACAGATAAGAATACAGCTTTATTCTCATTTGACATTTAAATACAGTTACGTTATGGTTTTTCAGATAAATGTCAAATGAAAGGTTTCCAAATCTGACATTTTTTAATAGTATGCCTAAAAATGTTGAGATCAGATGAGGGACTGTGATTCATGTGGCACTTAGCATGGTCTGCCTGTCTTCTACACACAACTTGAAGGCTAATTCCAGCTAAACAGAGGTCAGTATGGTACCATTTAACCAAAAAGGAGAACAAAAGAGTTCTCTGTGGAATTGATCACGTTTAAGTAGAAAAAACCTGTTCATTTTTAGGTAATAGACACTCTTAAGTATTACAATCAAAGAGGCAAATAACCATTTTAATTCTGTCAAACTCCAAAACTCTCTAACCAGGCTCTTCTAGTTATTTCACACATGGAGGTTTGAATGTTTAATAGGGGATTTTCTTGCTTAATAGGGGATTTTCTTGCTTGTAGATACCTGACATTGTACAGGATTTTGATGTAGCCGAGTAATATCACAACGTTCTGAAGTCGTCATACATGTGCAAATCACACTTGACAGAGTACAGGAATTGCACTAGACAGCTGAACCACAGTACAAGTGGTTTGAGCCATGCACATACTTCCTCAGGTTAGCCTGGTTAACTCACAGTCTCATGATTAACTGAGACAGAAACTTTCACATAACCAGTTCCATTCAACTGAACCAAGGCCACACCCTGGTTCCATTTGTGTTCCATTTCCTGACAGCTATGGTCAGTCACTCCCTCTATTGTTCCCAGAGATCCATGAGTGTATGACCTTCAGCCATATCCCATCAGCCTTCTCCCATTGTAGAGGTTTATTGATCGGTCACAAATTAGTCACAGACTAGTCCAGTACTTTTCAAGAAATGAAAGAATAGCCATAACATCAGAAAAAAAGCATAATGGAAAATGAAAACCAGAGCAACTCTTCATATGACCAAATAAACCACCATCTTTCAAGGATTCTTAACTATTTACCAAATAGATCAAATTTAATTTTCTCTGCTGAAAAAGTTCACTTGTGATCAAATAGAGAGTTGTTCTTGAGATATGCAATTGAGATTACTTCAGACAAAGAGTTTGTCAAAGACACATCAGGTTTCTGACAGCATTTCTTCGATGCTGTTGAAATCAACTGTTGACACTATATTACCTGTGTAAGACCTTGAAAGAATGTAAGTAAATACTGACAAGTTGGCGGCTTTGTCAATAAGTAACTTTGCGGTGTATTTTACAGTGATACAAGCCCCTGAAAAAAATATTCACTGAGATTTTATCACCTTAGAGAATTTTCTTTTGCTGTGTTACAGGAGAAAGGGACCTAACCCCATTTTGCTTCATATACATTTATTTGGTACACACAAGTTTACTGCCTAATGATTAATAGGTCTAAAAACATTTTATACAGTTACTTCTGCTGTCACTAAAAGTCACTGGCCAGCAAGATGTTACCATTGGCTTTGATTTATACAGACCTCTAATAAGGGACCATTAATTAAAAAATACATTAATTCTATATGAACATCTTATGTTTTATGTATAGTCTGCGGTGAGTTATGCTCAGGAAAATCTGGGAGCTCTAGTACGTTTTGGCCTTATATAGAAGTGTTGAAGAGGCACCCTTACAGCCTTAGGTAAACTACACGGATCGGAGGCACGGGACTTCCCAGAAGGACACGGTCTGTGAGCAAACAGCCTCTTGTTCTCCTGCTTTGGCTCTGTTCTGCTGGGTCTTAGGGAGGGACTGGAGGAGAGCCTCACCAGCAAATGTCATAAACATAACAACACACTGGAACAAAGAGTTGTGAAAGAGAACAAAGGAACAAACCATCAGGAATACTTCTGGAACAGACTGTGAATGCATAGTCTGAATAAACAGAGAGAGAGGGACTTGTACAGATGCAGTTTTCAAGTATATTAAGACTATACCAAAGGTGGTATCTATGGTCCTTAAAGTTCCAACACAGTCTTATAAACAATAAAATTGAGAACTTTCTTTCTTTTTCTTTGATTACCTTCAGCTCAAACACCTCTATGAAGTTATAAAGAATACCCTCAAGTACAATTTGTCATGGACAGTGGTTTGACACGGAGAATTAAAGCAGGCAGCAAAAGAGATTCTCCACTTCAGCTGTGTCTCTTTGTTCCACCTCTTTCCTTACTCATAACAATGTTTGTAATAATAGAAAGAAACTTCGCTTATTTGAAACAAAGGAATTTCTTATGATTAATTTTATTCATAAACTTCAGTCATAAGATGGAATTGATATTGTCAGTTTTAGATGTGTCTTTTCAACAGCAATGTGCATTTCCTTGTGAAGTACTGTAGCACTGAATCTCTGTACTGCTCTGGGAAAACAAGTATGGACTTATTTCAGTTGCTCACAGGGCATTTTATTCAATTATTCATAGCACCCTTATCCTGCCAGCGGGCCCAGGGGTATTGCACTGTGGTTCAGACAGCTATCATTAAATGTCATTAATTACTTCCATGGAACAAAACAAGGAGGAAAGCCCAGAGCGAACTAGTTTTTGTTTGCACGTAGTTCCACGTGCCTTTGTCTCCCGGAATTGTCCACTGACAGAAAATGGGCTGCTCACCACCGCAGCCTATAACCCTCATTGCTGCTACCAACCTGCTCATTAAACGGTCAAGAGCCAAAGGTTCAATCCTTCAAGGCCTGTACACAGACAACTGCTCATAATTGAAGCCAGACTGCGACTGGCTTGGTCCCAGTTTTCATTTGAAGCAAGTGCTGGTCTTTAGGGTGATGTGCCAACCCTCACCCCCCCAGAAGAGGAAAGTGAAATCAGAATTAGACTGTTATCTTGTGAAATAAGTATATACTTTGAAAAAATGTTCTTATGAATTTTGAAAGGTGCTTCTTTTGCTTTAAATCACGAGTTTGAGGATGAATATCATAACACCTCGAGATGGGCAAAATTCCTCTACGCTTGTATTTTGTTCATGAAAAGGAGTCTCACCCATCAGGAATTTTTAATTCTATTGGCTGATCATTGCAGCATTGCAGGTGTGAGCAGGCCTAATGTCTAAAGGCAGCAAGAAAGTCTGTATAGTGAGCACTCTTCAGCATTTTGATGTATGTGGAGATGAATAATGGCAAGGTAGAGAGTAGAACCAGAAAAAGGATGGAACGTGGAATTATGAAACCGAGTAACTCCAAATTTACCAACTAGTATCTCTTGGATTTTTTTTTTTCTTGGAGTTGGCGATGATGAGCAAGGCAGACAAACCTTAAACCAATTCTTTCATGTTAATTACCCCAAAAGATATGAAAATATGTCTTACCATTAAAGACTAATCTCCAGGACAGAAAACTGTCATCATTCCAGTACAAAATATTCCCAGTGATCAGTGTGGCACCACAAAAAAGCAAAACCAAAACCAGAGACGCCAAAAAAAAAAAAAAAAAATTGTTATTTTTAGATATAGAATTCTAAACTAAATAGAAAGGTTTGTCTGAAGTCTGTCAGTCATGGGAATTCTATGGAAAAGACACAATTTGAACTTGAATGCAGATCAGAGTTAACTCTTGGCCTGTTCCTTTAATTTCCACAGCATCTATAGGACAACCCCAAGGACACAATTATAAAACTGAAACCTCACTAAAAATATTAGCCCTGATTTTCTTTACAAACATGAGTTTTAAGTGTACTAGATGAAATGTCTATTACTGAACAAGCTATTTAATTCTTTGTCCTTAAATGCATAGAATTTTTATATCTCTTTAGTTTTCCTGTAGTCAGGGGAAAAAAATCACCCAAATATCCTTTATGTGTCACCGACTAAATTATTTTATCAAATTTTATTCATTACCCATCCCTATAGAAAGAAACATCTTAACATGGATTGGAACAAATTAGTCTTCAAAAATGTGTACTTTGAATGAGTTTAAAAGAGAATGTGCGATTAACGCAGCAAAAAAATTCCCTTTTAGACATCAGATGGACCAGAAAGAAAAGAATGGCGATTGCCACACTTGAAATTTTATTATTGCATGTCTGGACCAGGTTTGCCTTCTCACCATGAAAATGAAATTCACATCTGCTTAGGTTTTTTTAGCAGTTTATAACCTCCAACAGTGAAATTAGAAACAGGTGCCAGTTAAATGAAAAGGCAATGTAAAAAACCCTACACAATATGTTTTCCATATGGTGAGGGAAGGCTCAGAAAGAGGAGAAAAAGGTTATTTCAAGTCATATAGTCAGAGAGTCAAGGAACCCAAGTTAAAGAAAAAAAAAAAGACGAATATAAGATAGAATCTTGTGTGATTTTGTCTTTACATGTCGAGACCTGAAAGAGGGACCATCCAGTCCCTTTCTTCTAAAAGGCTCCAAAAAGACAGGTTGGGTAGGAGACAATCTACATAGCATGTCATTCATTTTAAGGCTGTGCTGGAATGATAAAACCTGATTTTTTGTCATGCAAGGAAAGAGACAGTTTTATAGCCATAGTGTTAGGGGAAATGATACTGTCAAAGCAGAAATAACAACTAATAGAGCATTTGACAGTTATTTTGCTTTACAAGGAATTCTTTACACTCATGGAACTTGAAAGCCACAGTCTGGCTTCAAATGGCTTCAAAACTAGAGGAATCATTTTGTGAAACCCCGACATATGAACTCGAGGTTTCCTTTATCCTTTCTTCCAGATGAAAGAAGTCAACACCTTAAATTAAGGGATATAAGAGAAATCATAACATGGAACTAAATAAATGAAGACAGGTTTTAAAACTTTTGAAAATTTTGAGGTGATGAAATACTATTCCTTTGTTATTATAGTGATGTAAATCTTGAGGAAATGTGAGAATTAAAGTTGTTATTCTCTTTGACCTCATAGAAATCAGAATCATGTAATTTTTTGAGACTCCCAAGCTCACAAAGTTGCCCTATTTTACAAGAAAAAATTATGAATTTACCACAAGGAAATTGCATTTAATGGAAATTGAGACTGACTCCTAATTGCCTCTGTTGCAAGCGAACACCAGAAGTTAAAATATATGTATTTTTTTGCATATTGCAATCAATGTAGTGTACTTCTATATTACTTTTATCACCATTTATTAAAAAAAAAGTATTTAAAAGGATCAAGCAGACTATATATATTTTTTTCATACTCTTTTAAATTAACTATTAATGTTTCTGATTTGAGTCCAAGAATGTTAGAAAGTATACTGTTTGAAATAAATGGAAAGCAATTAAAATTGTTTTACCAAAGAAACTCTTAGCTCCATTAAATTGACCTGAACTTGAAAGAATGTATGTATGAATAGTCTTGAGTGTTCAGGAACCTTGTAGTGAAAAAAAAAAAAGCCTTAATACAATACTGATATGTTTGAAATAAAAAAGTGTTGACTTTGAATTTTAGTAACCAAGGAAAATTTTCGTGGCATTATATAAGTTGAACGGACAAGGAACACGTTTTGCTTCAGAAATGTTCTAATATTTCTTTTTTTCTATTTCTAGCAGAAATACAGAATTGTCAAATATTCTTGGAGAAAATGGCCTCAAACATCTCATTTTGGACAAACCAAATTACAATTTTTCCTTGAACTTAGGAAACTTTTTTCCTTTTTGTGGTCTCTTTTTAGACTTGACTTTTTCACAAGGTGGTCCAAACCCTACGTATTCAGGTGTAGTCAAGGGCCTACAACTTTCATTTATCAGAGGCTGGGAGTGGTGTTTACTCATTTATGTTCTTCTGACAGTGGGAGTCTTGGATTTTTATCCTTGCTTTCATATTTTCTCCAGTGACTCTGTGTGTGCAAAGTGCACGCACAAACTTAGGAATACACAGTACCGCCAAAGTTTCTTTCCTTCCAGATTTGATGGAATACAATGGGCATCTTGTGATCTTTGATTCTTATGAGTTGTAAGGACTTCCAGCAGCAGGTATCAACACATAAGCAATGGTTTTAGACATGGGCATCTAAATTCTCATTTATGTCCTAGACTGGTAAGCCCTTTACCAAATTTTACCCTAAATACCTGGATCATATGTGTGAAGCTTGAATTTAACAGGGCTGGGAGACAGGGCAGAGAAAAACTAATGGAAATTTATTCCAGTGCCAGGGTCAGGAAGTATCAGGGGCAGGGAAGTCTACTGTACCAAGAGCTTTCCAGATAAAAAAAGAAACTATCGTATTCAAGCCAAGACATACGATGTGAGGAAGAGGAGGCACTGCTTGCCAGGCCAAATATAAAGAGGCACTGCTCCCGAATTTCAGGAGCACCAGTAGATGTGATAAGAACTAAAATGACTTTTCCTCTGACGATTTGACAGATATTTGTGATGGATCTTTCTCAGAGCAAAGGGCTTTAATCGGAGAACACTCTGCTCAGTGATTCTTAGCAATAATTGCTTTCATCCTATTCTGCCCACATGCTTGATGCTATTTCAGCACTAAAGAAGGTATAGCTCGTGTTCAAATCTGTAATTTTTCATTAGCAGAGTGGTGAATATTGTGACAAGCAGTAGCAGTCTTCAAAAGGTCCAAATGAGAGTTCCTATCACTTATTCAACGTTCTTAATTGTCTGCAGTAGGTTCTGCAACCGGTACCATAACATATGACTGAATCTGAAGAGAAGACATCACAGCTTCATTTAAGGAATTTGGCCTCAAAACAGCGATTCTGTACTCTGAAATCTGCTTCCTATTACATTGTATGGGCCTTGGCTATTCAGCATATGGATTTTGGTCAGACCTTAAGGAACACATAATTATTATGTTTCTAAACATACGGTGAGGTAACTTTGTTGTTAATTGGATATGCTGAAATTAAGATGGTCTCAAAGATTTTCACAAAATCTAATATACGTTATTTTCGTGGAACATGTAAAATCAGAATATCCTTTACCTGAAATATCTTAATGGTCTCCACATTGTGTTAAAAATACCTGCCTTGTGAATGAAAATTTAACAGTAATTCTTTATTTTCCGTACATCTAAATTGGCATTTTTAAAAAAAAAAAAGCAAACTTGTGGCAAAATTTTGTTTTTTTTAAATCTGCATATCACTGTCTGTTGTGATACCATTTATGAAAGAATGTAAACTTTTGAGAAAACATCTGCAGCCCATGAATCTCATAAAATTGCTGTATCATGTCACTTGCTTATGCAGAATCATGAAAGACCAGTACACCACAAAAATCACATCCCTCCTGCAAAGAATCAAATGCATTTTTAAGTCATTGTGGGGAATTTTTCCTTTCAGTTTTCTACTATTCACAGTCAAAACAGGTTTGAGTTTTCGTTAAACTTTTGTGTTAATCCTGATCATCACATTCAATCTCTTCCTCAGTGTTCTGTTACTCTCTATGACTTTGGCTTTTCTTCCAAAAGAACCTTGGCAGTAAAATGAATGTTTTCAGCACTTGAAATATAATAAAATTACCGGAATTTCCTGCGTTGAGCCCCTGTTTGGCTGCGTCTGGGGAAGACCTGGTAGTCGGGGTTGTGACAGGAGTCAGCAGAGTTCTCCACGAGCAAGGAAGGGAGCAAAAAGTCCAGTTTCTAGGGAAGATTGTTTCCTGCAGTGTCCCTGGAATACTCACACTCGTTTGATTTCCAGCTCTAATGAACGCAACCGTGACAGGAGTGTGGGAAGATGCAGGGAGAGCACAGGGAGGGCAAAGAGGCAGGAATGGGGGTAAAGTTGTTGTGCAGTTTACCATGGAGCATAAGACAAGCCAAAAGATATGGGATAAAAAAATGTAAAATTTATTTAACTGCGTGTATTTGGACAAAATCCCAATTCCTAAATTGACATATTAGAACAAGTTCTAGATGCCCAATGAGGAATAAAAGACACAAGGTAATGATTTTTAAATATTAATTTTTAGTGTATTATGTGGGTTTTTTTCCTTTGGCTGAAGCTTTATTTTTATTTACTGCATATATAGTGAAATATGTGTGTACTATCTAATATTCTGTTTCTCTCAAATCAGTAATTTAAGAGGAATCTCATTAAAACCCCTCTTTCTGAACAGATAAACAAAGCACTAATGTATTTTTAATGAGGTAAGGTGATTTCTTGCTGTGCAAATGTGCCTAGACCTGTAAAAACACCATTTTCTTCCTACCCAATGAGAATAATGATGAGTATTTATCAATGCATCATTGTCCTATTTGCTGGTAGGGATGACCCAGTGAGCTACATACAAGAACTAGGGACTCCTCTGCCAAAAAAAATTCAGCACTGCCCTTCTGCAACAGCATTGCTTGAATTGCTAAAATGTCATTATCATACATTTCCACAATCTTGTTTGAAGTACAGCTTTCAATTTTGTAATTTTTTTTTAAATTTATTTTTTTTAATTTAGGTTTCTCAGTTACTGCTGCTGATCCCATTCAAAGTGATGCCCATCACTTTGGGTTTCACTGTACACTGAATGGTTTCTCACAGTCAGAACAAAATCTGACTCTTCCTTTCTGACAAAGCCTTGTTGTCATGTTGAAGAAGCTTCTTAGGAACTATAGAATCACTCACTTAGCAATTTTACTTCTCCTTTAAAAAAAAAAAAAACAACTCTTTGTTTTTGAGGGAAGTATGGAAAGGATTGAAAAAGAACAGGGAAGGTGTTCCTGGAGCACAGCGTGGCACTATTTTTAGAAAGTAAACCCAGAAGAAAAGCTGAAAAAATATGTGAAATAAAGCTTCCCCACCACTGTTTCTCAGGAAAAAAAAAAAAAAAGTACAGAAAGTAAATTGTACTCTTCATCCAAACCCTTCCAAACCTCTTTGGTTCCACTTAACATAAAGCACTTGAGTACCTTGGGAAATTTCTAGTTGACACATTAGATCATATTAAAATAAGACTATGACAAAAAATTGCATGGTTTTGTGTATTTTTACATTATGCTGAGGTATTTCAAGGGTTTTTTTCCTAATTATTACCTCAGTTGCTTTCTGAAATATACATATTGCTATTACAATGATTGTTAATGTTTTGGGTTCAGCTTTTGTTTGCTTTTTACATTTTACTCATGGTAACAGGTAGAAGTTCTAATCTGGCTCAGGGGTTTTTCACAAAATTTATTTTATACTTTTTCTGTGGGGATTAGATTGTCTTTTGCACTAAATAAATTCTATTTATTTCTTATTGTCTTCCTAATCTTTAATTTATGATAGTCATTACTTAAATTTTAGTAAAGCCCCAGAACACAGAGTTATCTAATCAGAGAGGAGGAGGCATTGGAGAAGTTCAAATTTATGTAAAATCTCTGCTTTCAGGTACAAGCATAATATAAGCAGAAAATTTCAAGGAAAAAGCATACTTTGATCAATAGGCATTTGAATTAATGCCTAAATTGTTAATGTATAGTGCATATAAAAAGATGGTTCCGAGAGAATCTTGGAAACTGTTTTCCTTTCATTTCCTAATTGTAGAAAACCTGCTTCCATGAAATAATAATTAATTCTAAATTGGACTCCAAAAGGTTGCAAGAGTATTTTGCGAATTATCGGCACTTAATTTTTTCCACTTGGGGCTTCTTGTGGAAACACACATATTTTTTTAAATACCTAGGGCCAGCTTGTTCGCTCATTAGTAATGACAAATATTGATCTCAAGTGCGCAGATTCCAGACAAAGACAAGCGAACTTTTTTAGGAGCACTTAAATTCAGTGAATGGACGTGAGTTTTGAAGAAAATTGAGCACTGCCATCTTTTGTCGGAAGAGACTAACTGCAACTCTCAAATAGAATATTTGGATCAATTTTGACTTGTACACATTAATTTCTGTCAGGTTTGTTTACCTTAATAAGAGAGATGTTTTTCTTACTAAACACGAGAAAGAACATTATCTGTGTTTGGTGAATATCTGCTGAGGGAGGAGGCTTCAAACACGAACATGAACAAGAGTCAGGACCTACCATTCTCCTGCACTGATACACTTGAAAGGAAAACATTCAGGTCAAATCCATAAGAATAGATAAGGTCTTTTTCACAGTAAAGACAATATATACAAGTTCAATGCATTTGGTGTTTTTAAGAAAGGGAAAAAAATTATCTACTTGTAACCTCTACTGCTGCTGAATCACAGCTCCTTTTCTGAGGAGAGAGATCACATCGAGGGTGGTCAGAGGGCCTTTGCTTTCTGTTGGCTAGCTCAGGGAAGAAAGAGTGAAATGAAAAAGGGCAGGTAATGGACATGAAATGTAGAAAATGCTGCATCTCTGATTTTACTCGTCGTGTGTTATGGCAGCTTAACAAGGTCTGGTGCTTCATGAGCGAAGGAGTTTGTAAGAAATTGCTTAGTGAAAATTCACTGCGCCTTTCAGAACTGGGAGTTCTAGTTTTGTAAGATGGCTATCAATTCTTCATTCTCCTAAGTTAAGTTTCCATACCTATGATTTTTTGTGTACATCATCTGCTCCTTTATACTACTTCTTACCTTGAGTTATTTCTGAAGCTTTTCCAACTGACCAGCTCAGGACTCTTAAATCTGCATTTGGCTGTCAGTCTTTTGCTGAAGGTGAACAGTAGTTTGATGAAGCTGTAGTTTGATGTCATTACCTCAGCAGGAGTCAAAAAGAAGGATGGGCTCGTAATAATATGCCAGGCGATGGAAAAACCCCCTTAATATGAGTGCTGGGCTGAAACCATCCTGTCACCTGAATAACCCTCCCTACAATTATTTGTCCTGAGCGGGTAGAACTGCTGTCAGTCATCATAAACTGCAGTAGGGAGCATGAAACCTGAATTATCATCCACATTTGTGACTGTAAAGATTTCTTTACGTTCTCCATTCAGATGCTACCTGAGTTTGAACACTAAACATATCTGAAAGGACAACCACTATATTCTTGCTCTATCCAAGCCCCAGATGATCTAAGCTTAATAGACAGTCCATTTTTTTTCCCTGGGATTATCCAAATCCATACTATTAGTGTGTCACTCCTTGACAAACAAAATTGTTTTATAAACCACTTATCAATACTTTAGTATAAAATGTCTTTTCCAGTGGTGTCTCTAAATTTAGTTTCCAGTGCTTGACAGGCTTTGGTGAACCTGATTTATTTAGTCCTTTAGAAATGGTCCATCTCTTTTCCAAAGGGTTGAACCAAGTCTATATTTTGCTTTATTTGTATTTAGACATGTAGGAAATTATCCAGCTTGTAGAAGACAAATAACAAACACTGTAAGATATTAGTCTTTTTACCCGCCAAGACTCCAGTTCTATTCCGGTAGACCATATGAAAGAGTTTTTGGAAAGTGGATTATTTGCCACACAGCTCGTCCTGTAAAAAAAATAAAGCGGGAGAGGAATCTGCCGTGGTTAAGAACTCCTTCTAGTCACCAGGACGTTTGTGTTTCAGTGGCATCGGTGACATTTGTGAAAGAGACAAGTCTGAAGCCAAACCAGATCAAACCACTCTGAGCAGACGAGTTATGTGACCTCATGCATACGTTGGGAAGTGTGGGGCATGAGACTGAACTCAGGAAAGAAAGACCTGCAATCTCCTGTTCTTTGACTGTGGAATTGCCTACAGGCCTCTGCCTTGCCTGAAGACTGTCCTGAAATCTGAGATGCAATATTTAGATAAAATAAAGATTCTCATAAGACTTACACTCGTATCATTCTCACTTATTTCCAAATCCAAAGTCCAATTTGCGGAATAAACCCCTCTTCCTCTAATCCATTTTGATAAGAAATAATTAGACTCAATGTATTAATATATATTTAATACAATAATACGTTCAATCAATCAGCTTAACGTGTAACTTTTATTCTTAGTTTTCCCAGCAGGCTTTGGCAATGACTGTTTCACAGTCTCAAAAAAAAGGACTGCAAAAATTTCATTTGATTCTATGAGTAAAAACTGTTTACTCAAACAGCAGAATGTTAATGAGCACACCCCTATTAATCTCTGTGTCTTTTGTAGACGCAACTTGTTCACAAGGTTTCATGTGAGAATTATTGAACATTTTCATTCTGTGTCCTTAGCTTTCACAGCTATGTAAGCACTGAATTCTGAAAGACATAAATGCCACTTATTTTAGTCTTCTCTATGTAACATTTCTTACAGGTTTGGCCATGCCAATGCTTTCATCAACATTAGCACAACTACACATCAACAAAATGCCCCAATGACTTAACTATTTGTTTACTACAGGTGTACAAAAATACTTTTATAGGTGTAGAACAATAGATTTACTGGAGGCATAGTTTAATACAGTCAGACTGTCCAAGCAATGTTTGCATAAAATAGGGGTAGGTGTTGGTGGTCTTTAACCTAACAACACAAACCCATTTGAGTGATATAGGAAAGCAAAAATGTTTCCACCCACAGTCAGTTGTCGACCGCTAAAAAGAAAAAAGGCAAGTTTGTGAACTGAATGTGCCTTTACAGACCAGGAAGAGCTATTTTTCACTTCTATAAAAGTATAAAGGTTTTAGGAGGCAGGGGAAAAAAAGCATGGTAAGAGCAAGGGCTCCTTAAAAGTAATGCATGCAATTGGGGTAAAAATGAGAATGGTGATGCCCTCCTCGGCTAAGAAGGGGATCTCTGAACTCTGCTAAAGTGAGGGAAAATGGGCACTGCCCTATTTGCATCGATAGATTACAGCTCAGTTCTTCATGCAACAAAATTTGCATTACAGCGTCCAGCTCTAGTGTGTTAGAAGTTTGCATAGCAAAATCTTGAACTAAGGGCATGATTTTTGAAAACTGAGTATGATGAGGTGTTTATGAGCAATGTAAAAATATGCCTCATAGTGGCAGATATGGCAGATATAACAGATATAAAAAAAGCAGTAAAATCAATTAAAAAAAAAAAAAGACAGTATGAATCTCTCGTTCAACAATCCTAATGCATTTCCTTTCAAGACTGGGATTTTCAAACTATTCCCTCATATACTGCGGAATGGCAGTAAGGCAGCCACCTGCTTCTGGAAGGGAAATTACTACATTTGAGAAGTCAAGCACATCCTAGAGGGCTTCTAGATCATTCATGACCCTGCACTTTGCTCACTAAGTTCTGTTTCCCAAGTAATTAGGTGGTGTCTACTTACATGCAGTAGACTAACCTCTGTCTCACGCATTCATGCCTCATTTCCTCATTTAATGCTCTTTTCAGTCTTGTTATTTATTTTCTTTAATATTACACTTCCAGCTCTATAGCCAGATGAGTCACACTCATTGCCATCCACAACAACACTCTCCAAGGCCTGTGAAACAATAAAGTAATTTATAAAAGCTTTTCCACTGAAGTTATACACAGAGAATCTAACCTTTATTTTAGTGGCACTTGAATTAGGAAGAAGTTCCACTCAGAAGAGATTATTCATAATAAGAAATAGAAGAACATAATGTATTTTATACAATTAAGAAAAAGAAAAAAGAATAAAAAAAGAAAAAAAAAAAGAAAAGAACCCACTACACCACAACATAGCAGCATAGTGGCGTGAGACACAGACTCACTAACTCTTTTTCATTCAGAAACATAAAAGATAAAATTACACAGAAAGTTTAAGGCCATTTTTCTTCCTTGCCATAGAAAAGGGGAGACCCAGTTCTCAGAAATTTCTTCATTAAATACAGAATGACTGATTTATTTTCATCATAACAAAAAGAGCATTTCAAAACACTGTTTTCTCTGAGCTCTACACTGCTCCCTGATCAGCTATCATTATTCCACCTACAGTCATTACATTTTACAATTAGAATTTGGGATCAGAAGGTAATCGTTACTTTCCTGGAGGTGACAGGCGTTCTCTCCAAAATCCCTTCTTAACATACAGAAAAAAAGTTGCTAACCAAGAATAAAGATATCCACAACTCAAAGAAAGAATCTATTTACCTGTGAGAGAGGGGAACTCCTATACTTTTTCCATTACAGAATAGAGTCTTGACTTGTGGAAGTATAGTACTTTCCTTTTTCTGTCATTCTAACCACAAGTTTCAGTTCATTAATTATTAAAGGAACATACTGAATGAGGAGATGGAAGAATTGTTGTTATTGCTCTCTTCCTTCTGGTAGCTTGCTCCATCGACTTCCACTGGAATTAACATTGGAATGTCTGAACACATACTCCTTATCCGTACCTACATCACCCAAGCATTCCTGTATTAAAGAGGGTGCCTCAGCTCTCTGGGAGAAGAAAAATTATTTAACAACATATGCATTCAGAATTCAGAGTCTAATACTGTATAGCCCATGAATTCTGTTAACTTGGGTTCAAGATGACAAACACAAACCTGAACAGACAAATTTTGCTGAAATGGGAAAAAAAAATAGGGTCTTTTTGTTTCCTTTTCTTTTAAAAGCAAATAAACAAATTTACCTGGTAGAGGAGCTGGAAATGAAGTCAAGGAACCAGACTCCTACACTTCTAACATGTTCTAATTTCTAGTATGTTCAGAACATATATAAAATGAGAGTATTTGCCAGAGCAAGACAAAATCACTAAGAATTATAAACTGACCTTTTTGTCCCTGTGAAGAGCATTCCATTCCCATTTAAGGAATACTTATTTTTTTTGAAATTAAACAAGTGTTACCTGACACATTCAAATAATGTAAGTTTTCATAGTTAAAAAACCCCAAACACAATGAAACACCGAAAGTATCATTTTAATACCATTGCAATGGGACTGAAAATCAAAACATAAAATTTCATGCTTGCAGAAGGTGATGAAAAGAGACATGTAATCTATACCACCATAAAAAGTTACTTTTCTTATAAATTGTGCCATAAGATTTATATAATGAAGTTTCATTGACTTATTTTTTATACCTCCATATTTATGGAGACTATGGCACGTTACAGGTCTATGTAAATGTCACATACACTTTTGCCAATCTCACAGTATAGAAAATGTTATATTTCTGTAATATTCTGTAAAAAATATAACGGTCTTTGGCTGTGCACTGACATCGTTAGCAGAATGTAAAGCACTGTGGCTTTACAACAATAGAGTACATCCTGCAATTTTTCCCTAGAGCTGAAAACTCTGAACATGAGTCAGGCAGCACTTTTGGGAATAATGCTGCAAAGCTGTAAGTGCTGCTCACTGTTCCCATGAAGAGTGACTTTTGGAGGGAGTACGTCAAGTGCCAGATGCAAACTCCAGTTTGCTGGAGTCCCTCTCAGCACAGGGATGTTCTCAAAGACATTGCTGGATGTTGTCTTGCTAACTTTGAAGAGAAACAGCTATTTAGGTTGGCAAAGAAAACAAGGGTTGCACACACCAAACACAGGAAACTGATGATGTCAATGATTTAAATGTGGCTCTGGATTCAAAGTTATTTTCCCTTTTTGATTCAAGATAGTTTTTTATTAAATATTGGCTATTTGAAATGAAAATCAAACACCAACCTGTTTATTGGAGAAGGACCAACAATAAATAGCTTTTTGTTCAGCACTCTGATGATGGTTCTGAGACCTCTTTTAAACTTAAAGACACATACTCAGCTCTTCCATCTTCTTTTGTAACCACTGTAACTGTGCCTTTCGTTTGGAAGTCTAACCATGTGACGGGAGTCAATATGATTACTTCAGTTATTAAACTCTTCTCAAAGCAGGAGAAAGCACAAGGTGGGGGAAAAAAAATCAATCTGAATTCAACAAAAATCATTTACTTTTTTCTGCAACTATTATTACCCTTCCAGGGAAGTTTTAGTCACACTCATGGTGCAATTACTGTCACTTCCTTCAGTTCAGGCTTTGTAAAGGTGCGTCTTCTTGGGGTAGATGCTGGCTCAGATTTCTGTTGGTTTTTGTCAATACTGAACCTATTCATAAAAAAAAATAAAAATAAAGTTCTGCAATAACATTTGCAAAATTGTTGTGTTTTAAACAGATATTAAGAATATTTCACTGACTGACTAAATTAGTATTTCATATAAAAAAGAAACCTGAAGACAGATGCAATTGTCATAGAATGGGTGAATATATAGGGTTGCTTTTTTACAGTAAGCATTCTGAGTAACTTTTCTTAAAGGACTTGATACAAAGCTGGGCTTCCCAAAGTTGTGTGTCGTTCAGTTTTCAAAATCTCTTGCCCTCTAAGTCTTTATGCTTTACATAGTGTTACCAGTCTGTGTGCAATGAATGATACATGAGGGGTTGTTAGAATGTTGTGCTGTAGGGAAAGACTTTATTCTGAGTCATGAGCAGTGCTGAACTGTAGACTCATTAATTTGATTAAAAGCATGGCTCGTTATAGGCCAGCTGCTTACGCAATTTTTAAATAATACATAGTTTGAGATCTCATTAATTGAAGTTTTATTTATTTTCCAGACTTTTTGGTCTAGGCTGTTGCATTATTACATTGTTTACATCGGCACATTTGCCAATGGCCATACATGTGCAACACCTGCACGTTTGCAACATAATCTTTCTAATGCTGACTAGATATATAGTACAGGTTTCAACTTTTTGACAAGGTTTGGAATTATGAATCATTCAATAGATGAATATATTACACAGCTTCGGTTCTTGGCCCATCTCTGCATCCATTTTGAAAAATAATTATCTAACCTAATAAAGAAGCTCATAACAGAACTTGAGCAATACTTTGAAAGAAACTTCCTTTCCCTTTTCCAAAAAAGTAAATTCAAATAGGATACAGTCAACAAGACAACCTACTGGGAAATTAGTTCTGTAGCTGCTTTCATACATGTAATTCTTTCCCTGGTGGACAAAGTTATTAAGGTCACAGTGATAAGATTATTCTTTCTATGAATTGCTCAGCACTACAAACCATGAGGCAATCAGCAATAAATAAAATATTATTCTGAATCATCTTAATAGATGCCAAGTCAGTAGGCAGCAAATAGGCCATGACAGTTAAAAAAAAAAAAAAAAAAAAAAAAAAAAAGA
>VXAY01001100.1:676727-796103 GCA_013399855.1 Oxyruncus cristatus
AATAAAAAAAGGAAAAGAATGAAAAAATAAGGTTGGAGGAAATTCTACAGCACTGCAAAGCCAACTCCGTTAAAAGTTTCTGTTCATATTATTCTTAGAAGAACTATTAACACCATTTTTAGAAGGAATATGTAATGATTTGAGTCATTTCCAATCTAGTCTCTCTAGTGACTGCAGAAAGTTGATCTGTGCCATAAAAGACGCAGGAAACGTCCTGGAATGTGACTCTGTGTGGAAAGAACAGTAACGAAAAATTTCCTTTAAGACCTAAGATTTCTTTTTTGTGGAGCCCTTGCTGACAGGCTTGTGTTTGACACTTCTGGAAAGCTTGTAATTGCCTGGCTCTCGTATATTGTACTCTGATTCCACAGAGAACTGCTTCGTAACTCAATTACAGTTCCCTGGGAATATAACATTTACTAATTAGGAAATGTGAATGACAGACAAAGTCTTAGAACTGGGGTGGGCTCTAGACCTTTCTATCAGAACTGTATGTAGTTTTCTCTCACAGAAAAACACACTGGTTTTAGAGATGGCAAATGCCGTTTCAAAGTTTGACATTTTTTCCAGTTGCTGTGAAGATTTATCCTGAAGGTCAAATAGAAAAAGAAATTTCCAGTCTTTGTATGTATCTTTCAAACAAATTCTGAAAATTTACAGACACAAACATGTGTAGTGCCGAACAACAAAATATGAGATTAAAAAATCTCGTATTAACCAAGTCCAGAGGAGCTTAAATAGAAAGTAACTACCGCTGGTATAAGGTTTTTCTGAACACTGAATTTAGTTCAGTGGATTAATCTAAAATATGCCACATGGACTTAATCAAAGGGAAATCAGATTTCTGGGATAAGAATCTAAGAAGCTGTCAGAGCTGTAATCAGAACTCTGTATCAGGGGCTTTCCTGTGAAACGTGTTAAACTCCTGTTTTAAAATCTCAGATCTACATCCCCCGTCTAGGTACTCAGCTCCCAGGAAAGAACACCACATGGAAGAGACAGCTAATGCATCTGTCTGGGATTGTGGCATTTTAGGCTTTCTAGTACATTCACACATTCTTCTACCTGAGCAGTGCTCAGTTTACACAAAGAGCAAGAGAAGGTTCTATCGAAGGATGTGTGAGAAATTCGGCAAATGCCGTATTGAGGCAAAAATCTTACTGAGATGATGAAAAAGGAAGTACGGTCATACAGCCATAGAAGCATCTAAATCATAGAGCTGAAAATCACTTTGAATGTAAGATGGCATACAAATTGACTAGTGTAATTCAACACAGTGCCGTTAGTCCTCAGTCCTGTCTCAGGACATGCTGTTGAACCTTCATCCAAATTAACTTGCACCTTTCTTTGACACTGTCATGGACCCTTCATCTATAATTCTCTGCATTTCAACAAGAGACAATCTTGTCTTTAAATGAGAATGACCTAAGCAAGACAAGGTTTGAAAGATTCATCCTCATGGATCTTTGAGCTGAGAAGCATGCAAAGTCATGCACAGGACTGATCAAGTAATTAATATTTGAAAACCTCAGTGGTTTAGAAGTGTTTTATTAGCTGTTTCCATATGCACTACAAAATATCTCAACTCTTGGAAGTTTTTCTAAAACTCAGGGTGCTTCAGGCACAGCATCACCAGCCAGGAAAAAGGAAGGCATTTTCCCTCTCTGCTCTGCGCTGATGCGGTCTCACTTTTAATCTTGTGTGCAGTTTTGGGCACCAGAATGTAAAAAATACATTAGGCTATAAGAGATTGTCCAAAGGAGGGCAATGAATATGGTGAAGGGCCATGAGGGGAAGCCGTGTGAGGAGCTGCTGAGGTCAGTTGATGTGTTCAGCCTGGAGAAGAGGAGGCTGAGGGGAGACCTCACTGCGGTTACAACTTCCTTGGGAGGGGCAGAGGAGGGGCAGGCACTGAGCTCTTCTCTGTGCTGACCAGTGACAGGACCTGAGGGAATGAAACTCGGCATGAAATCGAGTCAGGGAGGTTTAGGCTGGATCTCGGGAAAAGATTCTTCACCCAGAGGGTGGTTGGGCGCTGGAACAAGCTCCCCAGGGCAGTGGTCACAGCACCAAGCCTGGCTGAGTTCAGGGAGTTTTGGACAATGCTCTCAGGCACAGGGTGTGGCTCTTGGGGTGTCCTCTGAAGGGCCAGGAGTTGGACTCAATGATCCTGATGAGTATCTTTCAAATCAGCATATTCTATGATTCTATGAATACCAAAAATAAAAATTAAAGGAAACGTGTTTTTTTTTTCCTTTAGTATGCCTGGCAATCTCTCTAATGCACATGGTTATTAGTAGATAATCTTAATATTATTCAGTGCTTTTCTTTTAAACAGACCTTGTCCACAGAATCATGAATTATAAATCCATGGACTATGGAATGGTTCCAGTAGTAGGCCCCTCACTTGTACATTTATTGTAATTTTACATCTGTAAAACATCAGGAGTTACGTAAATATACTTATTAACTTATCAGAGTTTACAAGCAGTTCTAGTTTACAAGTAGTTCTAAATTTGCTCCAGGGGGCTCAGCTGATAAATTATCTCACAGCAGCTGTTTTGGTTTTGGGTCTGTTGTTCCACTAGGCAGATTTTAATGATTTTTTTCCCCCTTTTGTTACTATACTCATAGAAAAGCATACGGCCAAGTGCCCCATCCAAATAACCCTTAGAGACTCACCGGTTCACCACTACTTGCAGTTGGACTACATGGTTGCTGAAGGTCCCTTCTGATTGAAACTCCTCAATTCTATTCTCTTCCATTCTGTCCTCCAAATAACTTGTGGAGTTGTAGGAAATAACTGACATGCCTGTATCTAGAAAGACAAATATTTGGACCAGTTTCATGAATACTGTAAGTGTACTGTTGAAAAAAGAAGTTTTCCTCGCACTGGGTCTTAATTTGTGGTAGTACATGAAGTTCCCAGCTCCAAGTACAACTGCATTCATCTTCATCACTGAGGACTTCCTATGGAGCAACGTCTAAATTGCCTGTGTGAACAAATTGGACTTTCTGGAAGAACAATACCAAAGTGAATGAAGAGCCTAGGTTTAGTTTACAGGACATCTAATAGCATAACATTCCTCTAAAATCCATGTCCTGTTATTATAACTGTGTATTTTATCCATCACCCAAATAGAAAAACAATTTACCACAGAAAAAAAAACCAAAAAAACAAAAAACCAAACAAACAAAATACAAAACCAACCAACCTACCAACCAAACCAAACAAACAAATAACCAAAAAAACCACCCCACCCTGAAACCACAAACATAATCTCACTCTTCTATAGGAAATAAAGGAAAAGGTAGAGTTTATCAATTCATAATTAATCCTTTCAAAAAAACAACTAGTCTCTTCAAAACCAATTTCTAGAAGACACGAATTGTGCCTTCAAAAGCTGACGCAGTGAGGTACTGAACCAAAAATAATCCCTTTTCATTGTCTCTGTGGCCTCCCTATCTGTTTCTCAATGGAAGCTTGGATGTGTTTTGTTTTGTTTTGTTTTTTTTTCCCCGAAAAACAGTGGAAATGTAAAGTACCTAGAAAATAAAAGTTTCTTTTTTTTTTTTTTAAGTGAAACTTCAAAGCGTGTGTTTGGGGAAAGAAAAATAAAAATCTTTAATTGAAGTTACCTTTTAGCAAAGACAAGAGAAAAAACTGTCCGCAGCTGTTGCATGAAAAATGGACCATCCAAGCAAAAAACATCCCTAGGGGAAAATTTCACAAATGAAAAGAACTGTAGAAGACACAGCTATTTTTGAGATGAAATATTTTGTTGAACTGGAGAAGCTTGAACTTCCTTGGTTGGAGAGACTTACAGTCTGGGTCTGAGATGGAAGAACCATGGCTCAGTATTTTTATTTACTCAATTTTTATTAGAATGAGCTTATTTGGAGAGGCTGTGTTTAGCACAGTTTCATCCTTCCGGTCAAACTGCTGTATGCAATAAATCTTAGAGAACTTTGAAAAAAAAAGATTTAGATGACAGAGCCTTCTGGAGATGAAGAAGCCTTTGGACAACGCTCCCAGGCACATGGTGGCATTCTTGGGGCTGTCCTGTGCAGAGCCAGGAGAGGGACTTGATGATCCTGATGAGTCCCTTCCAACTCAGCATATTCTGTTGTTCTATGTAACAAACACAAGTGTCTGTCTTCCCTGTGAGTCCTATGTCTTATCTTCCCAGATGATGGCAGAATTTGCCTCATGGTCCCTAAGCATAATTCTACCCATAATGATGATTTTTTTTTTTTTTTAATAGAAGACATTTATTAATGAACTTTCAGAACTGTAAGACACGATTACGTTTCCTAAAGAAACGACAAATTAGTTAACGCTCATGTATTATTAAATTAGGCATACAAACTTCTGGAAGGATTATATGCTTTGGACATATTTTATAGTTTATGTATATAAAGTAAACTAAAATCACAAATGCTATAAATAATACTGATGTTTGTTATCTCTATAGCACTGCTCCTTCCAGAGTAGCTCTGATCTTCTCAGTGTTATCAGAGTGGACTTTTGGGTGAAAGGACACCAGAGAATTCTTACTTTCTGGGTACATGCAGAGCCTCTATTTAAAGTCTCATACAAAAGGTTTCTATAGAAACCTGAAGGACTCAGCCAACCAGTGCTAAAAAGCTGGACCCTGAGGCCTATACAAAACCCACAGTAACAATTATCTGTCCTACTGGCTCCTGAAAGTCGCTGATCTCCATCATGCTTCAGCATACATTCTTCATCCATGCTGTTATAACTTGCATCAGCATACTCTTATCTTGGAAAATAAAACGTTCTGCTAACTGTTAAAAACGTGGCTTTAACTCAGATCCTTAACTGATCCCAGAGCTAGTGAATTGAAAATTAACTCTGCTCTCCTTTCTGGCATGTACTATCTCCGAGGACATGTAAGATGAGTTTTACTTTTTTTTTTTTAAAAGGAGCTGTTTGTCCTATATATAGTTGTGCTTCAAATTGTTACTCACTAAAAGAGCAAGTATTTTTGGTTCCTTCTGAAAGTCATATTTCCATAGTGATGCCGAGCTGACAAAAATACGCAATACATCATGATAACTGAAACCTAACTCACTATCACAGCTACTGCTCCCAGCTACCATTTTAAACCCAGCCTGGAATGTTATACTGGTGCAAAACTTAGGTTCTTTTCTGAACCTGATTTTAATATATATTCAGTCTAAAGCGTTCAGTCATGATTTGCAGCTTGTTCCCTGTTTCTGTCTCGGTTTGTTTCAGCCAGCTATCAGTGGTTAAAATAGAGCTAATGACTCACTTCAGGGCCCACCCCTAAACAGCAGCTTGGCGAGGCTGCCTTAGGTTTGTCTTCCCCTCGCAAGGAAACACTCTCTTAATGGCTGCAGTCCTCCAGCAGTCCTGGCAGAAGGCTTCCATCCCTAATCTCAGCAGCACCTCTTTCCATCATGCTTGTTTTCATACTCCAGAGCCGCCAGGGTCACCATTCCTGAAGCAGCAGATCCCCGTGTTTCTCCGTCAGAACGCTCACAAAAGTGCAGGTTGTGTTGGTTGGTAGGACAGTGCAGAAATCCAGAGATACACATCCATTGGGTCACCAGAGATGAAAACTTGCACTGAGCAGAGAGTGTAGCACGAGATGGAAGGCAACTCACCTCTTTCACTTTGGGCAGAGCTTTCAACGTGCTAGGAAGGACAGACAACATATTTCTCATATCTGTTTGGTGGCAGTTTTCTCCTTGCACAGGAGAAAACTGCCACTAAATATTTTCTTGCCAATACTCTTAGAATTGCAGATTCCTTCGTTTCTCTACTTCTAATATCTCCTTATGGCTCAATTTCTCTTAAAGGAATGTTTCAAAAAGAATTTCAATGCATACAGGAATATTTCCTTTCCTTTGCACCATGAAGAACCTGCAAGAAAGAGGGAACTCCAAACCTCAACAGCCATGCCAATGCTTAACAAAGACATCTCTCCAAGAGAAATGGAACATTCATTTCTCTCTGAGTTTGCAGAGAAATGATAATAAGACATACCAGAGATACCAACTCCAAAGATGATTATTCATACCATCCATGAACAACTCTCACAAATGTTATGGAGTTTGGGGCAAGTTTATCTTTATAACAAATTCATGACATCCCGCCTTTCAATCATCTCAGGTCCACCCACACTGACATTTCACAAGTCAAACTTACCCGTAATACCTCTCAGTGCGAAGCATTTTCTACACGTTTGTTCAGGTCAGTAGCAAATGTTCTTACTTTCCAGCATTAAAAGAAAAAAAAAAAAAAAAAAGAAAAGACTAAACTCCCGCATTCTTGTAACAAAGATCAAGAAAAAAGGCCTTTGTTCTTGTCTTTTGTCCTCCTCTTAGTTTGTGCAACACCTTCTTTCGCGCAACGCATAATACATCTCCAGTTGGAGCTTTGCCACTCTCTCTCAAGTTCTTTCTCCCAGGGATAACCCAGATCAGGCAGAAACAAAATGACAAATATTTGACAGCTTTGTCTATTTCCCATCACAAGAAATAAAGAGCTATCACCATAAAAATTAACTCTCAGAAACTAAGTTACGGACAACAAAATGCAGTCTTTGGCTATTTCTCAGTTAAATCCATGCTGTACCTTATTTATGCCAAGAACTACATCATGAGTTCTCCTTTTGTGATTATTGTAAAGATCTGTCAAGGCACTTTACACTGGATTTTCACACTATATCTTAATCTTCTACTAAGTCGTCTAGACCAGGTTGTGTTTTTTCAACAATGTTAAAAACTGCTGAACAGTCCTTTTTCTATTTCTGAGGCAACAGTTGTGCTTTTCCCACTGAGGGACCTCAGTGACATACTTCACTTATCAAAAAATAACAAGAAAGACAAGAGAG
Organism: Oxyruncus cristatus; assembly: GCA_013399855.1. NCBI lineage: Eukaryota > Metazoa > Chordata > Aves > Passeriformes > Cotingidae > Oxyruncus > Oxyruncus cristatus. The sequence goes on from VXAY01001100.1 coordinate 683,612, forward strand.
TTAGAGTTTCCAAGGCAATACGTGTCTCAGCTAAAGACAAACTTCTGTGTATGATACTCATTATATTTGATGAACTGCATTCAATGTTGGAGAACTAGTCATAAAAAGTAGTGTGGTACTTATGCAAAAAAGGGATGCAAAATCATTAAACTCACAAAAAAACTATATATTTTTTATCTCTCTCTATATAGATGTATATGTCCTATCTATATGACTTAACATGATGTAACGCCAATTCACATTTACTGGTTCACCAAGACAATTTTTCTACAAAATTCTGTAAGTACTAGATGCTGTTATTCTCCAATTTACAGATTTTTGTTGTGGAAGTAAGGTCACTGGCTCACAGCTTTATACTGTGTCATGGCACCAACTGTATTAAAACTAATTTATATTAAAATGAACTATTACATCTGAATAAAGTAGATGAAATATAAAGATGATCCTCATCAGCTTCTGAATTTTACTACTGTGCCACTTCAGTATCATGCAGACTTACTCATGAAAATTGCTTTCAAAAACCCATGTCAAAGAATGCTTTCAGAGCCTTTTAATTAATTTTTAATCTTTGTTCCTGAGTATGGAGCTGATGTCAATGAAATGTCCAGAAGGACTTTATTTTATTTTAAGAAAAAATATTCCGGTTTATGCCAGTATTTGCTCTCAGGTGTGGCTGAAACATTTAATCCAAAACTCCCCAAAAATTTCAGCTTCGGGCAACTCGTCTCAAGTTAAAAATATCGCCTTTGGGAACGGAATACAATAAAGCAAATGAAAAGGGTCTGGCAGCTGGAAAAGTGTCAGTAAAGCTTAACTCCCAGTGACACAGTCAGTTCCCTGTGCAGCACGGGGTATCACAAAGCCTGAGTGGCAAATGGGGCTTTTGTGGTCTGGAGGCACTTCTTTATGATTGCCACCACTCTGCAAATGTCAGACACGTGATGAGAATTTCTGTTCACGTTATCACTGCAGTCTATAATCCTGAATAATCACTATAATCTGTTTTTAGCAACTGTGGTCGTGACAGGGGATGTACATCTACTTGCTTAACTTTCTCGTAGGAAATCATTGCCAGTTCTCACGGTAAAGTTCACGAGACAGGAAAACGAGACTGAAACAGCAGAAAAACCTTTTTTTTTTTTTTTTTCCAGATTCTACAGTGCCAGTCTGATTTGTGAGATATTCTCTCGGAGTCCTTGAACACATGTACAATTAAGAATTTAATTAATTCCACTGAAGGAAATAAAGCTGCTTTGTATGCGTTGCTGTTTCAAAGGAGTACAGGATTGTTCTCATGACAATAATATTTCATGGAATGCTGTTGAAAAGGGTGAATTATAATTGTTTTTATTACACAGAATAAGAACTACCTCACCCCACCAAATAATACCTCCACACAAACTTAAACAATGAGATAGAAATAAAAATTAAATATTCCTTTAAAATTTAAAATATATTTAGGATGTAAATAAACTGAACACACTTACATCTCAGAGAAACTAGTCAAATTTTGTTAGAGAATCTAGTCAGAGTTTTTTAAAGTAGCAATACATACTTTGAGAAAAGGTTCTTTTATGCATTCAGAGGAGATTTTGCTCATATTTCTTTGCTAAATATCAGCACATGTACTACAGATTGCAGAATGACTGCTGCTGCTGAAAAAAAGATCTCAGAAAGGGGTCATAAAAAGAACAGGCATCGGATTTGATTTAAGGACAAAATGTTCTAAAAATAACATGACTGTGTGCACTATTGCTGCCACAAAGAAGAAGCAGATAATTATAATAAATTCAAATTGAGGTCCCCAAAAAGGAACACTATAAGCACAAATTTGACGTACTAGAAGAAAGAAAGGTGATCTCAAAGGTAACACATGTCACCAATATTTTAGACTTTTCTTCTGAATATTCTGCTGGGGACAGTAATATTTATTACCTTGCCTTATAAAGAAATTAATGAATTAATAATATTATTTTTATAAATACATTTTAAATGTATTAACTTTAGAATTAGTGTATTTGCTGAGAAGAGGTTCGACTGAAGATAAAATCCTCTTAGTTTTTCAAAATAATCAAAATAAATCAATTAAATTGGAAGTAGAACAATTTATTTAATCTAAGTCTTGTTATTCTGTGGTCAAAATACTCCATCACAGAACTGATATGACCTTTAAAGTTCCATAAAGTTGAACACTGACAATGTTCTGATCTTTCTAATATTCAAAAAAAGGTTGCAGTGAAGATTGAGCCAGACTAAAAAACAAGTATTAATTGCCTTGGTAAAGGAGCTTAGCAGAGCATGCTCCTTAAGAAGGAAGAACAACTCCAGCAAAGCAGGATTTCTTGGGTGTCATGCTCCATAAAAGTTACCATTCCCGACAGAGGTGCAGCAGATAGAAGGCTGTGACTAAGGAAAGATTTTAATTGTGGAAAATTAATCTTGTAATTTTCTAATGGTCCTCTAGCAAGAGATCAAATATCATCTGGAAGCACTGCTAATAAGATGTTCTTTAGAGACACTGCAGGGAGATTGGATTGTAGAATAAGATTAATGAAGATACAGGCTGGAGAAAAAAAAGGAAATAAAATGTTCCATAGTACATCTGACTTTTGATACAAGAATGTTGGTGAAATTGAGAGATACTCATTTACATATGAATGTATTCTAACGAGGAAAGAAAATATAAATCATAAAAGAAAGGAAAAAACCACAGCTTTTTTGTTCCAAGTTGACAAACATCACACGAACACCCAGAGTAAGGAAGGCCCTGGTGGCTGTTTTAATTTCTAGGACTGAGCCGACTATAAAAATCGAGACTCTTGTCTCATCTTAGAAAATGTTCAAGACAAAAACCCTCACCTGAAAATGGGTACTTCAGCAGGAATAAAATTACTTTCTCCAGGTCTTTGGATCCAGCCCAATAAGCTCTTCTATGTCTTGCTGCTATGTCCAATAACCAAATCCCATTTTATGGGTAGCAGACAGGACAATGAGCAGACCACTGAACCTGAACATCTCTGACACAGATGTGCCTTCCCTAAACTTCTTGTTGAACATTCAGTTTAATGGAAGTCAGACTAATCCTTTACCCAATACATATCTTGCAAAATATCTACATTTTCACAGAGCTAATTTCTGCATGATTAATGTTTTCGAAACAACATAACATCACACCCAGAGTAACCATTTCCAAACAGTATTAACATTCTAGATGTGGGTTTCTGGGTACAAGAGAAAGATGAGTATTCAAATAAATGAAATAAGCAAGGTCTAGGTTATTTTGTTCTGTTTCCCAAGAAATTAATCCCATAGTTTTCTGTCACAGAGCTTTAGCTTCTCTTTAGGAATCTAAGTGTCAGAGTGTGTGCTCCTTTGGGCTAATAGAGCTGCCTGAGGACACAAATTTCGGAGGGGTAGGTATGGGAGGCTCCCACTAAGTGTGGGGCACAGGGTGCCTGCCTTTAGAGATGTGTAATGACCAAACCTCTGACCTCAGATTCAGGACAAAACCCATGGAGTCTCTTCCTTCTCTTTTCCTTTCTGACCAACAGTTGCTGCTCCAGCCAGCTCAGTCCCACTGCCGTACCTGGACGATGAATCCTTTCGTAACAAACATCCAAATTAGTTGACTAAGGTAAATTTACTTCCTGTTATGATGGAACGAAGTAGTTCTATGACCTCTATTCTTTGGGCGCTGACATATCTGTCACAGGTCTAATTAGTATTCTTATATTGAACAAACACAGAATAGGACACCAAAATTATTCCAAAATAGCTCTAAAAATGTATAATGAACTGCATGTCTTAATACCAATCGGGGTATTGCAGAAACAGAGCGAATAGGCAGGAAATACAGTGTACCTTCCCAGTGTTCTCGTGTCACTTCAGCCCACTACACAGGTACAAAGTGACGTCTAACAGATAAAATTCATACTATAATTTTAAAAAATTGACTTTTAGGATGAGACAGCATATAAGAAGCCTGAAAGTGGAGAGGCTGATACATTAAGTCACCAAAATGGAATTTTACGATGGCAGTAAGTATAGTCCCCAGCTATTCCTATCAAGTATCAATGGTCACATCTTCTAAAAGCAATTATTACGAATTAGTTAGAAGAAAATTAGTAATATATTAAACTTGCATTGCAAGAAAGACCAAACAGTTTGCCAGTGAATAATACATACTGCATACAGACCTACACAGATGAAATAAAAGTGCCTCAAAGAAGTAACTTTTGGCTTTGATGCTATACCAGCAATTAATTTTCTGCCTAATCCTTCAAAATTTTATTACATAAATAATCTATTCTCCTGATTTCCTAAACAGAACTGATCAGAAGCGGAAACTGTTGTCCTTATGCTCCTCTGAAAAGCTGCATTCACTGTATGTCAGCCCCAGTCTCTTCCACATTATTTTCTGCAGTTGAAAGATCATTTCCTGCAACAGCACCATGAAAGAAAGTGGAACCAGCAGAGGTTTGCTAACCTGTATTAGTTGAGGTGATAGTCTTTGCCTTCACTGGAATACATTACAACTAGATAGATACGAAAATATTCCTTCTTTGGCATATGAGTTAGACCTACATTTGTTGAAAGTGAGCTCCTAAACTAAGCTCTTTTTGACCAGGTTTTAAGGAAGCCATTGAAAAATCTGTTGATCCCAAAACCATCGAAGGCTTAACAATGACTTCAAAATCAGCAATGCTCTTCAAGGAAATGATAAGTAATGCATTAAGAGGCCTTAAATTTAATTCCAGATTGAAATATTCTCCTTTAGCTCACTAAGTCTCAGTAGATGACATGGGTGCATGAACTTCAGTCAGACTTTCTTCTATTTCTGATGAGCATCAGCTATAATGGAACTTCTGCCCTCGGTTCGTGGAGTACTACTGATTAAATTACAACATCAGCAGTTGAAAATACCTGAGAGAAAGGGAAATATAATGTCTAGACAGAGCAGAATATTGTTGCTTTCCAGTGAAGTCTTGTAGTACTGTGTACTGCCATGTCCAAACAGCGTATCAGGCAAAGTTACAGCATTTGATTTCCAAGGACATGAATTATTTGACTGTTAAATTATTTCCAGAAGTCTCAACAGAAACATTACTTTCTAATAGTTCTGCATCAGATTTGCCTCAGGAAAGATAAAAGGCTAGATTAAATCCTAGTGTGTGAATAGCATTGCTCCCTTCACATTTTTTTTAAATTTTATCTACATTTGATAAAGCTACTCTCTGTTAAGTCCAACACCTCCTTTTTACCATTGCATTTTACAGTCTACTTCTGGAGTTCTCCTGGCATTGGTATCTGGAGAGAAGGAAGAGTAATAATTAGAGCTCGGAGTCAAAACCTTTTAAAACAGGTTGAATTGCCCACTGTCAAGCCATCAAATTTTACCCTTTTTTATGTTATGAGTTCACTCCTTCTAAACTTCTTGTAGGTCAGACTTGGCATCCTCTTTTGGGCCATTCTTCTTTAACAATTACCTTGGGTTCTGGTTACAGAATTTTATATGTGTTTACACAGATATTGAGAAACTTCATTGTCCCCCTTGCTAGTATAAGATTATGTCCTTTATAAAATCCTTCTTGAGATGAACCCTAAAAAAACAGATGATACCTGTGAGGCAAGCAAAAGAACAGGAATATGACCTATGAAGAGATTTTGAACATATACTGTTATGTCCATAAAGTAATTCAAGGAAAAATACAACTCACTATCCAAACAACAACAACTATTCAAATTCTGATACAAGTGGACTGACTCTTCCCAGGATTGGAAGCATTTTATGCATGGGTTTGTACTTGGTTTCTAGGCAGAATCAGGCCCATAGTTTTGGACTTAAAAGAATTAACACTGTTTATGTACAGGTATAATATCTGTTTGGAAACAAGTTGCTGAAGATGGCCAAGTACCAGGGTCAAGACATTCCCCCCCCCCAAGCAAAGATGTAAAAGTATGATTTTAGTGAGTAGAAATAATTTTGACTGACAGCAGAGGGTATAATTATGTATGCCACCTGAAGCCTCGGTGTTTGCAAAAGGAGACCTTTTATTTGCTAAATACCCACTGATGTTTGGTCTAGTGTCTCTGAAAAAAAAAAAAAAAAAAGAGGGAAATCTGGCACTGGCTGAATTTTAAACATGAGATTCTCAAAAGATAAAGTCTTAGCTGGAATACTCCAGGCATTTACCCATCATTAATAAGAACAACTTCAACAGAGCAAAGAAACGGAAGAATTGATAGAATAATTAAGAGAAAAATGAGACCAAAATGGCTTAGTTTTCCAAACAGAATAAAAACTTTGAGAAGAGCAAGAAGCAAAGGAAGGAGATAAATTTATTCCCTAGAAACATGCCAGAGAACAGAAAGCAGCCACAAAAAAGGCTTCGTGAAAGGTCAATGTGTCAACAGGACAAGTATGCCTGAACTGTCCATAAATAAGTTTAAAAGAAGTTTCCTCTGCATCAAAGGAGTTGAGGGTCTAGAAAAGATCCTCAGTGGGAGTAAAAATATTTACTATAAGATGGGGTTTCATTAACTTAATGGAGGTAGATGATGCAAACCTCTACAATAAGAAGGATTTGAATTTGATGGTCCAGACCTTTCAAAATACTGTGTTCCAGTTCTTGCCTTGGCTCTACAGTTCCTTCCCTTTGACCATCTCATGCAGGATACCTTTGTTTAGGAGAGAATCTGCTGTCCACCATAAAGATATTTTATTACACAGATATGCCAGCAAAGCTTGGATTTAAATAAACAAAATCAGGCTGTGACAGATGCAATTCAGGAAAGAATAAGCTTCCACAGTTTCAGAGTGACAAGAGGTCATAGATTTTCATCATTTTCACTCACTCAGGAGGTGAAAAGGGAAAGAAAAAATAGACAGTGAAGCTTCCCTTTTTGTCTGATTCATTTTAGCTATATTTTCACCTCCCATCAGGAAAGAACAGAACTGGGAAGTTCCCCAGGAATCAGTTCTCTGAGTTACAGAATCTGAGTTCAATTTCTTTTAGAATTCTCTGTGTCCAAGGACAGGATGAAGATTACTTCTATCTCTGGAAATGTCAAATATGAGATCACAATATCAAAGATTTCTTACATGGGGCAAGCCATACTGCTATCTGCACAGGATGACTTCAAGTCATTTATTACCTACAGGCTCATCTAAAGTTTATTTTGAGAACATTGAGATGATGGGGAAGCAAGCAAACTAAGTGAAGCACATCCAAACCTACCTAAACAAAATGCTTCAAGAAGCAGTCAAGTCAGAATCTTGTCAGATACGATAGAAATAGCAGGCTAAGGAAGAAATCCTTCAGATGCTCTTTGCATAAATCAATTAATTGTCTCTCAGCGTTTTCTCTTCAGTTCCACTCAGCTTACTGCCTCATCAACAAGGACAGATCTTCTGGCCACAGCGAAATCTATCGGGGAAAAAAACCCTGAAGCTGAGGTAGGGGTAACACCCTTCACGTAGATTGCTAATTGCAGAGCATAAATCCCTGCTCACCCAACAGCAGTGATCACCTGCTTGCAGAAGCTCGTGATTCAGACCCCCAGAAGAGCAACAACGTTTTCCACACACGGAGATGAGGAACATCCTCAATGCAAAGAGCAGTCAGTACTGGGAGGAGCACGGAATAAGCGGAAAAATAAGATGTGTGTTGTTCTACGGCTCTGACGACGTGAACTCGACTTCTTCAGTGGGTTTTTTTTTTTTGGTGATACTGAGAGATATTCAGGGGGAAACTTTCTCCCTGTGTAGTCCAGTTTATGTCTTTACAGTGGAATTACTAAATTAACTGAACTTACCACAAACTTTAGTAAGACATAGGTGATGCTTACTCACAAATATAGGATTTGAAAGATAGGTGTAACTTGAAGGAAATAAAAAAAAAAACTCAAACAAGAAACAATTAGTTCCTTTTAGAATTGATAAAACATTCAAAACACAAATAAAGAATAAACAGAAAATTTAACCCTCGGCCTCTCCCCACCTTCCCAGGTAAATATTTCCTCAAAGTTTGGGAAATTGCTATGGACCTAAAGTGGAAAGAGACCTTGCTGCATTATTTCTAGGTCTTACTTTAGATTCAGAGAATTTTAATAACTTGGCTAAATCTTATTTCTATTAATATAATTTTCCCACCTATCACCAAATAGAAAGGATATTTCCCAGAGGATATAGAGCCCCAAAAGATAAGAATCAAATCTACATCTCCATAACAAATACCTACATAATTAAATTTTCTCTATTTTTAAAGTTGTGTAGTGCAATACAAACAGATACAAGTGTAGGTGGCTTACTTTGGTTTTGGGATACAGAACTGAACTTTTACAATATGAAAAAAACTTAATGTGTTCAACTTCACTTCTAATTTGAGTGTTTCTATACATGACCAAAATAAGTGGTTAACCATTTAATAATATTTTCCATACATTTATGCTCAAAATGCACTATTTTATGCCTTTACATTTTCTTTCATTACAAAGAAAGTGACTTAAAATTAGGTGTGGGAGGTTTAAACAAAATCCACTCTACCCAACATCAAAAAGAATATCAAATTATTGATCTGTAGACAGGAGGAAATTAAATATGGGATCCCCTTTTCATTTAAAAGAAAATAACTGCAACAACTCTGCAAAAGTTCACAGAGGGAATAGATTAAAAATGTTGGCATAAAATCAACTACTGTCTTGAATATATCTTCTGCAGAAGTTTTATTTACAGAACACTGCAAATATAAGGATTTATCAGAAGCGTAAAGACTCAACTTTCTTTATTCACTTTTCTGCGTACACAGAGACATTTCATAGTTCTGACAGCCAAAATTATGACTTCATCTGTGAAAACAGAATTGTTTTCAGTGACATATCATCTTAATATATTTTGCTTCTGGAAGTATCTTTCTGGAGTCCTTGAAAACATCTCTGTGTTTTATCAGAAGTCAGTTTAATAGGTGGACAAAAATCAATCGATACTTTTTCCATGGACAGCTAAAAAATAATTCTTTTCGACTCTGAGGCCTGAGTTGTATTAATCTGGCACATTGTAGCTCCATTAAATATTCATGAAGGCTCAAATCAAACTTGTCACTTCGATGTATGCTATTTACATCTGTGTAATTGTGTTTTTACCTGCACACGGTGCCATTCCACGCACGGCTTGGTCTACCAAGAAAACAAAGAGCGAGATCAAAGAGACAAGGGCCTTGTAGGAGTCCAAGTAACAAGAAATTCAGAGGTAGAGACTTGAGGCCTAATCATGAAAGATCAGCTTTAGCTTAACACAGCCAACCAGTTCTCTCCTCTCTGACAGAAAGCAGGACTCTTTCTTTCCTTTTATTGACAGCAGATGGAATGAGAGATGAGCATCTTTTAGCTAAATTTTCCTAAATATTCACTGTCCCAGTATGGTTTAGGCAAGTGGCAACACACCAGGCACATGGATCACTCAGAGCATGGGTTCAGGGATTCAGTCCATTTCCAAAACACATCACGGCCTGTGTTCTAAGACCGGCATAAAATTCTGGTTTCGTAGGTAGCAGTCATTTCAATTCTTGGATATGTACACTGTAAGTTGTGTATTTCTTGATAATTTAAAAAAAAAAGAAAAAAAAAGAGCTTTAAAAGGATTGTGGAGAGTCAGACAACAAAATGTTGAACACATGATCTTAAAGACATGGAATAACCCTGACTGGAAGAGATGCTGGCAGTTCATCTAGTCCAAACTTCTGCTCAGAACAGGGTCAGCCAGATGATTAGACACAGTTGCTCCAGACTTCAACCAGTCACGTCTTGAAAAATCTCTAAAGACAGAGAATATACAATCGTCTTGGAACATTGGTTCCACTATTCCAATGCCCTAAGGTTGAATAAGCTTTCCTTGAATCAAAATTTGAACATCTCATGTTTAAATTTATACCTGTTGTCTCTTGCCCTCCCGGGGCATACCTGTCTTCCTGCAGGCTCAGCTACATAAAAATGCAAGTAGAAAACTGTTTTCGTCTTACACTGACACTATGGTTGTACTGAAGGTAAATACTTCCAATGAAAGTACATTAGACGTGATTCTAAATTGCTGATTATTGCAAGTAGTTTCATTAGCAGTTCATTCAACAAAACTAATAGAAAAAAACCCCAACCCAGTGTTCCACTGTTTCCATTCCCACCTCTCATACATTGCTTTTCCAGCTTTACAACCCTCTCACTAAAAGAAAAGAAAGAAACGGAAAATGAAGAAAAATTAGAAATGAAAATAAAAATATCTCAAAATTTAGAATTTTCAGTTGAAAAATTAAAACTACTTCAGAACACCTTTTTTATATTCACTGTTTTTCAATTCCAGTATAGTTCACACTTTTCATCACTACTAAATTTATTAAGATGAAAAAGTTGTGAGTTCTAGTCTAACATATTTAGTTTCTCTTATGCAAGAAATTTCTTGCATCTACAGAATTACTTGAAACTCTAAAAACTTCTGCTTATTCATTTGGTCAAGAGTGTCGGAAAAAACCCTCTTGTACAGTTCTACCCATCTTGATCACTGGCAAAGAAAATCCAAACACAAAGAAACTCACAAAATCGCTTGAATATAAGACAGGGCATCAATGTTGCTTCTGTTAACTATGACAGATATTTGGACATAGAATTTTGTTAGTTGAACAGATTTATCATGGAATAATTTCTAGGCAAAGGCCAACATTTTCAAATGTCAGTACCCAAAAATCCATCTCCAGGCACACAATTAAACAAGACAGAATTTTCAACTGTACATCTGTGTAATTTTAACTTTTCTATGAAAACCTCATGAGTCCCAAACAAGTTTATCTTTGTATTGCATCCATATATAATGCCAAGATCTTGAGAGTCTTCAGGTTTTGAGGGGAAGGATTCCAGATAAATTCCCGGCTTGACCATGGATACTAAACAACTCTCAGCTATCTTCATAGCAGATTACATCCTGTCCTTCACAACAGAGGAGACAATAAATGGTTGAGAATTACTGAGAATAAGTACATTAAAGAGATAGTCAGAAAGTTTGGTTTTGTGGATGGTGACTAACATAGTAGAGAAAGTAGGCTTAGCATATACAAAAAAAAAGATGTAATTTGTTTCAAACCATCTTTTCTAATACAAATTGCTAAGGGTATAATAATTTTATTCTTCCTTACTTCTACAGAAAGTAGGCATTTGTGTTTTCCTATTTTGTTTCCATCCATCTGAATCGAGGTAGTAAAAATATCACTGAGACAATTGGAAGCAACCGTCTCGATTTTTATATGAAATTCTTTTGCTTATGTACAGGGATTTTTTGGACAGCAACATCGGAGCACACTTGAGCAGACATGCCCAAGTCTTTACAAAAGTGAAATGGAGATATTAAACGTGCATCACAAATTTAGAAGCAAGCAGCTGGCTGACAAATCTTTCCTCGGATGATTCTTGTCTTGTTAGCTTTTTTGTAAGTCTCCCAAGAGTTTCTTTAGCTGCACCATGTGATGCCTCACTACGGCTGTTTTCTGCTCTTGCAGCAAAACCTCCCATTTCATCGTAAACAAATAGTGTTAACACTTGTGATGCTTAATGTTTTGTCAGTTTGCTCAGCAAGTGTGAAGAAAATGCAAACACTTCCAAGCCTTTTTTCATGCTGTCAGACTGCACTAAGTCGAGGAGATCTCGCAAATGGATGGTATTGTATGTTGCATTCAGATCATTTGCTAAAAAATTAAGAGTTGACACTCATGCGATTCTCAAAACAATCAATACTTGGTTATTAAAACTTTTTTTTCTACCTGGAACAAATAAATATTTTTCTTCACAAGAAGCTTGTAGGTTACGGAGATTTTTTTTAAGCTATGCTTAAAGGCTTGCTTCCCAGAATGGCTTGCCTTACTTTCATTTCTGTGAGTGGCTTTCTAGATATTCCCATGCAGAATTTCAGTACACATGCTTTATTTTATATTTTAATATGCAAATGTGCACATTATCTACCCAAGTAGATATGCTTTTCAAGACCTAAATTTTTCATCAATATTTATATCTTTCATCACTTCATGTACTTTTTCAGGAGGGGAGTGGAAAACCATATCTGGATCGCAGGCATTGCAAAATATGAATTTTTCTTCTTTCTTGCATTGGTTCTATTTATACATCACTCTTATAACAACAAAAAGCTGGTTTTATCAGATTAATCCTTAACAACAGATAAATTATCCAACTGCAATACCTTGTATTAACTTTAACAAATGTGTGCAGCCTTAGGAAAAGCTGATACGCACAATCCGTACTATGCGGAATGACACGGTTCAGGGGTTTAAGGGTTCAAAGAAGTAATCCTGAAGCTTACTGTCCCCTTGGCTTTAAAAGGTGTTTGAGGTGCATTAAAACATTGAAAACATAAGGTTCAACGTATTTAACAGGTATCCAGTGCTTTCTGACAAGGCCTGTGATACTCACGCTGGCCTCCAGCTGCTAATCCAGAAGGTTACATGTTGGCATAGAACATAATCTCCAAACCCTATGCAGCTGCCTCAGATACTCCATTGCATCTCAAATGGCAAGGGATGCTTATTTTTAAGTGACTGAATCAAGGCAGTAATAATGATCTGGTACATCTGTGATTTTATAATGAATTTAAAGCCGTAAATGAGGCGCAAGACAGCATCTTGCTCTGTTTGGTATGAGAGACAAAAGGAATTCTCATCTTTGGGGTTTTCCACCTGTGAATGGCCAAGTCTAGTGTTTGGGCCTTGAGAGAACGTGTCTGTGGTTCTTTTTTTAAAGCCTGTTTGGCTACTTTGCGGTTTAGAGGCTTGATTTTGATACCCTTACTCATTTCCTTTACTTTTATACTGTTGGGTTGGTCTGTTAAGTCAAGGAGGTTACAAAAAAGGTTTTACAAGAGGAAAAACCAAAAAAAATGAATGTACAGGTAAACTTAATTTCTTGTTTTATACTGGACTTCTGGTTTGTATGGCTTTTTTCTGCTTCAAGATGATTTTTAAACAGACTTAGACATCCCCTTATATAACTTTGTCAGTTTGAACCAGATTTATTTGTCCAATGAAGTGTGTTTTATCAGAACATTCATTACCCTTTTTGAACATAGTGGAGTCAAGGATCAGAAAGCAATTTTCCTTCTTTCCTGTTCTCAAAACCATGATTTTTTTTTAGTGAGGTTAAGCAGTGCTTTTTCAAATTCCCTGTGCTTGATGTGTCATCTTTCGATGAGTCAAGCCTGTTATGCTGGAACTCTGAATACAAGAATTGTCCCTCACTTTGGAAACTTTTAAAAGGAATGCTTTATTGTTTCTATAGGGGAACTTGAAATAAGCCTTCCTTTTATTCGTAGGTGTCATGGCCATCACATGGATACAAGGTGTTGACTTTGTATGCAGGCTCTTCAAATATTCATGCTTGCACCATGATTGCGTTGCCGAACCAGCTCTTTTTTGAAAGACTAAAGCTGCTACATCAACATGAACAGACTGGAATTTCTTTGCATTTTTAGAAACATCTGCTCTACATGTCACTGTGTAACATATCTATATATTTACTGTAAAAGAAATTAAGGTGTCACTTCGCTGCCAAAAACTTAAGCATGTACAGGATAGCACTATTTTTGACACACTGCAGATGGAGTGCTTTAAAAAGGAGAGTTTAGCCTTTGCAGCCACACATAATGGATGTATACCCAGATAAAAACAACTCCACGGAGTGAATGTTTAGTCTGCCTTTCTGCTTTTCACTAAATTTTACTTCTAACAGCTGCTTTCTAGTTCACATGAAAATACTACTGATAAATTGAGGGAAGAGCTTTGCATCTAAACATGAATCATGTTTTTCTTACTGACCAGCTTAGCCCCTTCTGTAATATAAGGGAGTCTGAATTCACAGGTCCAAATTCCCAGGATAATATTTTCATGAGACAACGACAGGTTGGCTGGGGTACCCTTTAAGATTCTTACTATGAAACTGTACAATTTTGTAAAGGAGCATATAATATTCACAGGGAGAGAAGAAAAAAGCAGGAGGATGAGACTCTACATGAGTGACTCTACATTACAACTTTAGCTACAAAATACGTCATTTCTAAAAGCTCTTACACCCTTTACTTTGTTTAGAGCATAAAAGAACAGTGAAGAAAACTGGAAAGCCTGTGAAAATGCTCAAGAATTGGCATGCATCAGGAGACTCCAGTGGAAAAGAAATGCAGGAGGGGAAGATTTGTCAGTCTCCCAAGACACCCATTTCATTACTACAGAAGAGGCAGTGGTGAAAAGGAGGTATTTTTGGTTTTGCCTGACCCATCTCTTAATTTCTCACACTCTGCCTCTTCTCAATGAACATTCTTTGCTGGACATTTTTGGCTTGGGATAGTCCAGCTGCAAGAGGAACTACTGGTCTAACCTAAATTTATGGTATTATTTTTAATTAATCTGTTAAACTGTCACTTAAAAAAACACATCTATTTAGCATCATCTGAAAAGTTGAACTGATTCAGGAGATGGTCCACAATATCTAAAAAAATAAATCTTAATCTCAAAGTTTCAGAATGTATCCGTACCCACCTCTGTAAAGTGTACTACAGTAAGCAGCTGAATATCTCAATGACTTATTTGGAGGAGAATTCTTAAGAAGGAAAGGGAAATATCTCGGCAAGGAGATTCCCCTGTTCTCTTTTACTCTCATAGCTACAAGTAAGAGCCAAAGATCAATCTAGTTTTAAACATCCCTTTCCTAAATAGCTCCTTCTGATCTGTCCAGGTTCACTTACTGTGTCGGATACACAGAAAGTGAGAGTGAAGGTCTTATTGATGTTTCAGCAAGGGTTAGAAAAACCCTTCTGAGGCGAGTTCCTGACCATTCCCTCTCACTGTGCCTCTGTTCACGCTGTGGGTGGTCTCACTGCCCACAGGCTCTGTCTGGAGGAGGCAATGCAGGAGCTCACTTGCCACACTTGGCTGCAGAGGGGCAGGCAGCAGCCCATGGGTCTGAAGAGAAGCCGTTCCACCACGATGTCATTGTGCCATCAGGTCCTCAGCACCAGCCATTTCTCTCTGCAGACCCATCCCTGTTTATCCACCTGCTAATGCAGAAGTAGCTCCACTGCCTGCCAACTGTATGTGAAGCGCCATGACTGGCATTTCCTGCATATGCTCGTTCTTTTTGTCTCTCTTGCAAAATCAGGCAGAGAAGTTGCTGCTAAATAGCACAAGACATTCTCTCTCTTCAGTGCCTGAGCAATCTGTCTCTGTGGTCTTCCCAGCCTCCATGAGCCCAAGAGCCTGGGAAATAAAAATATCAACCAAACCCAACGAAATCAAATTGTACAGAATAAAGCAGAGCTCTGGGTGGCCCTCATCATTCAGAAGCACAGTACTGTGAAGAAATAAATGCTTCTCACAACTGACAATTTTTGTCTTTCATTTTGCTTTCAATAAATAATATTGAGTTTGTGTAGATGCTTTCTAAGATGAAGAAGGATGAAGCAAAATTAAGTGGTATTGAACACCAAAACATCACTTTAGCTTAGCAGCAGGATGTTCAGATCTTTGTTGAAAGCTTATCTGAACTACTGGAAGCTCCTTGACTCTGCAAAATCGTGCAATACCTTTTAAAGCAGGTCAAATATCAGGCACTCCAGCTGCCAGGAATTTCCCAACAGCGAAAAGAGAGGATGGGGAAGAAAGAAGCTCTTCCATCTTTCCCAAACCTAGGAAAGGCTGTTGCTACAGTCGGGTGACAGTTAGTGGGATTGGATATTGTTTTGTATAAATTTTCCTCCTGTAAAATTTAATTATATGCTGTTATTTTTTTTAATATAAATAGGTTCTGTTCTTTTTAAGCAGAACCTGTGCCTAGATTCAGAAGTATTCTGCAAATGCAGTATCGTGCATGCTTATGAAAATCCTTACAGACAATTATGCGTATCGAATATATAATTACATGTACACATACAGATTATTTCCTCCACTTGCATGGACACATCCCTAAGTGTTTGCAGGAAAAATCATAATATTTGGACATAATTTATTATCTGGACAATTATACAAATTGTATATTTGTATTTCAAATGAGTCCCATATTTTTTCTACATTCTGTGTAATATTTGATCAACTCATTAAGAAACATGAAGATTAAAATTCAGGAGTGTCTGGATGCATGCCTGTTACACTTAATTAGTGATTGCTGGAAAAAGGATCTGAGAATTACCATACTGCATAATGGCAAAGATCTACACAGCAATAAAAATATTCTGCACAGTGTTTTAATTTGATTCAGTGTCTTTGGTAAACTTACACAGGTGAAGCAAAATGCAGCATTTTGCATTATGTCAGGGTTTAATTTTAGAGTTTTATTTATAAATGTTACAAGTCATTTAAAGAAAGGAGTAACTGTCATAGTAGGAAGGTGCAATATTACAGATTTTTTACAGCCATGCTGTAATGGCTTCAGTGTACATTAAATATTTAAACATGCATAACATACATTAAAAAATTGACAGAACCGCAGAGGATAGAAACGCAGACTTTTGGTCTAAAGATTTCAGATACAATACAGGGCATGAAAGCAAAGTAACTGAGTAAGTGTGAATCATCCTGCTAAGATGCTGAGAATGTTCAAAGGGTTAAGGATGGCAAATCACATTTTGTTGCTATGTGCAGCAAGGATAAAAATCCACTGGAACCCCCTTTAATAGGTGAAAGGTGGTCTGAGCCAAAACGCACACACTGACGTCCAACCCTTCCCCAGAGAATCAATGATGTTTTTTTGTGTGTGATCAATGTAATATTCCACAGCTAAATTTAGGGACTCTGCATCCTATGAAAATGGCACCTCTCTATGACTAATTAACAATAAAAAATTGTGGTTATCTACAGGTTTAATTATTTAATCTGCAAGGTTTTGATTAACTTAAATCTTTTTACTGAGGACCAGAGAGTATATGGGAAAGGAAAAAAAAAAAAAAAATAAAGCATTGCTAATGCTGTTTATTCAGAAGGGATTCTGTAATTTTCCCTAGTCAGCTTGTAAGATTACACCATCTTTGCTGTTAACTTCCCTAACCCAAGCAACATACAGTGTGAGACAGACTGCTAATAATTTCCACTGTCTCACTGTACTATTTGGTTAAATCATAAACTACGTCTACAGAGCTGCTCCTTTTTATTTTGGAATTTTCAAAGACTTTCAGTAGTGGAGAGATCATAAGATTCCGTGTTTGATTTTGGTGTGTAAGAAGAAAGCTGAAAAGTTAAACCCAGATATCTTTAGCCTCGGTGACGGTAACTGCTTTCAGGCATATCTTACTAAGCAAACAGACCTCTCCATCCAGGTTCACTCTCTTTTCTGCTCTGGTACTGTTTCTACATGTTTGCAAGTCATGGGCTGATTGATACCTGTTGGCCCACCAAAGTCAGAGGGAACTTTGTCTGATATCAAGGGGGCCAGATTTCACTTTTAATAATTCATTTAGCACACAGGCTGGAGTATTTGCAGTGATGCTGTGGATGGGTATTGTGTAAAGGATGAAAAAGGAAAAAAACACTCTTGACCAGAGAAGCTCTTCCAGGAGCCATCAGCACTGTGAGCCCTCTCTTCTCCAAGCACTCTGAAGATTCTTGCTTATATCTTATTTCTCTGCCCAAAAGTGAACAAAAAAATCATTTAAATGAAGATTTAAAGGAAGGAACAGACCTGAAACTCAGGGAATAAGAAAGAGTTCAGTTCTCAGCTCTGACAGTAGATTGCTCTAAAATTGTAAGCAAACTCATATGGTTTAATTTAGAAATGGTAATAAGAGAAATTAGCACATGAGGACATTTCTGAGAGTCTTGCAATTCATACCAGACTAATAAAAATACCCCATAAATGTCTACTTTTGAAAATGTATTCTGCATTCTTCCTTGCATTTTTCCCCTTAATATTATCCCCCACTTGTAAGGCGGAAAAATGAAGATACACTATAAAAACGAATATTTAAATATCAAGCATTGTTCTTAGTATCAAAAATGTTATTGTGCATTCAAATGTTTTAAGGGCGGGTGTCAAGAGAATGGGATCAGACTTAGATGACCTCCAAAGGTCCCTTCCAATCCCAGACATTCTGTGATTTGGTGATTCCCTAATATTTAATCTATTGCTGTAGTAATTACCATATCAAGCAGAAGTTCATTAGGGATAAATGTCATACGATATAGGAATTATTTGGACTAGTTATTATGTTAAGCTTACATTCAAAAACATTTTTGTAGGAAGAACCCAAGCTAGCAAATAGAGCAAATTTTCAAGAACCAATTAACCTATATGTAGGCAAAGCAAATGATAGTTTGTCCAAAACCTGCAGAAAAATTCTATTTATATGGTTCCAGGGTGCCCTTGAGGTGCAGGCAAAGAATTCAGAGCTTCTCCCCCAAACAGAGAAGTTTGAAGTATTATCATTAAACCAACAAGAAAAATATATTGGTCAATAACAGGCTTCCACTTTTCACTCTTGGCAAGTAAGCTACACATGGGCAACTCAGCTGGCAGATGATTTCAGTTATTTGCTCCAAATTTTTGACCAATGATTGGAACAGCCCATATACAGATTCACAGAGACACTATCACAGCTCTTCAGTGATGCTTTTAGAGTCCTAATGCTAATGGTACTTTCTGATTTATCTACAATTATAGGCTAAGCTCTGATACCATCATCTCATACATGCAGACCTCTCCAGCTGTTACATGCTCCCTTTTACCCACTGTGCTTTGGACTAAAGACAAAAGTTTGTGTAAATGTTTATATTACCACAAAAATATGGAGCCTGTGATCTTACTAGGTAAGTGTGAAGAATGAAACACTGAAAACATTCTCCTATTGCACTGGACACGTAAACAATCAAATGCCTTCTTAGAGCACTCAGCACTGCTTGCCTAGAGGAGGCAAGAGGTACAGCTGTCAGGATGATCGTGACCCCATCTAATCTCTGCTGAAAAGTGTGAGGACTCATTGTCCCCGGCTTTCTCCACCATCCCCCCTCACAGACAGGCTCCAGATACCAACATTTCTCTATAAATAAAGTTTCAGGGCCATTTTACAACCACATGCCCTTCTGATGGAAAAAAAAAAAAAAAGATACATTCCCGTATCCCCACTCATACAGCACAAATACGAAAAAGAATTCTGGTTTGTTCCACAAAGAAAGAACATTCACAGAACTCAGTTGATCCTTCCTCTCTGCAGAGTGTTTTCTGTTAAATTTTAAAACAAACAGTAGTGAGTGAAAGGCACAGAAGCCTCAGTGTTTAGAGGGAGCAAACACTTAATGACTTAATGTCACTACTTCCAGGGGGTTACTGGTCATTGTGAACTCTTGATTATCACGCAGTAAAATAAAGAAGACATTTCTATTTCACTTGAACATGCCTGGGGTTTTTTAAGCCCTGTGCACAAAATAGGATACAGTCAAATTTTAGCAAAGGTCAGGTATGTCTAATTGGGAATGCCCACTGCAATTTAACCTATTAAATTGATATATCCTACTAATGATAGGCAAAAAAACCCCAAGCAAATCACCCAAACTCAACTCCCCAAGACTCCCAAACCATTCAAAAATATACTAAAAATCTTGCCAGGCCTGTTATGATCCCAGATGACACGTTAGGGAAGTTAGACATATCTCTATCTCTAATAGAGTTACTATGATGGAAAGAATGAAGACCAGAGGGACAGATGGAAAACTCATTTGGGAAACTAATATTCCAAGAAAAAAAGAAGGCTGTGAGTGGTAGACCTACCAGAACATCAACAACAACAGCTGAAACACTGGAAGACTGCACTTTCATCTGATAACTTGCTGGAAGTTTCTAGCTGGCAGTATTTGGGCTATATTTAGTTTGCTCTCAACTGTGGTTCTTGCTATACACAGTGATAAAGGCTGACATAATGAAAGCAAAATTAAGTAAACTGCAAATCCTGTGTGCATTTTTTTTCAGGTGTTTACTCATTCAATGACCCCACAGGCCCAAATGCTGGCCCATTATTCCCAAGAGTGCTCTATTTCAAATCAGTGACACAGAGACAGGGAAAGGTTACTCAAGCTGTGCAGAACCTGGTTTCGAAGCAAATTATTCTTCCATATGTTCAGTATCTTTAGAAGAAAGTAGTCCAGGCAGGCCTATCTATTTATGTTTAACATTTGTGAAGCAATTTTGAATCCAGCTGAAGTAACAGGTGACTGCATTAAGAGAAGCAAAAAACCAAACAACCAGACATGATCACAAGCTATTTTTCAGATGACTCTGCCTTGCATGTTCCTGACAAAGCCTGGGCAGCTTTCAGGCCATGTATTATGTCTGTATAGTGAACAAGGCCCTTGTCCATTGGAATAATGCTTTATCTGAAGCAAATAGGAATATGTGGGCTGAAAACTGAAATAGTTGAAAAGTGGAAAACTGAAGGACAGCACAGGTGGGTAACTTCCAAGGTCACATGCAACAAGCTTCTGGCAGAGGTGGAAGGCTTTTTAATCACTGCACAACAGACAGTAAGGAGAATATCTGTCTATGTAGTATGAGGAAATATTTGTTTTGCCTTTGCAGTTCATTTCTTTTTTTTTTTTTTTTTTGTCTCTGCAGTGCTGTGGGCTCACTGCTCTGCCCTGGGCTTCCATACTGCTAACAGGAAAAATCAGTCATGAAAATAGACCAGCTGCTGGCACAAAACCAATAACACTTCCTCTCTTTTCACAGGTGATACAATCCACCCTTCCTTTTCTCAGATTAGTTTTTCTAAATGCATTCCATTTCCATTTAATAGATTCAATGGAAAACTACATAAGTCTTGCATAAACAATACTTTTAAACAGCCATAGAAATGTCACTTTTATTTTTCCCTCAAGACAAGTTATTTCCCAAGTGTGCATAAACTTTCTAGAAGATGGACTTCAGACCTGCTTTTAGGATCTCTGGAAAACAGTGAAGAGACACTTCTGAATGTCAGGGAACCTTAGTCACATGATAAGTAGTAGCCAGGAAATTTCATGGTTTGAACTGTTTCCTGACCCAGAGTCGAAATTAATGTGTCCACAGAAGATGAGAGCACAACACCACATCCAGAAATTAATATTGTCTCATCAATTCTCAGGAATATGGGATTTAGAGCAGTCACCGGGCAGCTTTGTGTCACATTACAGCAACCACACGGCACCAATGTGAATGCACGAGGCACCTTTGCTCCGATATTCTGAGAATCCCTTTTCCACCCTACCTCAACATTTCCTTTTCTGAGAGACTGAGAGGCAGAAGGAATTCTGCAGAACATTTTTGGCCGTGGGGGCACAACGCATTTGGCCCTGTACCTGCGTCACACCGTTAACACAAAAAAACCCCACGGTTACCGACCAAATGTCATTTGTGGCTTGCAGAGCGTAAACGCAATTCCGTGTTAACAATACACAATTACTTGTTCCTGGCTTCATTATCTGTTGATGCTAACGATGTATGGATTGACCAGTGTGTGACAGTTCTGCCTTGAAGGATACCTAAGGCCCTCCTGTAAATAAATTAAGGGAAATGCAAATAAAAAACCCCAAGCCTAAACCGGTTTGTGAAGGACTGCTTGGAAATGTTCTATTCGTACTTTTCTCTCTGCAGGCAACCAGGGTGTGAAGCAGGTAAGAAGTCAAGCAAGCTCTTGACGTCAGTTATTCCTCATTTGGAACAATTTTAAACAATCTTTGACTTATGTTCATATGCTGATCATTGATTAAGCCCCAGGGATGTTTCCTCTGGTGTTTCTTTGCCTTTATTACTATAAACAATGTAGTACTTTTCCAAACCGCTTAGTTTCAGACTCTGTGAATGGTCTATTAATAAATGCACCCTTACATTTTTTCTTTCTCATTGATACCTAGCAGACAGCTGATTTTCTGACAAGTTCTGGGTCTCTGAAACACTCATCATTATCAGCAATAAGTCACGTTTATTTCTTAGTTGCACTCGAACATTAGAATTTATGCACAAAGAGTATTTAATTGCTCTGACAGAATGATCAATTTTGTGTTTCTCCATAGAGTTACACATTACTTTAAATGAATGTGTTCGTTTAAAATAAATAGTAAGGAAAAAAAACAATAGCAGACATAGAGGCTTAATAATCAAGTTATGCTTTATAGCCATAACTAAGGGACTTCTGATGTTATAAGAACCCACTGGTGCCTGCTTTCATGCACGCAGCACACACAGTGGTTTTAGACAGAATTAATTTCTCCCAACGTCTTTTATTGAAAGCAAAGGAAAGCTCCAGTTCACAGATTAATAACCTGTGAGTTACCATTTCAGCTGTTTTCGGTGAATATTGCACGTGTGTACCTGGATTTGATGTTTCTTCATAGCAGGGAATGCAGTAACATGGACTGCTCAAGTTTTCGTCTCAGCCTTTCTCCAAACCTTTTCCAAAAGCCACTGCTGCGTCTTGCCGCTGCCCACAGAAAGCCTTAACTTTCCTGGTGACAACTGTTTTTCAGGGCAAAGCCACTGAAATAAGTGGTGCATCTCAACAGGTGGAAGTCTGAGAGCTTTCTCAGAGGACCTGTGGACACTGAACTACTAAGGAAAAAGGGAGGTCGGCTCTGGCACATGAGATGCGTTGTACTGCGTGCTGAAGCTGAACTTGGAGGTGTCAGCTCAGCAAAGACGGGAAACTGATGCAATGACTGGTATAAAACAACTCCACACCAAGAATAACTGTTAACAGGAAAAGTGTTCCTCACCTTCCCATCTCTGGTTACAGTCAGGAATGGTTCTCCTTTCAGGCTAGCGCTGCTCCAGAACACGGCAGAGCAGATGCTTGGCTTCTGAGGGCAGGTGGGAAAAGGCAGTGTTCCCAAAACTGGGGGTGGCAGGAAGGGAGCAGGTCTGAAATAGCAGAAAGTAGAGGTGAGTTGGTTTGTCCCTCTGTTTGCAAGCTGCAAGACTATCAACCTTATTCTTCTGATTGCCAATTTATGACCATTCTTCACAGAAAGCATGTCATGTTGGCGTGGTTTGTTTTGTTTTGTTTTTTGTGTGTGTGTGTGTGTGTGCGTGCTTGTTTTGGTTTTGTTTGTTTTGTTGGGTTTGGGTTTTATTTTTAGGGTTTTTTGTTTGGTTGGTTGGTTTGGTTTTTGTTTTTTCTTTTTTTTTTTTCTGGCTGATTATATATTCAGTGCACCTTTAACGGAAAATGACCCAGCAGAACAAACTAATTATGAAAATTAGTTCAATTGCACCAAATGCCTGTTTCTGCCATTTCCACCTACAGGGAAAAAAAAAATTTGAATGCCCTCTTTTATGAGTTTGAGAAAATAACTCTTATTTTTTTATTCATGACCTGTCAGAAACACCACTTGAGAGCGGTACAATGCTGGTGAAGGGACTTGAGCACAAGTCCTGTGAGGAGAGGCTGAGGGAGCTGGGGTTGTTTAGCCTGGAGAAGAGAAGGCTCAGGGGAGACCTCATCGCTCTCTACAACTCCCTGACAGGAGGTTGTAGCCAGGTGGGGTTGATCTCTTCTCCCAGGAACCAGCAGTAAGACAAGAAGACATGGCCTTAAGCTGTGCCAGGGGAGGTTTAGGTCAGATATGAGAAAGAAATTCTTTACAGAGAGAGTAATTAGGCACTGGAAATGGCTGCCCAGGGAAGTGGTGGATTCTCCATTCCTGGAGGTTTTCAAGATGAGGCTGGACGTGGCACTTAGTTCCACAGTCTGGTAACCGCGGTGGTGTTGGATCAAGGGTTGGACTTGATGATCTCAGAGGTCCTTTCCAACCCATCTGATTCTATGATTCTCTGAATGCAGAGCACTGCACAACTGCAAGTGAGCAGACTGGCAGTTGTATATTTCTGGTCATGCAGTGGCCAGGTCGTACAGTAAGGCGATCAGTCTATTATCAGCTAGGCCTGAACCTTTCATGAGGATCATGAAGCACAATGTTTCTATTCAGTCATTTGCTGCTATTGTTTCGTGCTTGTCTCAGGCGTGTTCTAAACTGTGACAAGAAGGAAAGCCCTTAAGTTTCTTCACACATCTTTTTCTGTCTAAAAGGTGTTGGAGCGTTAAGTAACTACTGCTAGGAGAGTTCAGGACAAGCATCTTTGTGTACATGATGACAACAATTGTTACAAGATCTGAATATTGCATTCACGATACGATGGCCCGTTGACCCCATGCAGGAGCAGGGGGATGTCAAACGAGTATAGGACCCCATGGAGAGCCCGTGCTGGAGCAGGCTCCTGCCAGGACCTGTGGAGAGGAGCCCACGCTGGAACAGGTATTTTGGCAGGACTCGTGATCCTGTGGAAGACTCACACTGGAGCAGCCTGTTCCTAAGCCACTGCAAGGGATCCACGCTGGAGCAGTTCATGGAGAACTACAGCCCGTGGCAAGGACTCACACTGGAGAAGTTCATGGAGAACTCCCTCCTGCGCGAGGGACCTCACTGGAGCAGGGGAAGTGTGTGAGGAGGAAGGAGCAACAGAGACAACTTGGGATGAATTGACCACAACTCTGCACCGCTTTCTGGGGAGGAGGCAGAGAAGTCTGGAGTGAAATTAAGTCTGGGAAGAAGGGAGAGGTGAGGAGGAAGGTTTTGTAAGATTCGATCTTATTTCTCATTACTCTACTCTGATTATACTGGTAATAAATCACACTAATTTCCTCCAGTCGAGTCTGTTTTGCCCATGACGGTAATTGCTGGGTGATCTCTCTGTCTTTTATCTTGACCCACGAGCCTCTTCTTGTATTTTCTCCTCCCTGTTCTGCTGAGGAGGGGAGCGACAGGGTGGTTTGGTGGGCATCTGGGCCATGTAAATCCACCACACACTTTACCTATCGAGATATCACCAATTACAGTAGCACAGCTTTGGAGTAAATTCCACGCCCTTTGAAACTGGTAACACTTTTACTAAAGATACAAAGTGCTTGCTACTCATATGCCAACAGTAGCTGCTATTAGGTTGACAAGATTAACATTTTCAAAGCGTATACTGAATGATACTCTGAGCTCTAAAAGCTTTCCTTGTGAATGTTTGTATGCCAGCTACCTAGGCTGCCCTCCCGTCCCCCCAGCACCCCCACTTTAAAGGTGAAACAAACCTCATAGTAACGACAGAAAATGCCTGGAAGAACTGGGAGAATTAAAACATAACTACAAAGTATATCCACATGGAAAACTAACATTTTGAATCACTCCTCTGAGGAAGCTTGCTTCTCTCAACTCTTGTTGAAGAATTCCTTACAGCTCCTCCACTTTGTCTTGCTCGAATCATCGTTCCTGCTGCAGGAAGGAGAACAAAATTATTACTGTAAAATAAAAGGCCATGGACAAGGAATGGAAACAGAAATAAAATCTCTCTAAGAGCTCTCTCACTGTAGATGAAGCTCACTCTTCACAGAGTAGGGAGATATCTTCCTTCTTCACTTGTTCCCCCTTCCTGTTTATCACCTCCTGATACTTGTTCAAAATATTCTTCTCTGGATGTGCTGAGTTTTATCCTGTGATATTTTGTCAGGTGTGTAAATTCCAGCCTACCCAATAAACACAGGATCAAATCACAGGCAAATTGGCTTACCAGAGGCAAACACATCTGGGGAGGTTTTTCTGACAGATTTTTACTATATTTCTTGATTCAGTGGACCTACAAAGCATGGAAGGCTGGTAGTTACTTTTCTAAAAAGTACGTTAGAGTAGTAACAGGTGATCCTGAATAAACTTGCGAGAGGATTACAGTTTGCTTCAGAACCATGTGAATTCAAATTTGTGGCAGTTTAATATTGGGTGTGTAGGGACCTGAAGGCTCTTCTCTCCTGTACCCACTGCCCAATACAATCTCCAAAAATACTGCTGTGTGTACAGGTAGCTAAACACTTGGATTAAACTCACTGAAGGTAGTAACAGAGGTTAAAAGAGAAATAGTATTAACATACAGTGCTACTCCTACACCAACAGCTGGTAAACCCTCAGAAAAAAACATAAATAAACTAATTAGATGCAGAAAAATCTTTAGTGTACTGCTGTCCAACCACACATTGTACCACCTCTTTGATAAGGGGAAAAGGGAATCAACACAGTTTCACTTTCAGGCCTATGACCTATTCACCAGTGACCTTTGTCTAAGTTGCAGGGTACCTTTACTTATAGGTCTGAGCTGAAGTACACAATCATGCTTGGACATCCAATTAATTAGATACAAATCCCATCAGTTTGTCTGCACCTGCTTTTTTTTTTTTTTTCATTCATAAGAGCTGTAAGAGTCTAAAAATTCCCAAAGGAATGTGTGGGAGCTCTTGTCACCTGTGAAATAATACTCTGATTGTGAAGTTTTCAATACCTATAACAGAATACTGAAGACGAGCCATTGAACAAAGCAAGAACACCTATTAAAATTTAATTGCAGTATTTCTACTGTTGGTTTCAAAAACTTTCAAGGTTTACATTTCTTGGCAGGTATGCAAGACTACCACCCAACTTTTAGCTAAAAGGGTAAAAATTCTTACTGAATTTAATGCATCAGAGTGGGGAAAAAGAAGGTAAGAGGGGGAAAGAGGAATTCTGCAAGATCTAAGAGATGACTACTGCAAGATGGACAACTTCATCAGTAACCATGTACAGGGAGGTATGAACCTGTGTCTACCTCTTTCTGGTGATCAGAGTTAATTCTGTTCAGGTGGGGGTTGACTTTGTTCACCTCAGTTTCTTCCTTTTCCATTTCAACAATCCTATCACAACATGGGCATGGACCAAAGTTGGGTGTTTCAACTCAAAGGTGCATAGATGAATTGCACAATAAACAATGTGTTTACAGAATATTTGATTCTCAAAGTAAAATGCAATACCAAGGCATTCAGTGGAATCAAAACAGAAATGCTGCAGATCAGATCCTGTGCTGTTATACAGTGATGAGGTTAAATTTTGATCATCTTATCAGCAGAGGTTTTAGATTAGGTGAGGATATGCTCTGACACAGATTTTAATGACATATTAGAGGTATAGATAGTAGTATCAAGAACAGTTTTCCAAATTTTGTAGAAGTGAAGAGAGTGAGAATCTACAGCAGAAAAGAAATAGGATTGGAGTGTATTTATTGCAGAAGAAATATCCAAGACTCCTATGGCCCAGCTATAGGTTCTCCTAAACTTAGAGATCTGCAAAATCATAATTGTATTTTCTTCTTGTTTATTTAAGAAATGTCTTGCATATTCTCAGTGTTGTGTAAAAACTATTATTAACCACCTACAACTTTTCCATTGACAGTGGGAAACTGCCATTCCAGCACAATGCCAAAACCTGCTTCAAGTGTTTTGCAAAGTCACTTACTGCTCAATGACATTAAAACAAACGGAAGGTTTTAAATTTCACAACCCTTCATGCGGGCAAGATTTCAAAACAAAGAGAACTGTGAAACCTTTGGTGGATCACAGCAAACAACACTCCAGGCAGGGGCTCTTTTCTGCGTTCGCCAACAATGTTTGCACGACCGTGGAGGGAGAAGAAATATGTTGGCACTTATAATCTGCCTCCCACCAATTGTACAAATCAGCACAAATCTCCCTACAGCCAAAGAAGAGCACTGATTTACATCAGATACTGGACCACGCTCTCTCCTTCATACTGGACCACTCATGCACTCTCAAGATATGAACTTAGGGTATGCTTTCTAGCACATACTGGCAGCACTTGGAACATTCCCTTCCTCTTAAAAAAGATCTTAGGCACCCACTACTGTAATCTTTACATTTATAGTAACCTGCCAGTTTCTACTTATATTTAAAGTTCTAATTGCACACGGGATTTTAGGTCTCAGTTTATATTTGTAATATGGAGCAGTATTCTCCTACAGATTTTTCAAGGAAAGCTGAGAAAACGCTACTTTTTAAGCATACAACTGAAGAGATAGAAAATAGAAATATTTTTTTTTTCGGTGTTAGGAGAACAATGGTTTAAAATAGAGGTGATCATGAGTAGAAAAGAGGCAGTTCCATTCATAAACTTGTTATTGTGTTTTTATCAGTCAGAACTAAAAAAATTTCCCCCATGACTTGCATAATTTAATTTTTAACGTTCAATATTTTATTTTCACATAAGAGATTTCCACTAATACAGAATTCCTGCGGGAATATTACAGGATTATTTGCAAAAGATGCTTTTTATTCCCCTCGAGTTTTCCATTCTAAGCAGGAAATGATGCTGCTAGTATTTGGATAAGCTCCAGGAAGAGGAGTAGACTAATAGCATATGTGCTGGATGAGAAAGGATTATAGACAATGGAATACAGTATATGCATACGCTTACCTCAAAAAAGCTATCCTGCTCCTGCAACACATTTTCACTGTTGCTCCCTGCTGCCCACTCTAATGAACAAGTTATGCTCTTCACCTTTCTAGATCCCTTCTTATAACATAATTGTGCAGTGAAAATGTTAATTGCAGAGCAACATGCCATACTAACAGAAGGATTTATCCATTCTACTTACACTGTTTCTCGGTGCTTTAGCATGACAGTGAATTTGTAGAATTAACTTACTGCAGATTTCACTTCCTGTAAAAGAGAACATCAGATGTTTGCCTCCCTCCAACAGGCTCTACTTGTCCTGCTACCTCCTGTGAGACCCTTGTAAGCAACATGTAATACATTAGCAGTAGTTTATGTCTATAGAAATCCCCCCTCCAAAAAAAAAACCAAAAAAAAACCAAACCAAACCAAAACAAAGAAAACCCAAAACCAAACTAAAACAAAACAACCCCCCCTCCCCCCCAAAAAAAAACACAAAAAAACCCCACAAAAAAAACCCCAAAAAAAAACAATCAGATTTTGACATTGCCTTAACATCTCAGTTTGGGGTACATGGTTATGTCTCCTCTTTTCCATTTCCCTCTCTTTAACAGAATTTGAATGGTATTTTCACTCTTCCACCTGGATATGGAGCAGGAGGTCTGGGTCTGGGTCTAGGAAGTGAAGATGCCCTGAAATAAATAAAACTAATTAAAAAAAACTCCCATAAAATAAGCCCAGCAGCTTGGGGTGGGGGAAAGTGAGCTCCGTAAGCTGTGCAAAAAGTCCCTACCCTATCCCCCAACATTCTTTGTGGCTCATGAAGATACAAGTTTCTGCCCCCCATCCTTACCCCTGATGAGAGCAGAGGTCTGGAAAGTAGCACGTTCCCTTATGCCATAAGGATCTCACTTGTTAATGTAATTTTTCAGATGTACATAATATATTTGATTGTGATTATCTGTCCGAAATTTATATCAAGGCAACAGTAGAAAAAAGATGTTGTTGTTAAACTTTGAGTTTTTTACCTCGAACTTACCAGGATGGTCTACAAAATACACAAGCCAAGTAGTATATATGCTATATTACATTATGTGACCAAGTTGCTTTTCCAGGCAACAGGCAAATAAGCACTGACATCTATTTTACTGCGTGGCTCATACCTATACAGGGGTCAAATCTGGCTGAAGACTTTACAGCTATCAAGCACCATATAGCATTTATGGGTTTCTATACCTCACACTTTACTTGTCCAGCAAAATGAATATATCATGTAAAATACTGCCAAGTCTTCATCCTCATATTACTAAACAATTTTTATATACTTAGTTGCAGTATCATTTTTTTCCCAGCTGTATCAGTGGAATTTACTTAAAAACCCCACAATGTAGTACCCAAAACTGAAGAGGCTAAATCTCAATTTAAGGAACAAAAATGACACGAAAGAAAGATTGGGTAAAGTTTAAGCCAATGAAAGTATGAGTCATTATTATATAACAAGCAAGTTGGATATATTTTAAGCTGAAAAAAGGATAGGTTGAGAGGGGAAGAGAGCACAGAAGTGGGAGTCAACAGGGGAACTGAGGTAAAGTAAGTGGGTATGTAAAAGTTTATGAGCACTATTAGGAACTTGTATGTTCTCTTAATTCTTGTTTATCTCCATTTTTTTTTAAGTCTCAGGTAGAACTCTTAAAAGATGTGAACTGTTTTCATCCCAAGGGATGAAGTACCCATTCAAACCATACCAACGTAATTAATTGCCACTAGGTATCTATTAGGCAACTCCTAGGTAACTTTGACAAACTTATTCTGTTCATAGAAGACACAGCTGGGTAGAAATTAGTCTCTAAAAATACTTTCACACAACCTGCTTGTTTTCTAGTCACTGTCTTCTTCTGTTATGCTCATTCCATCTGTCAATAGATATGAGTCACACATTCGACCTTTCAGTTTCACTTGCGCACATAAATTTCTTCCAATTTCCTGTGAAACAAACACTTTTAACTCTTTAGAGGCTGGCACTTCACACTTGCAGCACGCTAGAAAGGGTGAGGTAGGAGCAAGCCCTTCTTTCCAGTCTGCACTACCTTTTGAAAGTAGGTTGTCTCTCCATTTTGCTGCCCACCTTTCTGCCCACCCTATCGCTAACTTGCACTGAAAAAGCAGTAAATATGTGGATCTCCAGTCCAAAAACCACAGTCTAACTATATCTCCAGAGAAAGCTAACCTCCACAGAAACACATATAAGTCACTCCTGACATCACCAGCCACGATCAGCAGATTCATTGAAGAAAAGCCATAATTTTACCATTTTTAAATCTGAAGCAGTCAACATTTGGTTCAAAGCTAACTTAAACATAAAGACTCATGCTACCCACTGACATAAATCATGATGCCTCTACCAACTGATCCTATTTTGTCTCCCCAAACATTATAAACACCTCCAGTATGAACAAAAAAAGAACATGGCCACAAAGAACACAGCAAAAAATATGAAAGACAGAGCATTATTCTGGGATTTGAGGGTATATTACCTTACTCTTTCTTTCAGGCGTGGTGCACAATTTAATTTAATCTCTCAGAAAGCTTTCAAGACAAAGGGGGAAAAGATTTTAATAAGAACCACAAAGCTGGGCCACTGAAAGAGACTGAATTCTGCACAATGACCTGGTAAAGAGGGACAGACTTGAGAGGTACAATTTGTTGGAGAGGCCCAATTTGTGAGCCCATTTAATTCTTTGCTGTTGAAACAGCAGCTCAGCAGTGAGAAGCTTTAACAGAACAGTAGGCCCACGGTCTGTTTCAGTTAAGCATTACAATATCACACAAGGGTCTGAGTTCCCTTCCAAAATACATCAGACTTGGACCAACTCTAGTATTGTCCTATCAAAGCTACTTTAGCCATCCAAGCAAAGTCACTTTTGATGAGATTTCTCCCTCTATAGCAATAAGAGGATGCTTTTAATAGAGAAAATAGGATCAGGTCAGGCCTGAAGTTGAAAGCCCACGGCTGCTGGAAGGGATGAGTGGATGAGCTGTGGCTGGGACGGCACTGGAATGGCTCAGGCTCCTCCACCTGTACTCCAGTGTGACAACCTAAAGCGACTGGTGAGGTTTCAGCACTGCCATGTGAGAGAAACACTTTTAGATAACACTGTAAAATGTGGAAGCACCCAGAAAAACTGCTACTGACTTGTGGATGAAGACTGAATTTTTTGGCCTTTGGTCACTGGTACATTAACATCAAAATAATGAACCAGCTCATGATCTGTTGATATATTGGATATGTGCTCCCGGCCACTTATTCAAGTACAAACTGGTCAAATTAATGGATCCAAGATGACACTGTAGATGCACACATCTGGCCTTTGTGTTAAAAATATTTCCTTACAAAAAACAGACTTAGAGGGTTGATTTTTACTTATGGTGACTTACTGCGAACTTAAGGAACTAACTAAAGCAAAAAGAATTTTCCAGTAGTACTGAGGTCAGTAGCAGGATCAGTCAGGTAGCTCCTCCAGGAGCTTTGTGCATTGGCTCCTGAACTGAAGAAAAGGAAAAAAAAAAAATACATCTTTATGGACAATACCAAAACCAGAGCCTAAAATTAGCAATAAGCAATATTAGTCACTTTTGGTTTTTCGTTTTGTTTTGTTAAGTGAGAGTGGGGTGGAGTGGGGGGGTTGTTAGGGGTTTTTATTTATGTTTTTTGTTTGCTCTTTTACAGTGTCAAGAACCACGCAAACCACATTGGTATCCTGATGGTTTGGTCATCATATGCCCGTAGGCGAAATGAAAAATTATCATTCTTCAGGTTCTTTATATTTATTAGTTCAGATGAACAGTTGCCATTGGCACACAGTTAGCTGGCAGTAACACCTACACGGTTAAAAATAAACCAAACCAAAAAAACAGGAAAAAAGTCTGTTAAGTCGTTGCTCTGTCTTAACAGGGCAGCTTTTCTGTGTCAAACTTCATCTTTCAAAAATATTTATGATACATGGTGCGTTCACAGGTCTACGTGCAGTCTGCTATTGCTTTCTTAGAGCTTCAAATCTCTCAGCTATTTTTCCTCAACTTCCTAAAACCTAAGTGCCTGTTATTGCTCAAACTTCTCACTGAAGTCAATTGAAGTTAGAAGATGACTGTCAGAACATGTGTGATGACACAGCAACCTAGTCAGGCTGTTCTGAAGTCATTGTGTATTTGTTTCTCCAAAAACTTGATCTTAGTTTTGGCAAGACCAGATTTTTATTTCACAAAGCAGGCAAATAAAACAACTTAAATACGTTCATAGTATAGATTAGCAAAGAAATGTTAATATGAAGCTTTCAAATAAATGTTTCACAGGAAACCATCGCTGTCCAAATTTATTGTTAATTATGAAACTAGGACCTAAAATACAGATCCTAATTTAAGGCTAATTTAAAATAAAAATAAGTACTTTTTATGTTTTAACCAGAGTCCAAATTAATTGAAGTCAGTGGGCTTTAGATTAAAACCGACTAAGAGTAAATATGTATTTTAATGCCTGATTTAATAACCTTTAGTTATTAGAAAAATCTAAGACAATCAGTACAAGTAGTATGAAAGAAAGAATCAAAGGTAGTCTGCATTTGGTTTCTCTTAAGGAGTTCTTCACAAAAGCCAAGCAAGTGGTCCATATATTGATAACAGTCACATTAAGAACGAGAAATACATATTTTTAGATTCTTTACCAGATATGCATTTTATGAGGTGACTCATCATTTGACACGAATTTTGCAGCAAATTTGCAGTCATTTATTTGTACCAGAGAATTCCTATCTAAGGAAGGTAAAATATTAAAGTGGTCTTTTGGGTTGAAATTCTTATCTGAGGCAACGCCAATAACACAAGGATTTAACTCTATAACTCTGAATTAGAAAATTATTTTGCTATAACAAGAAGCAGCATCCTACATTACTGTATTTTTTCACGAAGTTTCTATAAACTTTAAAGTCTAAAAACCAAATGAAAAAATGCAGTAGTGTGTGTGTGTTCACTCTTTCCCAATAGTTACTTAACTGGTAGAATTGATCCAAAACACCCAATAATTGACCACATGTTATTTTCCGCAATATTTTCCAACCACAAGTACCAGGAAATTTATCAAACACATAAGGAAGAACGTCATCAAAGTTTCTAGAGAGCAACAAATTTCACAAGTCCTTCAATTTCTGCAGGTTGATCTGGAACCTTAAGTTTAAACAAATGATGCAGAATGGGAATAGACTGGTTATGATTTAGCATGCCAATATGCCCAGACTCCTTCATCTGTATGCTGCAGAGTTTTACAGCTAGAAGCTGCATTAAAATTGATGAAAGGCAACGTAACTTCTGTTGGATGACTCTGTGCATCTTTGAGATGACAAAACAATGCAGCATTCCTAATTTTTGTTCACAGGAAAGCCTCCTAAATATTTTCCTTGCTTTAAGAGACTTGATATCCTGTTTTAATGTTGTTTCATTATTTCCACTCTTAGCTCATTGCATACTGCAACCGTAGACCCGGGGATTAAGACACTAACAGTAGCAGGTTAGGGGCAAAAAATTATTTGCTGATATTAAAGGACACGGGAGACATTTAAAATCCTTCGAATCGGATCTTTGCAAAAGTCCTAGAATCAATGAAGGTTTAGAAAAATCCTAAAATCAATGAGTGCATTTAGCAATTAATTATTACATGGACAAGGCAATTAATGTTGGACTTCTGTG
Source organism: Oxyruncus cristatus (assembly GCA_013399855.1). Lineage (NCBI taxonomy): Eukaryota > Metazoa > Chordata > Aves > Passeriformes > Cotingidae > Oxyruncus > Oxyruncus cristatus. The sequence continues at coordinate 717,649 of VXAY01001100.1, forward strand.
CTTGCTGGATGTGTACAGGTGCAGTGCAGAGCAGGAGGGTAACATGCACGGCTGCATGGGATAGCAAAGAGGTTCTGTTTTGGGTTGGGGGGGTTCTAACTGCTCTGGATGGCTTCATTACACTGCAAAGGCTGTTGTTCTGTTAGTGCTAATTAAACCTTGGGGAATAATTTGTTGAGGTAGCTGGCAAAAATTCGGATGAGAGCAAGAGGAGGAATTTTAATGTTTTAATCCCAAGCAGAAGCAGAAACGTTCAAGTTCCAGAGTTCTGGGATTCCGGCAGAGGAGCTACCTGACTGATCCCGCACAGGGGTAGAACCTCCAGCTTTCCACTGAGGCTTGCAGATGTTTGCAGCACATTGCAGGACTGTCTTTTTAATGCAAGCCCGTTACTGCATAAAATAAAAAGCTTGTATTAACTGCATCCTTTCTAATAGTTTGTACTATCACAAAATACTCTTCAGTTCATCAGGGTTGAAATAGGGAGTCTATGGTTGGATATGAAAAGCAGCCCAGCTAGTGGCTCTTAATCACTGCACGTTCTGCTCATTTTTCAAAGGCTTGTTAACAAATGAAGGAACCACCACTCTCCCAGCAAAGCAGCTCCTATAACGACTATTTGCTTTCATTAATGACAGCCCTCCCAGCAACAGCACTGAAGGCTGTACCCTCACGCTCTCATGTGAGCTTGTATCAAAGATGGGCTGCTAGCACAGGTAATGACTGATCTTTCACCTAAATGTGAATTTAAGTGATGACTGTTTTTTCTCCTAGGTCATAGCTTAGAGAGCTGAGAACAGATAAAAGGCAAACAGGATAAAAGAAACTGCTTGTTTCTTTGCTGACAGAAAAAGTGGCAAACTGGGAAGTTATCTAGGGATCAAATGAAAAGAAAAACAACTAGCAACAGTTCCCTGCCGAGGGAGGTGGTGGGGGGAAAAAAAAGGGAAGGAGAAGGTGTTTTCTGGATTGGCTAGCTGAGTTAGAGCTGAGAGAGAAACAGAGCGAGCAGCTGTGAGATATAAAGACTACAACTTTGTTGTGGATTATCAAGGGGTAAAAACACAGGAGAAGTATAGTGAATCATCAGAGGGCAGACCAGAGAGAGGCAAGTATACACAGATTTGTGTATTTGGGTACAACTTCTTGCTCAGATAATATTTTTAGAACACTGGAGATAAAAGCATTCCCTTTTTTTTTTGAGATTTGCAAGAGCTTCAGCACCTTCTAATCCTGAGAAAGACACACTTCAGAAAAATAATAAAGTTGGATTCTTTGCTGGGAAACACCATGGAAACAGAATAAAAACAAACAAACAGAAACTTTTCTTTTTTCAAACACAAATGTCCCTCCCCATTTTGACTTCTCAGATACTTTTAGCTGCAAAAGAACCGGTTAAACACACACATTTTACCAAAACCCACTCTTTTGGTAAAGTATTCTCTTTCAGGGTTCCACGAGTTTTCAATCGGTTATAATTTTTTTTTCAAGCTCCCCACAAATCTCCATTTCTCTTCATTATTTTCTTTCCTCCATCCCTTATCTGCCTTGACTCCTACCCAACCAACTTCTCTGCTTCTCTTTCTTTCCACAAATCTGTTGTTCCATGACCCTGTTCACAGTCACTGAAGCCCTTTCCTCTCAAATTGCATTTCTACACACGTCTCCTGTGCATTAACCTCCTTCCCTCAGCTTCCTCCTGCTTCTTTCTGTTCCTTCAGGGAACAAGGCAAGGAAGTGACCATCCAGTACAAGGACAACCCAAACCTCTGTTCTCACAGGATGAAGAGTCGTAGTAACCATTTTTAACTGTGTTGGAAAAGGCAGTTTCCAAGTTTGCTACTGAAGTAAGAATTTTTTTGTCCACATGTACATTTGGTATTAAGAATAATCTTTTTAAGAATGGCTGTGCATGTCTAAATAACACATGCACTATGTTGTATTTGTTTTGAGGAGGAAAAAATCCACCAAAAAGCCACACCAAAAACCCAAACACATACACAAATAATCAAAACTCAATCTTTAATAAGTGATGTTCAACACTGAAATCCTCAGGAGCTTAGTGGATACTTAGTGGTTGGATTCACAACATATTTTTTATGCAGAAGGAAACCACCTAGCCCTAAATATTTTTGCTTTAATGCATCTGAAAAGTACTCAAATACATTTGGGGATTCTGCTGTTACCACATAGCCTAGGCACCATGAAGAACAAAACAGGAGATTTTGTTTCAGGGACCTAGAAGGGGTCATCTCAGGCTAATACATACATCCTTCTAGAGTTTTAGCAAAAACAACAACTACCTCCCTTCAGAGAACCCCCAAAAAACCTCCTCAGTCCCTCAAGAGCATGAGAGGTGACTCACTGAAATGCCCAGAGGACGACTTTCAAATAATTTCGACTCGTAACCAATTATCCAAGGACTTGTTCATAAATTTATTTTTAAACGCAGATTGTTCTCTAAGTTGGAAAAGCATAATACCTGTTATGCAAAAACTAAGCTGAATCCTTTTTGTCACAGGAAGGGATTCTACATAAAGAGAAACAGTAACTCAAACATAGTCTGCGGGATAAAGTCTTTTGAACCAATGTTTAAGACCTTTACTAATACTCATGGATATAATTTATCTGTTTCAACAGGTTAAGGGTAACAAAAGAATATGGAACAAATAAACAACCCAACAGATAACTGAAAAATATCAGTAAAGCTGGATAACTTATGGAAATTTATCTACCAAAAGAAGGTTGGCAGAAATGCCCATTCTGTTCCCAGAATTAGAGTTCAATATTTCAAGCTCATTTCAAATCCAGCACTATCATGCATGTTTTCTTTGTGTAATTAAAGATATTAACTGAAAAAATATAAAACATTTGTGTACCTCTTGCTTTGAGTCTATATAATTGTCTTTCATAAGACATTTTCTACTTTAAGTATCTTATGATAGTCTTTTTTCAGCAATAGATCATTTTTTTCTTAAGAAGTCACTGTCACACATATGATTTAGGTTAAAGTCCAAGTATTAATGCAGAGTTCTAGCATCATGTTATATGTATATATATATATATAAACACTTGACTGCTTGCTTAGAACAACAAAGTCTGAAAGAAGACTTGGCAAAGATGAAAATAAATCACGGTTAAGCCTGATGTAAAGTTTAGAGCCCTGGCTCAGGTTCAAGGCAGCAGAGATTCAGAGATGTTCTGAAGACATACCAGGACCTAAAAAAGTCTAGAAGGAGGGATAGGTGAACCAGAACATAACTTCATAAATCTAACACCGGTTAGATTTACCTTGTCACCCTCACTTTAAATTTAGAGGTCTCAGAGAGAAAAAGCTGGTGCCATCAGAAGTTAAAGCGAGAGGTAAGAGCAGGGATAGGATCAGGTGAAGGACTAACAAAGCCTTTTGAATCATTGCAAAGGCCACATGCAGTAGACCAGTGAGTTAAGACCTAATATAAAGACAGGCAAGAAGTATGGATAAGATTTGCTGTTTAGGAGAGCCCAGGCTGAGAGGAGAGCTGAGTTGTTTGGAGGCTCTGGGCAGCTTAGATAGATATTACAAATAGAACACAGTTCATGGTAAAGTCTGGAGGTGTTAAAACCAGACCTTGGGCTCAATCAGAGCATAAAGCTCCTTGATCCCCAAACTGAAGCAATTACTTCATCCTACAGTGATCTTAAAGGAGATTGAACACTAGAACTGATGCAGGATTTTAGAGTTAGGCCTGGAGCCTGTAAGCTTAAAATAAACAAATATCAAAATGCATTGACAAGAGCAATGCTTTCTACTCAGTCCCACAGGGTAAGTCAGGACAATAAGAATATACTCAGAATAAGAGCTCAGTTCAGACACAGCTGCAAATAAATTTTAGAAGTGTCAGGAGATTAGGATGAAGGCTGTGAATCACTTGGGATTTGGATTATGTCCTATGTGGGCAGAAGTTCCTAAGTTACTAGACTGCACAGTTTAGGGTGGGAATAGAGATAATGTTGTGAAATTCAGCAATTTCGACCTAGATTTATATCCCATTGCTGAAGCAGCCACAGGTCTAGGACAAGAACTGATGCTGACAGAGGCTGGGATTAAGTTTGAGATAGGCAGAAATCCCCAAGCTTGGCCAAGGAAAAAATGGGAGCCTTCTTAAGAGCTTTAAGGCACATTCAAAGTTGTAAACTGGTAAAATAATAGTGCAACAGAGATTTGAAAACGTCACAAGGACCAAATGTTTTGGTGGAAGACATTAAGTGTGGTACATCTCACTAAACAGGGAAAAAGATCAGTCAACATCCAAGTCAATTATGTGAGCACCTAAAAGAAAAGGAGTAAAAATATTCTTATTACCTCCCTTTAACAGTACTTTTTGTGCAGATGGCCCAATTCCCCAAGACAACACTTTGTGAGTGGAGAATAAACACAGCAGTCATAAGGAACAGCACTGTTCAAATTATGATCCAGAGCTCAGTAAAACTATTCTAATTAAATCCCAAGTCTTGATTTCTGCATTCTCATGTCCCAGTCAATGACTAAAAGTGCTAAGACATGTGAAGGACTCTTCTCATCTTTTCAAGAAATAGTTATATTAAAATGAACGTGGAAAAATGAATAGCAAATGTAGCTGAGAGTAATGAGACCAGATTCTCTCTCGGTCTAGATCAGGGGACTGGAGATAATACAAGTTAATATGGTAAAAGGAAGCATCACAGGCAAAATTATCTGTTCATTTCAAGGTTTGATTTGAACTCAGAAAATTAAAAATAATATGCATCATGGCAATTTTCTCTTGAAAGTAGTTATGGGTTCTTCCCACTGCTTTTATGCACTTTTTCTGTACTTTATAACTCAGTTTCATATAAGGATAAAAAAAGTCCTTTTATAAATTTTGTTCAAAACTAAAACACAAACTTGACTTTTTTAACTCAACCCTAACTAAAAGGAAGTAGGCAGAAGTGATTCCCAGTTAAAAAAAAAAAAAAAAACACCACAAAACAAACCAAAAGTTAATGTTATTCAAATGCCCTAAAACTCAGAAAAGATTTTATTAGTGTTCCAAATTTTTGTGTTCTCCATATAATTTAGAAATTGTTTATTGAGGAATGTTACTGTTTAGAACTTTTAAAAGCATAGTTCTGGGTTTGACAAGCTTGAGAACAAGCACCAAAGAAAAGACTCCCACCATCTAAATTCAGCAAGATCTAAATAATCAGCAAGACGAATTATTTCAAAGAATGAAGGAATTAAAAAAAAAAACACGAAGTTTCCCACAACCAGGGTAGGATATTTTTTTCCATTTAAAGACCCAGTCCAGTAGTAAAGCATTTCAAATTAGTCACAGAACACTGGTCAGGTGCTAAGTGTTATACTTCATCTGCGTGGTCATACAAAGAGCTGCGTGTTCGGGTTCCTCTGTGCAGGCAGCCTTGCTTTGGGAATCCATTTTGCTTTCCTGTGCCACACGGGTAGCTGGAGGACGTCTCGGTTAGATGGGCTGGGCACAGCAGCCGTACCGGGTCTCAGCACAAAGGCAGGCTGGGTTTTGATGAAATGTTTTTGTTCAAGAAATCCACTGTCTTAGAGCTTTGTCCCCCGCATCACTCTTTCTCCACCTACACAACATTTTGTCAACTGGTGAATCACTCGATCTCATCAGTTTGGTTGGCAGCATCTCCCAGGCACAGCTGTAAATGGCTACTCAGGCCACACAGTGTGAGAGAGAGTTCAGACTTTTACTCCCTACTCATGCCTTTGGGCCAGGTTACGAGCTGTAGGGACCAGCACAAAAGTCATGTCTATCATAAACTCCCCAAGTGAGTGTAAATCTATAACCACTTCAGCAGCAGCAGACACGACATCCCAGACAGCACTTTTAGGAAGAAACAGTCAAGTGGCTTCACTTTCTTCTAGACTTGTACTCAGGAGACTGGTGGAAAAACCCGCAGTGCTGAAGACAACGTTTCCCCTTGCATACTCCTACAGGCAGCTGGGGTTGAGGAAGGAGTAAGGGAAGGAAATGAAGAGAAAGTACCGTTTTGTATATTTTATGAACTGATTTACTATGTTCTGGAGGGAAAAAATAAATAAAATTTAAAAAAAATATACCAAGCTGATATCTCAGCCTTCTTAAAAGCAAGTATGTGAAGTTGCAGAAACACCACGCTGCTTCGGTCAAGTGTCCTGGGTAAGCCAGTCAGACTTGGTTTTCAGTGCCCACGATAGAGCCTGGGAAGTTCATGGCATTACCCCATTAACATCTGGTAAGTGGACAGGCTGTGCAGTGAAAGGCAGGCTGCCTGGCATGGCTCACTGATATTGATGGCCTGCAGTTGGTATAGGACACCATTCCTGGTCAAATAAAACTCGGATCATAGAAGACGGCTGATTTCTCCTCTTTTTCTCCTTTCTCAGTCAACCACAGCCTTCTGCAAGCAGCAATTCAGAGGAGGGTTTTGTTATTTGAGGAGATGAGACTTCATAGTCTGTGGCTGTTCAACAAACAACACACACCCCAAGAACTTTTTAAACAACCTGCTCCTTGTAAGCTTTGCTAGAAATAAACATTTGAGCACTAGCTTTGGTGCTTTAGGGTTGGTATCTGCTTATCTGTGGTGAAACATTGTTACTGCTACACTGATTAAAAAGAACAAACAAGGTGTAAGGGGTCCATAACTTAGCAAGTTCTTCATGACTGACTCATTTGCAGAGAGGGGTTTCTTTGCTCTGCTGCAGTCAGTGCAGAAAACTGAAGAGTAGTTCTGGCTGTAGACTACACATACAGCACCATGCAAATTATTCTCACTTTGCAATTTTCTACATTCTTTACAAATATAACAATTGGACAGTTTGGCTAGTGAGGGTAAAGTGTGGGTTTGTGAGAATCTGGTTTAAGCCACCTTGACAACTGCCTTGCCTCAGAGACAGATTTCTGTATGTCTTAATGCAAAGGTAGACAGAGATTATGCCCTAAGATTTTTCTGTTCCGACAGAGATGGTTACAGCTGACATGATCCACTCCCAAACCCTGGCTCAGTAGAAAGTCCATGAACCCACTGTATAGTCCTACTCATAAGCACAGAGACTTGTTTCTGCACTGGCCCGAATTTCATTCCAGCTGACCATAGGAAATAAATGTGTAATACTTGACCAACATCTCAGATAAGACACTGAACACCTCCTGAGCATTCCTTGAATTAACAAATTGTTTGGCTGTTTGTGTCCCATGCTTTTGTCTTCGTTTGCAGAGTGGGAGCCCCAAATGTGAAGGTGCTACCACCCAAGAGAATTCTCAATGCCACAACTCCGATGTTTATAATGTGCAATTTTCCTCTTACCTTAAAACAACATCTAGGTCGTATATTGGTGCAAAGTACCACAGAAAACATATCCAATCTGAAAAGACAACCTATGCCGTCCGACCTGTTCTTTCACAGTGTCAAACATCTCTCTTACTTCTCTGCCTCTGAGGGAAGCGTTGCTGGAGAAGCCACTTCACACCTGCAGAAATATCTTTGTTGAATGATGGGGTGGGTTAAAGCATAAAATATTTTTATTGCTCAAGTTTCCTCATAGAACCAGCGTCTGGCTGCAGGGCACTTCCACCTACAGATAGACATAAAAAAGATCCTGCTGTATATAAGCTGTCCTCCCCCACTGGGCAGAGGTAATGGGAGAAGGGAATTCTTTAGTTACTACTCTGCCTAACTGGAAGACAGACATTCCCGTAAAACTGTGTGTGGGAGCATTTCACAGTGAAACCAAAACACTGTTAAAAGTAAATTCAGTGAACTACTTCTCATGCAGTGCAGCTGCTATATGAAGAGATGAGGATATTTTATTATACACACACGAAGTGCCAGACACCAACTCCACTGCAGTGCCAGAGAGAGCTCTCCCTTTTTTGGTCCACAGGACGATGTTGTTAAGGCTGCTGACCAAGTCACACCTTCATGTCTCACTCCCAACTTACCCCTTATCAACTGCAGGAGCTGAGGGCAATATGTAGCTTGTTGTTTCCTATTGTAACTATTTTAGTCCAGTTAAATTCATGTTCGGAAATTATACAAATCAGTTATCGTAAATTGAATTGACACTCTTGACTTTCTAAATATACCAGATTTATGCTGCTACGAGAACAAACATGGGCCAGTGTCACAACATTGGCATGAACTCCTGTGCCAAATCTGTTTCACGAGAAACATTCCTTGCACCTCGTTCCTTCATGCAGCATCAGTCCAAGGACATACTGAAGTGAAAAACAAACAAAAAAGAAAGTCTTACTGCAACTCTGAGGCACCCCATTTTAAATAGAGCCCTACTGTTGTGATGGTACCTGAGCGACGCTGAGAGTAACATGGTATTGTTTTCTTTTGCAAGCTTTAACCTCAACATGGTAAAATAATGAAAGTTTATTCTCTGCCTTATACTCAGACCGAAGGGACGACACTGAAATACTTTATGTTTAATATAACTGATTTTCAACACACCAAGAGCAATAGTTAAACACCGAAAATCAATGCTGATCTCTAAAACTCCTACTTTTTTTTGATCATATTTCAATATAACTTGTTACAGAACAGTCAGAAGCAGCTCAGAGGAGGGGGGAGAAAGGTAGCCAAGGGTATAATGCACTCAAGACCTTCATAACAAGCCGAGTATCAAGATGCTAATGACAAAACCATTCTGCTTGGCAATAAGACTATATTGGCTGTTTAGGAGACTGTTATCCTAGAGCTGGCCTGTATTCCCACTTCATACCAGAGGAAACAAAATCTTACAACACTGCAATTCTATGAATGTCAGTGGAGTAGAATGAAAGCTTCATAGCTGGCCTGAGCAAGTCCACCTACTGCTTATCTGTAATTTCTGGAATTTCTAGCCCAGAAAGCACACTCGTACATGTGACTTCATATCTTAAACATTTACAGTTAGATTTCTTGTCCTTCGAGGCACAAAGATTAATATTTGCAGAAAATATTTAAATAAATATTGATTTTTTTTTTCAGCTCTGGCACCATTTCCACATTATATTCTTTGGGCAATCTAAGAGAATACTTGCTTTTTGGGAGACTGCTTCACAAGTTACATTCAAGATGCCATTAAAAACATAAAAATACTAAAAAAAATTGCAACCAGAGATTAGCTGTTAACATTACTGTGATCCTTTAGGAATATCGATTCACACACAAAGTAATGAGCTTTGTGTAAGAAAATGCTACATAATCTATCCGAGTCTATGCCACTGTTTCATCTAGACAAAGCGAGAGAACCCTCAGCTTCTACTATTTTACAGTTCTGCAGTGTAATTTCTGCATGAGTTATTAACTTTTCCATAAAGAATGCTAATGTTCTTGTCACACATGGGGCACATCAACCAAGTAGTGTTCCTGCAGCCAGCACAACCAATTAGAAAAAGTCAGGATTTCTCATTATTGTCTTTGGATAAAGATACTTTTAATCTGTATCAAATGTTTGGGACTGCTTTATTAAATTCATAGCTACGTGACCTGCTAACTGCTTGCTCTTCTTCGACCTGTGTGTTAACTAACCACAAGGAGCTTTGGTGTCTCAGAAACAACCCAAATGCTCTCTCCTCATCTGGAATGCAGCAAGTTTTCTTTGTCCCTCAGGAAGACTTCTCGCCCAGAACAGGCAGTGCAGCCCCGATCAGGCATTACGTTGTCTGATACACGGGGCACAACTCCTCCTGTTTCTTACCAACAAATAAATTCTCCCTTAAAGCTGAGTGGATACCAACAGGCTGTGCAGCAGGACCTTCACATTTTTCAGTCGTAGGCTTTCAGTTCAGCCCAGTTTTGTGGAAACCCTCACGCTGTTGGTGCTTTACGCTGTTGTGCAGTACATTGTGGCAGTGTCACTGGTGGGCCCACCGTCCCTTTTTAACTGCAGGGGTGCTACAGGCTGTCCAGCCTATCCTGCCTCGGGACACTGCAGGACTACGTTTTTCTCTGGGAAACTGCAATTCGATGGATATTAAAGTTCAAGTGTGAGCCCAATTTAAACTATTTGAAAAAATAATGAGCTTTTCTTCACTAAGGTCGACTCCAGCAGGTGAGGAGTAGGCATTAAGGACTCAATGGATGGAGAAGTGTCAGTGGAGTTAAAAACTGGCATCATTACTCTACCCTTTCTACTCTGAACTACCTTAACTTTACCACTAAAACAAACATACAAAGGTAATAGTCACATTCAATAGAGTGAACACATCATCTTAATGCTTCTACTTAGCCATGGGTTGATTAATTTTTTGTGCGTGAGGCGCAATGGAGCTTTTAATCATGAAATTATACTATAAATTATGAAATTTAGACGCAATACTGTATTCTGTGATCTGCAATGAACTCAATATATGTAACACTGATGTAGAAGCAATTCATGTTGGTTAGTTATCAGATAATATGTATTAAAAATGCTGCTTGGAATAACTGTTGTGTTGTCTGGATTGTCATGGGGGTAATAAAGGACTTTGGTGCTGTGGACACCTTGCCATTCTACACAATATAAAGAGATTAAGTTGATGCCATAACTTGTGCCGTCAGCTCCAGCGCTGAGCACTTCCACCTCCAAGGTATTGCCACTGGGAGCAAGATGGTCAGATCTATAATTTTTTCCATGCCAAGACCATCAAAGCCAGATCTCTCCACTGTGTTAGTGAAAACTATAAACAAAGGTACTCTTTGAGCCAGAGAGCAGTACTTCCATTAATCTTTACAGGGAACTAGGTCAAAGAAGCCCCAAGGCCTCTCTGAACTACATAAGCAAGCAGAGGCCTATAAAGGGATATTTCTGCAGCTGAGACTGCCTTGTGCAAAATAAGAGCCGATTAATAGCCTTTTCAAGACACACCCATGTCTTGGATGACGGGAGAAATGACGATGTCCAAGTTACTCCTTAGTTCAAGAAACATCCTGTTGTCTTGCTAAGCTCGCTTGGAGGGGGCTGGGCAGAAAGTCTATACAAAAGAAGTTCCAGTGGATGCCAGAGAGCTCCAGGCTACCCTTTGCCACCAGCTGTGGCAGTAGCCAAGGATTTTACCCACTAGGGACTGAAAGGAGACTAAACTAATCTAAGAACTGTTACAGTCCAATTACAGTTTGGTTGCAATGTACTACATCAAATTGTTAACAGCAGCTGAGAGGAGTGGCTGATACCCCAGAGGGCTCTGCAGCTCTTCAGAAGGACCTCGACAGATTGGAAAGATGGGCACAGAACTGTCTCAAATTCAGCCAAGCTCCTGCACCTGGAGAAAGAATAACCCCATGCACCAGTACAGGTTGGAGTGCTGTGTCCTGTTCTGGGCTCCTCAGCACAAGAGAGACTTGGAGCTCCTGGAGCTGGTTCAGCAGAGGGTGACAAAGATTATTAAGGGACTGGATCATCTCTCTTAGGAGGAAAGAGTGAGGGAGTTGGGCCTGTTCAGCCTTGAGAAGAGATGACTGAGAGGGAACCTCATCAGTACATCTAAGTATCTGAAGGGAGGGTGTCAGAGGATGGAGCAGGCTCTGCTCAGCGGTGCCAAACAACAGGACCAGAGGCAATGGGCAGAAACTGATGCACAGGGAGTCCCACCTGAACATGAGGAAGAACTTCGTTATGTGCAGTGACTGAGCACTGGAACAGGTTGCCCAGAGAGGATGTGGAGTCTCCCTCAGTGGAGATATTCCGGAACCATCTGGATGCAATCCTGTGCCATGTGCTCTGGGATGACCCTACTTGAGCAGGGAGGTTGGGACACTGGACCCACTGTGGTCCCTTCCAACCTCATCCATTCTGTGATACTGTGAAATTAATGAGAAAACCTACTTATGGAAAAATAGCTCAGTATAGGAAAATCAGTGAGAGGAATGCTATTAAATACTCCTGGCCTGGCCACACAGAAAAGTATACTCGTGGGAATTTGAGATTATTTCTTTATACAAAAGGTGGAGTGTGGGAACACAAACCCCCCCACATTTATGCCATTTTGATTACAAATTTTATAGAAGTAAGTGTTATTTGTAGGCTACCCACTGAGAAGAAAGTGAGATGTTCCAGAAGAAGAGTATCACAGATGTAAATAAGGGTAAAAATGAGACATTCAAAATGAATATTTGATCAAATCTATAGGAATTCTGTAGTCAGAAAACTGCTAGACACTTAAGATATCAGGACTTTTCCCATAAGTAGTACCAGTCTTATGTGGATACAGGAATAAGTTACCACAGTATTTCTGGGGGGTTATTTTTAGGTATAACTTGAGTGGTAACTCCAAACATATGGGAACGTAGCATACCACAGTGAGTTCCTACAGCACCTGCATAGCACAAACCATGAGAGCAAGGACTTACATAGCATGTTATATACAGTATCAAGTAAAAGAGATGCATTATAAGACTCATTATCCATGGTAGGTCAAACAAGAAGCCATAAAAGAACTAGAGGGTTAATATCTACAACCTGAGAAACACAAACTTCAATAAGCAAAGGGAGCAAAGGATTACTCACTCTGATATTTCAGCTTCTTCGGTTCCACTTTTTTTAGCTTCATATCTGCAGGTACACGCCATGCAACAGTCGCCAGACATCGTGAAGTCCAAGTTTTTCAGGGAACAAACCTGCACAGGTAAAACAGTACTGCCCCAATTCCTCATTTATATAACATCAGGGAAAGGAAGGGGAATATCACATCTGTTAGGACTGAACCCAGAGTTCCAAAAACCAAGGAAACAGAAAAAAGGGGTTGCCTGTTCTCTTATGTTCTATAATCTGATCAGGAGGTAAATTGGTTACAGCTGACACTCATCTGAGAGCCTAACCAAAGGAACCTGAAGGGCTTCATCAATTCCTCTTATTTTTGCATTTGGGCTGACCTGAACATCTGTTTACTCTTTTTGCTGTTGAAAACACAGACTTCTGCTATTGTCCTTTTATTACCTAAAGCTGATACGAAAAAGAAAAAAAAAAGAAAGTTTGAGCTTTAATATTAAGTCTAACAGACTTTTAAGTTACAGTGCACAGAAATCTTACAGATGTGCTTACAGATCTGTCAAAGCTCAGAAATAGAAGTGTTCTGTGTTTGGTCATACTTGGGGTTTTTTTTGTTTGGTTGGTTGGTTGGTTGGTTTGTTTGTGGGGGTATTTTTCTTTTTTTTTTTTTGGTTGGTTGTTTGGGGTATTTTGTTGTTTTGTTGTTTTTTTGTTTTTTTGTTTTTTTTTTTCCCATTATATATTTTATCTGTGATTACTGACAAAATTCTCTGATTCCACCCAGTAAACACACGCAGAACCACCCCCCACCTCGCCCCCCCTCTAAAACTCTCCTGTTTCAACTTGCAAATAGATGAAGAGCTTGACAGATTCCATGGATTTTGTTCCTAGTCATAATCCTTCTGAAGCAGTGCCTAACTTTTTTTGCAGCTAATATCTCAATGGTCCATCTGTTTAGACTTTCTGTGCTCTCACCAGAGATGAAACACTCACCATCAAGCTGCCCGTGCAGCCTCCAACCTCCAGTTCTGCACTGGCAAAACTGATGCCAGGGAGTGCCAATTATACTTCAATGACTTTATTGACTACAAGTGATTAAGACAAGCATGACTGACAAAGCTTTACTGACCACTTTTATTTATAACACAGCACCATTCCATGCCCATTCAGAATTAGCTACATGTGGTTCTTGCGTGGAGCAGTGCATTGCTGCTTCTTGAGTCTTTTTGGGGCTTTTACAATAAGAGGAGTTATCCTTTCATAACTGGTCATAAAGGCTTTTGGAAACTTCTCTCAGCTTCTCGGACTTTGGGGGAGCGCAACAGAACTCTATTTTTGTAAAGCTATAATTTTTTTTTATTATTTTCTTCGTTTTGGATTAACATATACTGCCATCATGTGGGCAAAAATAAGAAAAAAAAATAATTACCCAATGAAATCTCTCAACTTGAAAACCTTACCTTCCTTTTAGAACATTCTTCTTACTACCAATATTTTGTGGGTTTGCCCTCTTCTCTGGGTGCCACAAGAACGCGTTTACCTCCTTGAGCATTAGAAACTTTGACTGCACTACTGTTGTGAGCGACGCAGAGGATAAAGGATGAAAAGAAAGACCCACAAGCACAAATGTTCTCTTTTTTACAAACATTCCTTGAAAGAAAATCTCCTCTGAATTTGAATATATCGTACATTTCTTATTGCTTTGAAGAGCCTTATCACTGGGAAAAAAAAGTTCAGTTGTCAAAGAGTGTGTTTTTGTATGGACTAATGCTACTTAAAAAAAAAAAAAATTATAAGACCTGCACAGTTCAAAAAAATAAAAGCATCTGATAGTGCCAAGAACCCTGGTAAACAGACTGAAATAACAATACACTGAAATTCCAGAAATTATGCTTGAAAGATGAGCAGTTTTCAAGTTTAACTACGCAGCAGAAAAATAGGGGTGGGATGTTTGCACCAAATGTAGCTTACCAAAAACTCCTACTAAAGCCTTGACCAGAGTACTAAAATTTCAAAGTAAAGGCTGACTTTGCCAGCTTCATGGTCTCTTTGTGCATAACCATTATAAGCTGTTTTTCATGGTCCATCCATCACGTGGTACCAATAAGTGGCATCTGCCCTCACAATGAGTAGCACTGTATTCCCGAAGGGTCCCACTGAGTAACTCGCTACTCATGCCGAGCTCAGCACATCAAGACCTAACAGTCAGATAGTAAAATACATTGATTTCCCTGGTGTAGCAGCTCATTAAGAATGCCTCAAAATTCATGGGCTGCAATTCTTATTCAGGAATCCTATGTATTGCAGAAAATAAACTTTATCACAGGAACATCACATCCAAGCTGCGCAGGGTCTGTGTGTGCTATAATCAGTTTATAAACAAGCTTATGTTGTCTAATGTAAGCAACTTACACAAAACCAGGCATGTACTGCCACACAGGTGTTACCTGAGAAATCAAAGTACACCAACAAGACTGAAAGGATGTTTCCCCCACATTTAGGTACAATGGTTTCCGTAGGTTTTTTTGTGCTTTACAACGGCTATTAATAACTGTTTTGTTAGTAATGTGGATTATAAAAACTTGGTCAGTCTAAGAGCTTCAGGATTAAGATTTTAAATTATTTAGTTAGTAGAAGGAACTTTTCATTCATTCGTTTCCTGGATGCCATTTTCCTCTTGTGTTAAAATCAGACGTGTTCCTACAGCAGTCTTCTATACAGTTCTTTAGGTCCTTCAGAACTTGTCATGTCATATCTTGGTATTTTACAAGTGATAGCTAGAGATGATAGATAATTGAGTTTATAGCAGGTGTAACTCTTAATGGAACAATAATCCTTTCAATTTAATAACATTAATTTAGATTAAGATCAGGTCAGTTCTCTCCATTAAAAATAACAGCATTGTTCTCTCATTTGCCTTTAGACACAATCTGGACGAACTAGACTAGTGGGAAAAATAGATTAGGATTAATAGACCAGGTAGATTAGAATTAGAGCAAAAAGATTGTAGAGTTGTTCAATTGTAAGAGAATAAAGAAAGAAAGGGAGGACTACAAACTCCAGAGCAGGAATTCCATAAAATAAACTGACAAATTAGCTTTCTTGAGTCCATAACAAAGGTTCATGTCATTTCTGTCACTAAGACCGAGGCTCAAGTTTGACAGAAAATACAGGACTCCCCCTAACTCATGTACAATACAATAGAAAGAAACATTAAAAAAAAAAAAATAGAGAGAGAACCAGCAGCATTTATTCATTTATTTAAACTATTCACTTCAGGGTCACTCAGTCTCACTACTTTGCATCAGTAATCTCATATTCTTCAACAGAAAATACCTTGATAAAAGCCAGTTTGAACAGCGGTGCTGGAGGGCATCCAACATATGTTGCTCGTTTACCAGTAAAATGTTTACCAGCCTCAGCTGTAGCTCCTCATCTTTCCCACCACTTCCACTGTAAGCAGAAATAATTCTCAAGAAAGAGTGTATGAAGTTCAAGGAAAACAAATACTAGGCCAAATGTATCATATCCCTCTACTCATATAATTTCTGTAGCACAGAAAGCTCAGAAACTTCTGGCTTGGGTTGGAAGGAGAATACACACACTGTATTTTTGCATCAACGAGTACACTTTTATCCATCTTAAGAAGGGTTTCTGTAAAGACAAGACAGAAAGAGCGTCTCTAAAATATTTAAAATTGCTATCTGGAGTTCTCGGTTTCTCAGTTGAAAGATTACAGGAATTACTTTGCAGTTTCAGTGAGACTCGTTCTTTCCAGTTAACTCCAAGAAAAATGTAGCACAGCTTGTTAATTATCCAGCAATTCCATCACAAAAGCTGATAGAATATGTGAACTCTGATACATTAGACCTACACTGACACACAGCCTCCAGTGTGCTAGACAAAGACAGACCAAAAAAACCCACTGCAACCTCAAAACAAAAGAACAACTTCACCTGCATGCAGAGAAGCACCAAGTGTTCAACATTCGTAGGCAAACTTCTGCCTAGGTAAAACACATAACAAAGAAAATGTAATTCTGCAGACCTTTTTTCTACATTACAAGACAGCAATCTGTAAAGGTCTAAAGAGGCTTGGGGTCAGTTTTTCTTATCTTGTTTTAATTTATAATAGTCAATTAAAAGTGTTCTTTTTCTTTCCTCAGTCAGAACACAACATGCAATGATGGTGAGATAAACCTATGATGTTGGCTAATCAAATTAACAAATTATTTCCCCTTCTTTTCATGAGGAAATCCATATATTTCCATTCTTGTTCCACAACTGCCCTAGATGTGAGTCCATATTTCATACAGTGTTTCTTGGGGATGTCTGCCCAATTCTAGTTAATGATCAGAGTTGGCTGAAAAACAGGCAAGAGCTCAACAAATCCAAGAGGATTCATCGCAGCTCTGGGAATTACAAGAACACCTGAGCTCAAGCACCAGCCACAGGGGCTGCTCCTTTTGGGCTGTGGCCACGCATGCTCTATGGCCTGCAGCTGAATTCTTCCACAGTTATAGGAAAGCAAGGAGTTAATATCTTACAATCTTCACATTCCTTAAGTCTGACCCACAGAGTGGCCAACTGACCACTTCCCCAAACCTGACAGAGCTCCAGGAAATGTGCTGTGCTCCCACTGCAGCCATTTCTGGGGCTGCATTTAGGCCACCCTGTGGGGTAGAGTTTAGGCCACGCTGAGACAATCAAAGTTTGCCAAACTCAGATTGGGATTAGCATTTCGATAAAGACAGGTAGGTTTGAAAAGCTGACTGTTCAGAAGGCTCGAAGTTAGACACTGCTGTCTCAACTGTATATTTCAGGGATGTTCCAAGGATCAGAAGCTATTTCCAGGTCTGAAACTTCCTACAGGAAAGCTAATCCTCTAAAACCTTAGTTGGACAAACAAATACTGGGAGAGATGGTGTGTGTTAATGCAAATGCATGAAGGTACCTGCAAAGGTACAGAAAATATGGCTTTTAATAAAAAAAAGACAACTCAATTCTCTAACCCTTGCTTTCTTTTAAATCCTGTACTCCCTCTCACTCCCAAACAACTTGGGTCTAATTGATCAATCTGTTTCCTGCTGTGATGGAAGAGAATCCCAGGTGTTTATCTTATAAACAGTTGAGAACTGAGTTGTGTATATGAGGCTAAAACTGAAAAGATTGATGAAAAAAACATTTTTTTCAAGATTTCTGAAATTCCTGTCTGGGGCATAAGGAGATCCTATTATACGTTGTCTTTATTTAAATCATATTTACCCAACTGTACGCAGTAATTTTGAAAATCTGTCATTTAGCTAGTATTTATCCTATCATTAATTTCCTAGAGGACAAGACCTAAGGACAGCTAATGGAAGATGAGCCAAAATGTGTTGTCTGCGCTTGAATACATAGAATATAAACACTACTCCACCAAAAAGCTGATTGAAAACCAGAGAGCTGAACACAACCTTAAACTTGGTGTCACGCCATGAGAGGGCATGCAAGGCTATGCCATTGTAGCCACTCTGTCCTGATACACAAATATTTATTCTCACAGGGCCCCAAGCAGACCTGTAAACACCATTACTCAAGTTTTAAAGCGTGAAAGGCTGGACTGCAGAGGAATCCCACTGTTCACACAAATAAGGGCAGTGCTAGTTCAGAATGAGGCACAAACTTTGCCTTTCCAATCTGAATATACAGCTCCTCCAATGCCCTGTGATGTGTCAGCTGCAGCCACTGTCTCATGCAAGTTCTGCCTTTGTACTCTTTCTCTGCATCCAGTGAAGAGGCCATCCTTAGCAAAATTTTTTAATCCAAACTAAAAACTCTAAGCTCAGGTCTGCTCTGCTCCTGTTGAAAACTGGACCCCTTCAGAGGAAACCTCACGGCCACAAGCAAATTTCTGCCAACAGCCTGTCTTTCAAAAACAGGTTAGGGTTCCTTTCCTCACTCTCTCTCGCAACCTGGGGACAAAATGTAACCTGAATGGATCTGCAAGATTCTGCACATGGTCCAAGGTTTCTGCAATATTATTTCTCATGTCACTGGAATGGCATAAAGAATGCAGAGTAAGGGGAGGGTGAGTGTTGGAAGTTGCCCATGGGATGTTTATCCTTGATGCAGAAAAACCTCTGAAGAAAAGCAGAACTGAAGAGAGAGAAAGCTTTGAAAATGCAGATGGGCTACTGGATAACAACTCTTTACCTCAGAGACCACTTTTCATATTACAACACTATTATGTTTATTCACTTTATTGTCAATGTTGTTAGAAGAAAATCTTACTTTAATATGTATCCTGTAGTTTAAATCAGTGTTAGCTGTTTTTCTATTCACTGAATGTAACCCTTTTGCTTATTGGCTCTGTATACTTTAGATTTTTAACTGTCTCTTACCTTATATCTTCCCTCTACCTTATAGGGTAAGTTTTATCGCAGTTTAGCCAATTATAGACACATCCCTGCATGAATCTCCCTTGAACCCTCCCAAATTCCAGACATTCCACGCCCGGCCAGATAAAAAGCTAGCCTTCCCTTTCAATAAAGCTCCTTTTTCCTCCGTTTTGTTCTCCATATCTATTTTGTCTTCACCTTTGGGTGATTTTTATGCAGAATAGATCTTTCACAGTCTAACCCAAGGGTGTTCCACAGCTTTAACCCCCGATAGGTGAGGAAACTCCAGCTGCAGGAAAACCTTTGGCATGGAGCTTCCCCTCCTGTCCTTTCTCTGCTTGAATTGCATCACGTACTGCTGGGTTTATGTTATGAAGAAACAAGACTGCCCCAGTGAAAGCAGGGATAAAACGGTGGCTCTGTGATCACTTTTCATAGCTCTGGAAAAGTCCTTTCTACTTTTCTGCCCTAGCTGGTCAAAATACTCGACCCCGGCGTCAGAGGGGGGTACTGCAAATTAAAAAAGCATCAGAACTAAGGGTGTCTAGGCCCTGGTTGGGGCTGAGAACCACATGTTGCTGGCTTTTGATCAGGCTTAGGGCCAGACAAGTTTTGGGGCACCAGGCTACCACAGACCCCACAGAGAACATAAGACTGGAGTACACGAAGGAGCATTAGCAGCCAAACTGGGTTAGGGTTTGGAAGATGTTACATGTTCTTTGTTTGTGAACTACCATAGGAAAAGGCACACCCGGGCAGATTGAAAAGAAATTTTAGGTTGTAATTGGGCAAATAATAGTTTCTATTTGCTATTTTATTCAATTATCAATTGCATTTACAAAAAAATAACAAACTAAGACCTAAAAGCCATTAACAACAGACAACATTAACAACAGTGTTTTCTTGGGACAGACAAAAGAACAGAGATGATGCAAATAAAATAAACCCATACTTACTGTTCCAGAGGATGGGAAGGCAAATTGTTGTTAGGGGAATTTCCAAATGAAAATTTCATATGAGCTACTGCACTTAGTAGTCCTTTGAAAGAGAATCCTTCTGTCCCCTTTCATCCTTTATACTTTAGTCCTGCTTAATTCCCTTCCTACTGTTGTTTTTAAACAAAATTTTATTTAGCCTCTTCTTCAAGAGCCCTTTCCAGCACTATCTTTTTTTGTCTCTCTCTCTTATTTTTACTTGCACTAGGAGTGAGGGGAGTATCAGTGACCACACTCAGGAAAAGCTTTCTTCAGCCTGCTTTCTGAGATTTCTCTGGCAATAAAGAACTGGGAGAAACTCCCCCTTCCTTTTAAGTGACTGAGATGTGCCTTGGGTTGTAAGTGTTACTTTCACAGTACAGTCTGAGAAGGGTAAGAGGCAAAGCAACAGGTACTCATCAAGTCATGAAACATGAGATTCCCAAAGTAAAACATACTATACTTTCAGGTTTTAAGAGGGAACATTTCCTGTCATAATTCCTGTACTTAATACTGTACATTCACCTCTTAGGCAGAGAGAAAGAGAGAAATACTGAACATGGCAGAATGGCACAATGATCTCCAGAAGGGCATACTCATGCCTAAGTGCTGTATCCAGAGAAGTGAGAATATAATATTTTGTGCATGTTGAAGGGCATTATCTGATACATTGCAAATAGAAAAAGAACAAACTGGTTGCCATTAAGAATATTTTCTCTTTACTGAGACTATTTAAGCTAATGGACACATTTTTATTCTCTTCAAGATATACATCTGGAGTAACTCGACTGAAGGCTGCAATCCCATGTCAGAATGAAGTCTTCATGAAGTATGAGTCAATAATGCTCACTTACAGCAGAAGTTTAGCCCCTAAGTAAAAAAAAAAACAAAACACCAAAAACCAGGTAGAAGGTACAATCTGAACTTTTGAAGGTACACTGAACTAATGATTCACATGTACCTAATTCAAACACTTAAAATACAGTGATGAATTGAGAACTCAAAAGAATTGTCAGGTAAATTAAGGCAATTATTTCAGTTTGGTTGAGAATGCAGACTAGATAGTGACGGGTCAACACAAGACCAATAGTATGAGAGATCTCGTGACATCCTCAGGGAGACAGAAGCATCAAATTTAGATGGTGGACAAAAGAATTAGTTACATTAGAGTAATTGAGATCAATTGGAACATCATGTCCTTACTTGAGTCACACTTTCCCTTGCAGTCTTTCAGAACAATTACTGTTTTATCACCACAGGGATGAAGATAAGAGCTTCAGAGCTGCATGTCCTTAATTCAGCTGATAGACACTTGTATTGTAATGTTTCTTCATGGAAAAAACCCTGAGTTTTGAAGCTGATCACTTCAACTGGTCACGAAAGAAAATACTTGTTTAAAAATAAGTCTCTGTTCAAAATCAGACAAAATAAGAGCAAGCAGGCTAAAGTTTAGTTAAGAATATGGATGCTTCAAAACGTGGTTTTACATTACGATGATTTCTCTGCACACAATCCCTGTAAAGTATTCTCAGCCCTGCAGCCCAAATAAAATATTTTCAGACTTAATTGCATTTTTTATAGCTGTGATCTTCCCCATGGAATTGGGCAGAGTGTAAACTAGCAAAAATAAATATTTAAGGAAACTTGAAGGTTTTGGTCAATCTTTGTCCAAAAAAAATAGCAGGAAGAAGTAGAGAGAAGATTTAAAACTGTTTAGCAAATTCACCTTGTTGAATACTAGGGGATTTGTTCCCCCTAAATAAATTTTTAATTTATTTATTTATTTATTTTAAACACAACTGATGTTATTTGTTTAAGCTGAACCACAATGTTGTCGGCTTTATTTAATTCGACAGTTTTATTTCAATGAGGAAATACAAAGTTTTTGTTCCCCTGTTTCTCAGCATGCATGTACATCCGCTGGAAACACAAATAGTCTCATAAATAACAAAGCTTTTTCTTATAGCAACTCGCTCTTAATGACTTATGCTTTGTCTGACATCGTCTGAACAGGGACTGTAGCCCCCAGAATGTAGGAGACTTGTTTGTATCTTCCACTGCTTTGTGGGCACTAGTGATGAGAAAAAAGCAACAGCAGAGGAAAAGCTGAGGTACAGAAAGAAGATCTTCAGCAGATCCAATCTGGAAGGACGTCGAGGTAAATGAGGAAGGAGGGAGAAGTGAAGTGGAGTAGAAGAGTGGCTGGGGGAGAGAACTGCAAGAGAGCAAGAGAAAAACAACTGAGCAGCATAAGACAAGCCTGAAGTTGGTGTTTTCTGTTTCTGAGTTGAAGAGAGAAAGAAAACCGGAGGTGGGGCAAGGGAGCAGCAGAGGAAGAGCCCTTTCCCTGCTTCCACAACTGTTAATTCAGGGTAAAAGTTGAAACAAGGACTATGGTGCAGACAAGATGTTGATAAGAGGTTTTCTCCCTGCCTGCCTCCTTTGAGTGACGTCCTTGTACAAGTAAACACAACCTTGATGCTGCTTTGGTAAGAGACAACCGAAAAAAACCCAGACACATTTATCTGTCCTTGCCTGTCACTCCTCATTCACTCAAATACACAGTATCTGTGCCTGGACTGAAAGACAGAGAAAGCTTTGGAAAAGCACAAATTGGTGGAAAAAGATATAGTTCATACTAGAGAAATAAATATGTGAAAAGTAAAAAAAAAAAAAATATAAAAAAAAAAAAAATATAAAAAAAAAAAAAATATAAAAAAAAAAAAAATATAAAAAAAAAAAAAATATAAAAAAAAAAAAAATATAAAAAAAAAAAAAAAGAAACTTAGTCCAAAGGAACAAGGAACTTACAATATCAAGTAAAACTAAGAAAACGTCAGGTGTAAACTTCCTTAAATGATTTTAATTTGGTTTTGCCATATACAGGCCAAAATTACTTTTAAACTTGATTTATTTTTAAATAAGTCATCTAAGCTTGTGAGTGAAACTAGAGTTCAAGTCCTTCTTTGCTTCCATTTGTGTGAGTAATTAAATCCACATTAACAAGCCAGCAATGAACAACGTTTCAATATTTGCTATTTTGGAGTAACTGAAGCATGAATATGATTTTGTTGCCTCTAGACTAGTGAATGATAAATAGTTGCTTCCAATCAATGAGACTCATTTGAATGTGGAGTAAATATTTATATCTGAATGATGAACATCTGAAAAACAGATTTATCATGGAAAGCATTATAGACTGTTAATTGCAGCACTATTCAAGTTGTCACAGAAGTAACATAAATTACACAAATGTAAATTAGTACTTTCAGAATGAAAGGACAGGCACTTTTGATGCCTCTTTTAGATTAATTTACGATAAACATCTACAGTTTCTTACAGCAAATAACACGGAAGAAGAAATGTGATGGACGTGATTAATTATCACAAAATTAGCCGTGGACAAATTCCTGCCTCCAAGGAAATAGATGTCTTTCCTTGCTGATGAGATGAAGTCAAACTGTTGGCATCAATAAAAAAATCTATTTATTACTAGAATGGAGATGGGTAGGCTGAAAATGAGGGGCACTGCAGATTGTTCAGTGCCTCAGAACAGAAATACTGAAGTCCTTTTATTTTCCAAGTACTTTTGCCACTATAAATTAAAACACAGAATAAGAAAACCCTGCTATTCATCTACCTAAAGTAAAATCAAACCTACAAGTTCCCGACCCTTATATTGATCGTGCTTTCCCCAAACATGTACCAGGGACTTTCCCCTCCTGCATACCTTGTATCCCAGACTGCATCGTTGTAGAGAACCTGCCACTGGTAAAACACTCCAGATTTTGTGCCTCGCTCCTCTGCTGGCATCTCTAAAGCTTCTTCTCATAACCAAGTCTTTTCTAGATCACAGTCATTTAGATTTATTTACCCAAGTAGAAACCTGCTGAGGTCTTTTTTTCTTCAAAATATCTTCTGTCTTTTTCTAGAAAAAACACTAGTCCTGGTACCCTTGGTAGCACTGCTGCAGCTTTGGAGCATCTCATGCCATGATCTCAATTTGGCCTGTTAACTGTTTGTATTCTCAGTCGTTGTTTTGGTGCTCAAAGGTCACTTTTCAAGTTTAACTCGCTGAAACCCTTATCCTGTCTTGACCTTTACACTGACCACAAAACATTAATCTACCTCCTCATACCAGTGGGGCTAATGCTCTTTGCTTACATCAGACACATTATTTAACCACTGTGAGGTGCATGGTTGTGGGAAGCCTTTTGTTAGATTTGAAGGATGCCATAAAACAGTAAAAATTTGGAAAAAAAACCCAACCCAGTGCTTCTCCCTCATCCCAGAATCTGCAAGAGATTCTGATTACTGATTACATGTTTAGGAGTTTTCAATTTGAATGTGCCTTAAATACAGCCAATTACAACACTTTAAAATCATTTTGAAAATTGCAGCCTTGAGACTGGTGAAATTTTTGTCCTAAAACTACTTGAGATTCTAGAGAATTTTGGCATTACTCACTAGACATTTCAACTTCCTCACAGTAAAAAAAGATAACAGTGACTTGTATCACGAGTTTTAAGGAACTAGGTAATTTTCCATTTCAATTGGTTTTCCTGGCTCTATCCCCTCCCCTCTAACACCCAGCAAAACAAAGCCTAACCCAGGTACACTTCTCCAACCTATTAGACCCTCATGACCTCCAATAAGTTTTTAATGAAAAATAACATTGCTCCTGGGATTTCAGCAGCTGCGTTTTAAAGTACCCTGAAGTGAAGTTCGTTCTAAATAATTGTTCCAGGGATATATTCCTGCCGATAACACGCAATTGTTCGGACAGATTTGGCTGTACAGAAATTATTACTGTATAATATCTAATGCCTGAAGTCTCACAGAAAAACAAACTATCCTATCCAGGCAATTCTTGATTTTTCTTGTCTGAGTGTCTCCTGTCAGTGTTTAAAGAGATGGACACTGGAGAGGCGAATGACACAAGCTCTCTAGTCACTGAAAAGAACAGCTGCTTTTAATATCACTGTGCTGCGTTGGAATAACTTGCAACAGATGCTGGAAGAGTTTTACAATGTGCAATTAATAATCTACTCTGGCCAGTCAAATTGCTGGGCCCACCTGGAAACACCAAGCTGTACCACGGAATTAAAGCTTCTTCGGTTGGATGCAAGGTCTGCCTTTGAAGGTTAGCTCTGAAATGCATGACAGATCATTTCAAACTCTAGAACTTTCCTCCCAGGACAAGTTTTATTTAAAAAAAAAAACAGCTTGTCACTTTAAAAGTAATTCAAACCTGGAAAAAAAAAAAAACAAAAACCAACACAATTGAAAATGTGTAATTTCTATCTTTGATAGGAAAAAAGGAAATATACTGCACACGGTATTTAATGTAGTCACAAATTCCTTCAGTGAAAAATCTGCAATTTTGAGTTTAAAAATTCTATTATGGATTCTGGAAAAAAATTAAAGGTGCCATGACCATTTTCTTCTGCCCTATTTCCAGGCAGATTATAAAAAGCTTGTGTCCAATGAATACCACAAATATGTTGCATATCCACTTCTAACTTGAGTATTTTCTGAATTTAAGTCAATGGAAACAGCATCTGAGAAAGACCAGATCTCAGAGTCTCCAGAAACTTGTACAGAGCAGAAAACAGAAGTTCAGGAAAAATATCTCTCATCTGTTTGAAAGAATTTTTCTGGCTAAGGAAAGCACTGGAAGAGTATTACTGTTTCTAATGAAAAGATTAATCTTTAAGTGAAGTCACTCACTTCCTCACAGGAAGAGAAGATGAAAACACAACCATTAAAATTGTGGATTTGGTTCTGTTTGCCTGGATATATTGACCCTGGTCAGCTTTTCCTGATCTTGTCACGCATTAGAATACACAGTGCAACAGTTGCTTTCCAGTATCAGTTGCTCTTTATGTGAATAAGTGAATAGAAATACTGTGTGAACAAAAATGCTTAATTTTTCTCATTGAATACCATTTCACAGTGATATTCCACAAAGTTGCGCACTTTTAACTGGTACTACAAGAGTGAGGGGGTGAAAAATGTCTGGAAATGGTCTCTTGGCTAGGAGATAAGCTACTGGTTTATCTTGGGTACTTGAGACCACGAGCTCCAGCTAGTGTAATTTCTCTTGCATTTCTATGGATATGAAATCATTTAAATCAGTCTGGTAGCAAATGAGATAAAAGAGACAAAATCCTTTTCACTTTTAAGTCACGCAAAGCACATAGGCATTGACTCAATACTACCCACAGACTTCCTTTTCATGTTTCTGATTGTAGCTGAAAAGCACAGTAAAAAGAACAAAGCTGCTTATATTCTGTGAAAGCCAGAATTATTAGGACACTAGTGTTTGTTTAGTAGCTGCAGTGAAACAAAGCATAAAAAGGCAATGTGATAAATTGTCAGAGAGACGCTGTCTGTGGATCAGAGCAGAGCTGGATTGTTCTGCTCTGACTGCATTTGTAATAGTGAGGGTCAATAGAAGTGGACAGACACGATGGAGCAGCCTTGAGGACACTCCTCATCGCCTCCATCATGTGCAGATTGGAGGGAGGGAGAGTCACTTCTGACCAGACTGATTCAGGTACCCTGAACCTCTTGGCACACATATGGTTCAAAGTTTTCCGAGGGAAAACTGGTCTGCAAACCTTTGCTTTCCAGGCTGCAGAACCCCCAGGAAGCACGATGCCGTCCCTTCATCTGTCTCTCACATACAAGAGTAGAATATCAGCATCTCAGCACTACAGCCCAAATAAGGCCTCACACACAGAAATCTTACTTTTGTTCCCGTTCAAGCTATCATTTGGCTTCCTAACTCACCTCCCTCTTCTGGATTTTGCACAATGTTCGATACCAGCCTATATTTGGGGTAACGCTGGAATGGCATCGCTCCACCATCCAGTCTGGCGGATGTCCTCTCAGATGCAGGACTGACTTTCAGTTTAAGACAGATCCTGCAGAGTTTCAGAGCTGAAGCTGAGATGCAGCATGACTACGATATCCTCACATGACATCTTGGAGCCCATACTCAGGTCCGAGAGAGTGGCTGGCTAACACTACCTAGTGTGGGATGTCCTGCAACTCCAGCCAGGCAGTGGCTTTCCTCTTTGGTCTTAGCAAATCTGCTAAGGGCAAAATTGTGATTAAGGTCTCTGAGGTCACTCTTAAAATACCTGTCTTTCAAAAAAGAGTACAAACTAAAAACCACATGAGAGTTTGAACCCTTCCCAGCTTCATGTGCATTACTGCACAAGAAGGCAGATGTCACACTAGGCAGAGCAATAGTCCACTGAGCACTGCCACATACTTCAGGAAATTGTGAAAATTCCTCCTTAATCTCATGTCATATCATGCAGTGTTACATATTTGAGAGCAGGCTGTTGGAGGAGAGGACTGAAGGAGGCACAGATACAGCGTAGAGGATTTTATCAGTCATCAAATTGCCCTTTAACTTAAGGTACCAAAATTACTGATGATTTTATAATTATTCCTTTTATTTGAGTCATCTTTCCAGTCTTTTCTGTTTTTTTTTTTTTCTTTCAATTGCATATACATATACCACACAAAATGTAAATGAGGGGGGAAAAAAGTAGGCAAACATTAATTAAGAATTATATCTAAAAATGAAATTAGGACAATATTATTTATGTCTAAATACAGAAATGCTACAAGTTTGGCTATTGGGAGCCTTCCACAGAACACAGACAGTGTGAACTGTAGGTTCTGGACCCTCAGTAAACAACAAAAACTCTGTAAGTGATAATTTGCTCCCTTTCCCTTTGAAAGCAGAGGATGAAACTCTCTACTATAACATACCTATACACTAAGGTAAGAAAATAGCTCAAATCTTGCTTGGAAAATGAAAAATGAGAGTGAAAATTATATGCCAGAATAGAAAGATTAAGAGTTCTAATTGTTTGTTTTGTATAAAGTCTAGTAAATCACAGTGGGAGTCTTCTAACGGGACAGAGCCGCCATATCATACCTGCTGTCTTTCCAGAACTACGTATCAATTGCCTAGAAGGGCCATATTTGTTTTTTTCAGGCTGAAAAAATATGCTTGTGTTGCTTTTTCCCAAACACAACTATTTAATTTCTGCCAATAATCAGTTGTTGACTTACAAAAATGCTGGCTGATGTTATGGTACCAGTGTGCTGCAGTTTGAGTTCAAGTTCTGTTTTCACTGCTATGCCTAAGAGTGCCAGAGGAAGGCAGAAGATGAACATATTTTCTATATCAAATTGTAGTAAAAGCATGCATGACTTCTTCACAGACAAGTTCTGAATAATCAGTAAATTGTATGGAGTTTCTTAAAACTAAGAACTATATAAAAAATTACAGATTCAGCCTTAGAAAGAAGAAAGTGCTGCAAAATAACCAAAGCTAAGAGAGAAGAAATAATCACTATGGGAAAACACAAAATCACTTTGCTAATATGATGCCTGTCAAGACTGAAAATATCAGGGGGTAAAGGTTGCAGGGAACATGAAGTTTTTTTACCTGGATTTTTTAAACTGAATCAGCTGTGGCATAATAAGATAAATACAGTGGAGTGCAGTGATTCTCTAGGGCATTTCCATATACACACATGCAAAACCCTTAGAGGGGAACAAGTTACTCTTTCAATGCTGATAGCTGCTCTCACACTCCGGTGAGGAGTAGTGCTGGATGAGCAGTGAGGCTGACTGAAAACTGGATGGAAATCCAGGCCCAGGGTGTGATGATCAGTTAGAGACCAGCAACCAGTGGTATACCCTGGGGGTCAATACTGGGCCCAATCCTGTTCAAAATAGACTCACAGAATCATCTAGGTTGGAAAGGATCCTTGAGATCATTGAGTCCAACTGTTAACCCAGCACTGCCAAGTCCAGCACTAAACCATGTCCCTAAGTGCCACAACAACACGGCTTTTAAATACCTACAGGGATGATGACTGCACCAGTTCCCTGGGCAGCCTGTTTCAACCCATGAAAACCCTTTCAAGTAATAATTTTTTCCTAATATCCAGTCTGAACTCCTCCAGGTCAACTTGAGGCCATCTGTTACAGTCTGGATGATGGCAGAGTGCATCCTCAGTGAGTGTGCTGGGGACACAAACCTGGGAGAGTTGGCTGACATGCCAGAAGGTCCAGCAGAACCTCGATAACCTGGAGAAATGTCCTGGCAGGAACATCACAAAGGTCAACAAAGGGAAGGGCGAAGTCCTGCACCTGGACAGGAGTAAACCAGGCACTGGCACATGCTGGGGGCTGTCCAGCTGGGACAGCAGCTCTGCAAAAAAGTGCTGGAGGTCCTGCTGGACTTCAAGTTGAACACGAGCCATCAATGTGGTCTTGCAGCAAAGCAGGCTCACAGTGTCCTGGGCTGCATCAGAAAACCTTTGTCAGCAGGAGCAATGGTGGCAACAAAAATGAGGGGATCCTTCTCTCCTCAGCACCAGTGAAGCCAGTGGGCTGCTGTGTCCAGTTCTGATCTCCCCAGTACAAGAGAGATATGGAGACACTTGAGAAAAAAAAACAAAGGGCCTCAGAGCTGATTAAGGGACTGGAGCCCCTTTCCTGAAGAGAGAGAGCTGAAACTCTTTAGCCATTTTAAGATTGTGGAAAAACTACATTTTACAATGACAGGTTACACGTGCTTGGCTTTAGCACCAAATAGAGCTACGAAGGCAACGTTCTCTTGTCGTTCTCTTGGCAGTTTCTAAAACATTCTAAGCACATAAACCCAATGGACAAATCCCACGGGACTGTATTTCTGGTTAAGAGCCAGCAGCATCCTGCTAAAACCCTACTTATTGTGGTTGGGTTTTTTTGTTTTGTTTTGTTTCGTTTTCTTAGACAAATGATACAAAGAGGTAATACTTTTCATTATCAGTAATAATTTTGAAACATAAGGACTGCAGTCGCTGTTAGAACCTGATCTAACAAATCCTGGAGACAGATCCCTTTTTTGTATAATGTGTTATGGTAAACAACTTGCAGTTACAAAACCTTAGATCAGCTGGTGCTTCTACCAGGGACCTTATAGAGCATGTCCATAAGCCTGTACTCTATAGGTCAGTAAGAGCCTCATGGCACTGAACAACTTAAATTCTATTTGATGGACCTAAAAGTCATGTACACACTTTCAAGGTAAGGCTCTAAATATATCCTAGGTAAAAAAAAAAAAATCAAAAAACCCCAAACCCTTATGCTTCAATATTACACCAAAGGCTCGTGGTTCTGTTGTCCTGGGAAAACTGTCCTCAGGAATCACTGTGTCATCTATAGGGATTTTAAAGTTACACCTCATTCCCCTTAATTTCCCCTCTCCCCCTTTGTCATTTTCATGATTAATACATTTTTCTTCTCTTTGAAGATGCTTCATTATTTTCTGGTTAGATTAGTCATTCCTGTTGGGGTGACTAAAACCAACGACTAAGAGCAGAGATTAGCCTAAAAATAAGAAAACACAACAATAATTACTAGGAAAGTAATTAATGCTTGCAGATTTTTGACTCTTCCTTTTTAAGCGCTTAACAATTTCTCAGCTTCAGCAATCCTAAATGTACCCAGGCCAGTTCTAAGGTATTTACTTCCAAGAAAAAATAGAAGCACAAGAGTGGGAATGTTCAGTGTAAAAACTACCAATTTTCTCTTAAAGAAAAATGGAACTGCCGTAATCAGAAGATGTAGAAAAATGGAATTTTGCAATAAGCACTTTTACTTACTTTGGGGTTTGGTTTATGTAAAGTACCATATTGTTCAAGAGAATGTATCTCACTTTCCACAAAACAATTGGATTTCTGTATTTATATTGAAAAGGCCCAGCTGGA
Organism: Oxyruncus cristatus; assembly: GCA_013399855.1. NCBI lineage: Eukaryota > Metazoa > Chordata > Aves > Passeriformes > Cotingidae > Oxyruncus > Oxyruncus cristatus. The sequence goes on from VXAY01001100.1 coordinate 748,273, forward strand.
TTTAATATCCAATATTAGAAACTACCCTTGAGTCCACTCTAGGCCCTCAGATAAATCCAACAGATTTGAAGCCCTGCCCAATGAGGCAGGTTTCCAACAGCAGTGGAAAGAATTGCAGCAATAGTGCAATTTAGGCTGCTACTGTTGGGCTAGTGCAGTGGTGTCACAAATCAGTGGTTTAGGCTCCTTAAAGCATCACCACCAAAGGTGTTGGCAAATCTAGGTTTAATATAAAGTAGTGAAAGCTCAAATTAAGCCCTCAGAGTTTGAGGGCTAGGCTCACTCTACTACTTACTGTATTGATAAAGCCTACAAAGGAAATCTGCATCAGAATCAGCGTAAAATGATGTGCATGGAGACCAGGCATACAAAAAAATAAGAGTGCAAAAGGCAAGAGAGACCATCCCCTCATGTTACGAGGTTCAGAGGAAACCCCCTTGCCAAACTTGCCTTGGACTTGATCAACAGATAATGTCTAAAGGATTTAGCAGCACTTAACCATCGACTAATTTAGCACTTACAAAATGATTCAGTAGGATTTACTATAAACACAGCAATAACTTAACTCTAGATCTGAGCTGGCACATATATATATGTGTATATATATATATATATATACACATACTTGCTACAAGGTATTTAAAGCAATTCACACAGACACAAAGAAGTATGTACAAAGCTACAAAGCTGCTAAATTCCCCACAAGGTCAGTGAAATACTCATGTTGGATGCCTTTGCATTTCTCAGTGGACAAAGGGTTGAGGCTTAGGGACAGGGGGCATTAGCCCAGGCTCCACCATCAGCTTTTGGTGAATTTGAGGGTTGGTTGAGCTCTGAGAGATGTCCCACTCAGAGGGGACAGCAGCTCAGTGTGGTCCAGGAGAGCTCAGGGCCTCACTTAGAACTGCTGCTTATAGGGCTGCAAGATGTTTGGCTTTACTTATCTGTCCATCTCCAGGTTGATTCAGGCGAGTAACGTCCCAAGGTTATCAGGGATGACCAACTATTCCTTGTCCCCCTCCTTGGCTAGAAGGGAGGTTTCTGGTGTGGACAGTGCTGTCCCTGCCTTAGCCAGGGAAAGGTCAAAGGGAAGCAGCATCACCAAACTCACAATTCAAGGCCAAGGCCTAACGAGGATCCTTGGATTCCTGGGATTGTAGAGTGGCCACGGAGCAAGGGGGAGGAGGGGAAGGGGGGACAGCACCACAAGTGGTTAGTGTATATTTTTGTAGCCCAGTGTAAGATTACTTTTCTACTTGACATTAGGTCAATCAAGATTGGATCCAAGCTAAGTGGCAAGACTACACAAAGATTTTGTGTAGTCAGAGTTAAGCCTGTAACAGCAGAGAGTTCATTAATACATCCCGACTGAAGGAAAAAACCCAAAACTGGACAGCTGCTTGGACAGCAGAGTTATTGCTCCAAGCCCTGTTGTTCCATTATATTTTCTAGTACTGCATTCATAGAAATATAGAGAGATTGTTCAATGAACATACTCTTAATATCATTATCAATAATTAATACAATTAATTATATATCATATATAATAAAATATTTTATTAATAACCTTTTCCTGTTAATGATGTTTATTCCAACTAAACATAACTAAATTAATATCTTAATAGTGCTTCAGACACCACTGAGAAATTAGAACCCCATAGCATCCTGCACTGCATAAAAGCAAGGATGGTGCTGATCCCAGAGTAGATACAGACAGTGAAAGATGAAAATGAACAGCAAAATTAAATAGTGAAAAAAATATGGCAGTCTAATAGACAACACACCAAACACTTTGTGTACCACCTGCTTGAAATTTCGTATGTCAGTCACAGGAAAAGAAATATGAGGAGGAGGAAAATGAACTTGTTGGAATCAATAGTACCCAGTATTTGTTCCCAGCTGGGGGAATCGTGGTCAAGAGACAAAGAGACCTGCCAGTACAGTAAATGTAGTAGCATAACTACCCCACACAGTTGTTTATTTTAGTAATAAGATCCAACTTCATCTAGTGCAAATGTTGAGGCAGAAGGTGATAGGAGAGGAAACTGTTACTATTGAACGAGCACCTGAAACACCTAGAACAAGTATTATCGTGTCCTGCTATTCCTCCTCCGAGTGAAGGAATAGGTCATAAGACAAGTACATTCATCTTTACTCATAACATCAAAATCTATAACATAATAAAAGATTTTGAAGTTCAACATCTAGGAACGGGCGAAAAATCCATAGCAGCGTAGTAGAAATGCTGTAGTGATAATATTGTCTTTTTTTTTTTCCCCCACATAATAAAGCACTGCACTTTTTTATCGTTATTCTCTTTTTTTTTTCTTTTTTCTTTTTTTTTGGCAAGATGCAAGATGTCATTTCCTGATAAAGGTTTCTGTACTATTTAACTATGCTAAGCTTTGTGAAAGGGTACTCCTTATTCATTTTCTACTTCTTTTTTTATCTTTACATCTTCATTAAATTACCTCTTTTACTGACTGCTAATATATCCCCCAATTTCAGGCCTCACTAGGAGGACAACCACAGCCTTTCATATCCACCATGAATTATGCTGAATTAATGAAGGCAATAAATAGGATACTAACTTTATACGAATGAAATGATCACTGTTATCTATTTTGAAAAACCCCAAATAAAACATTGTATAATAGACCAGAAAATTACAATATCCCTGATTGAATAACAAACCTATTTCTATTCCTATTTTTTTTCCAATTTGGAATGTACATGAGCTTTTATGACTGAAGTGTCCTTCCAAGGCTGGACTCTGAATAGGTTCTACACTGAAGGACATGCCAGGAGCACTGAAATGATGCTGATAAGCCCAAGTAAATCAAACCCAAAAATGGCAGTCAGTCATCTAATCTGCATTTTTACTGCTATACAGCAGTAGGATCAGTCACCCTTTTCTCCATTTTGTCAGAGCAAATGCAATCACTGTTTCCTGCATCTCCAAAGCAAAGGTTTGATTATCAGTGTTTCTACTGCACCTGCACAGGAGAGAGTGCCTAATACTCCTCTACCCTCTGGATTTTCCATAAAACCTCTTATAATTGATCTTTGTGTATCTTAGTTACCTCCCCCTACGTGTTCAGCTAGACATATGAAATTAGTCTGATTCCTTGAGCTGAATAATTTTCTACAATCTCAAAGACACTAGAATTAGTTCCCGACACCAATTCAGTTAAAGCTGGACACTTAGGGCTAACTGCAAAAATTATCTGTTTGCTCTAATTCTCTCTAGAGAGATCAATGCAACAACTGGAAGCCAAGTTTGAGGACTTTTATTCTTTGCACTAGTTGAGGTGTGGTTTAGAAAGAGAGTTGTAAAGTGAGCAGAGGCACCACTGATCTAATTCCCTGTTAATCATGGGCAGCATTGCGGTGATCAGAACACTCACACAGATCGACCACATCGACCCAACAAGGCAACCTACCACATATGTCACAAAAAAGCTCATCAATGCCTTGTAACACCACAAGATTACTGAGACAGATAGGAAAGGATCAAAGTCCGTATGAGTACAAAGGGCAGGGAAAATCAAAGCGATGTCAGGTGTTGCCTTTACTATAATCACGTTTAGACACAAATCAGTGCATAGTAGGCTAAGCACACAAGGGAAAAAAAGCATAAATAAAAAGCCAAATTATATTCCTTCCACACAGAATAAGCAAACAGTGTGGAGTACAGTACAGTGCAAACACCACACGTGGACTTCCAAAGGAGTACACGCACTCTGAATACACAGACTGAGTACACAGGCTGTGCATCTCCACAGGTCACTACAAAAAAACTTAGGAGTATTTTAATTCCTCTGGACAGTAGCATTGTGCTTTCTTATCTCTACTGCAGCCAAGAGACCTCTGAAATTTTAATTAAATTCCTTTTCCTTACTACCTCTTCTGGTGACAGAAACAATAGATGCCTCATTTGAAATGGCAAGAATCTTTGAACTGAGCTCCCCACACTGAGAATGCACAATCTTAGCTCCCTTTTTTATTCAATTATAACTCTATTCAAAACATTTTTCTTTTCAAATGCTTAAAATTTTGTGTAATATACAGAGCAAAGACAGCATCGTCAATGGTATTATGTTCTCAGACATGTCCTGACTGTTAGTTTAAATTAGCAGTAGTGGCACCAAACATGATGGTGTCATCAACTGGTTCTACTACGGTTTTTGCAGCTTAGATAAAAGCACCTTCACATCCCTGCCAAAAGAAATGGGTCTCATTCCCAATGCAATGCTTCTCACAGTGTTTCTGCACCAGCGGTAATGAAATTATTGGATGATGCAGACAATAAAGGTGATGTAACAACTGTTGGAGAGCTACTATTTGAATAACATGGAAGCCCTTAATAAAGCATATTTCCTTCTAGAACAGCTGAAACTCAGCAGAACAGTAGCGTGCATTTCTATTTGGGCTATTATAAAACTCATCACAGCTATTTGAAGACTAATGTGTCTTTATTATTTTATCCTGCTCTTAACAGCTGGTGGAGTGCAATGAGGGTAGGATCCCAAAGGAGGAGAAAATTTTGGGAAATAGAGTGACCCCAGAGGTACAGAAAAAGTGAAATTAAAACAAAAATTTATTCAGGACATATGCTTGAAAGTATAATTATGTGAAATACTGTTCTGAGTTGATTCAGTTCAGTGCAAATATGAAAACTAAAGACTTTTGCTTTCACAAATGCAGCTCCTGAACACACTGTAAGTGACCATAAAATCCAGTTCTTACTCAGAAAGTTCCAATTACTTGTCAGAGGAAACAAGTCAAGTCAGATTCTAATTTTCTGTGAGAAAAGAAAAGACATTCAGGTGAGGGGTCTGTGCTGTAACTGCAGATAAAGATGTCCCACACCACTACAAATTGCCTACCGGTGCATAAAAATGCAGCACTAGTTACCATGAATTAGACAATAGACAGGCTGTCTACTGGGTGCACATTCAACTGGACTTTATAACTTACAGTGCAAAATTTCGTTCACACAGGACACACTGAATTATTCAGTTTTCAGAGAGAGAAACAGCACTCTGATAAAAGACTACAAAGGCTTGTTTGCAGTAACCTGGAACACTGAGACCTCTGCACGAGTTGACATCAAATATGCCACAGTAAGGTATGGAAACCAATTCTTTAGCTCAAGATCTGCCAAAGATTGGTTTTATCAGCTGGCAACTGTATTCACAGACAGTAATTTGTGATAGGTTCAGTGAACCCCTACAAGCAGGAAATTCTGTTTGTAGATGGAAACTACAGTGTCACAGGAACACAGCTGACACCATCATGATGTTACTCAACAACAACTTCGAGCTCAGCTCTCGTGTGTAGCTCATCTTATACTGTGGTCAGTTCTGATTATTAAGACAACTCTCTACGTCAAAATGATAATAGTTAGAATGCATCAATGAAATACTGGTCCTCTGATTAATTACTGAGTATTCCCCTCCCTCCTTCCTTCTTGTAGCTACATGAGCATTCTCTTTGAAATAAACATTCTTTAGCCCAGAGAATTCCAAAGGAGCAGTGGCCAATGGGAATAACACTCTCTGGTAAATTAAAAAGCTTAAATTTTTAAAAATTGACACGATGCATCGTAACCTTTTGTTAGACCACATACAAGGATGGTTTTTTAAAAAAATTCTAAACCTAACTTTATTAGCTTACCATGCTTTAGAATATATTTCTCAGAATTAGAAATTTTTTTTATAAGTTGGGAATTCTCTGACTCAGTTCTTCAAGCAAAGCTGCAACAAGTGAGTAGCCGTTTGTGCCCAATGTGGATACAATGCATTCTCTTCCCCCTCTAATCTTCCTGTTTATGTTAGTTCCTCTCTTTGCCTTACCATCAGCCTCCCCAGTCAGCTTTTAGCCTCTGAGCACGGCCTGTAATAGTGAAAATGTCTCCATTATCTTAATAAAGAAAATCTTCACCTTTTTTCTCCGGCAGTCTGTCACTTTGCTCTAAGTTTCACCCTTACCACCATTTCCTAGAGCAAGTCCTTTGAGATCTCTAAATGCCAAGGGCTAATTCAGTCCTGGATTCCTTGATTCGACTGCCAACAGATGTACCATCTAATATTTTATTCCGAATCCTCACACTTTCTCAGCTTGATAGCCTACTTCAGCAACCTGATCTCACACAGGTAGATGCTCCTCCTCTGTAAACCCATTACAGCCAATTGCACAGATCTTTAAATACCATTAAAAAGTCTCTCCACAGTCTGTTTACATGAGCTGAAAATCCGCTCAACCTCCCAGCTGGCACAAAGTCTACCTGGAAGCAGGCATGGTTTATTGTTGTTTTAATACAGTTATGCATTTTAAGAACTAATTTACATTAAACCACAAAGACATTCAAATTCACAGACCTACCACATATTTTGCGTCACCTTTGGATCTCTTTTACAAGATTTTTGAAATATGGTGAAGAATGAGGTTAATGTAATAAAGCAGAAAGGTTTTTAATAGGTTTTGTTGAAAATTTCTGGAGTTTTTCCTTTGTAGCGGAGCATCTTGAGGTAGTTTGGTAAAACAAAAGGTATCAAAATTCCATTTTTGCCTTTTATGTAAACTGTGTTTGAAATGGGTCACAGAATGGCAATAGGTCATAGACATCAAAAAATGCTTACACAAAATAGTCATATTTGTCAATTATACCTGTGGACTAAACACTCCATTTTATTTCATTTATAGAACTCTAAGAATTCCAAATATAATAAAACCAGCTGCAGGCAACAGAAAAAAAAAATAAAAGGAATTACGTAGGAAATCTAGTATTTTTTAAATCCCTTAAAACACCCTCAATTATCATAGCAAATTGAATTACCTGCTCAAAAGATTCCAAACTTTACAAATTACAGCACAGCCTAAAGAAGAGATTGAGAGGATTTAGTGTCTTTATTTTGCAGAGGGTTCCCCATTAAGGAACCTTTTTGGTAAAAATGAATAGAGAAACAATGCTAAAGTGAAAGCAGAATAGCTAAAATCAGCAAATAAAACCAGGCTTTTCCATCTGAAGAAAATTCTCTCCTGATTCTAAATCTGGTGGTTGATCTAACCCTAATGTGTCTGAGAACACTCACGAACCAAGTGCCTGCAAGATTTTAATTTTTATAATTACAATTATGATTATAACCCCAACACTAACACCTAACCCTACCCCTAACCCTATAACCCTAATGGTAACCTGACCCCTAACTCTAGCCCCTAAACCTAATCCTAACCCCAATCCTAACCCATAATCCTATCCCTAACTCCTGACCATAACCCCTAAATCCTAACCCCAACCCTATTCCTAACCCCTAACCCTATAACCCTGACCCCATCCCTAACCTAGCCCCAGTGTTTAAAGTGCAGATTATAGGCTGTCCTATGAGAAGTCAAGGCCATCAACAGCTTTCTGACCTGCCACCTTTTGTGTGGGAGCAATCTCCAGACATTTTCAGTAATGGAACTCGGATCCAAATGTCCAGGCTGGGATCCTAGATGCGAATGATAGTACCTTCCTTTGTGAATGGAAACGCCTGGTCCTGCTGTTGATTCTGCAAATGTTCGTCATCCCAGTGGAATTAAAGTCCAGCTAGTCTTGTTCTGTTCTGGCAGTTTTTGTGTGGGACTAATCCATGGACATACTCATTATAGAAGGTTCTATACTCATTTTTGTGGTAGTTCAGAAAGAGGATTAAAGTGGTTTTACATGGGAGAGAAAGCACCTTGCCCTAGTGTTCCAGGTGCAGATTGTAGGCTGCCCAGGGCAGCAGATCCTTCTGTCCTAGCCCCTTATCTGTTGGAGCAATCCCAGGACATATTCAATATCGGAAAGTGGCTCCAAGTGACCGAGTTGGGATCCTGGATGTGAACAACAGTACCTTCCTTGGAAAGGGAAACACTTAGTCCTACTGTTGGTGCTGCAGGTGATCAACTTCCCGGGGTAGGTAAAGGCCAGCAAGGCCTTTCACTCTTGGAACATTTTGTGTGTATATCCCTGGATGCAGTCAGTGTTGGACCTTGGCTCCTGATGCTGGAAGCTGGGTCCTGAATGTGAACGACATTACCTTTCCTTGAGGAAGAGAGCACCTTGTCCTTCTGTTGCTGCTGCACATGATCATCTCTGCAATGGATGCAAAGGTCAGAAAGACCTTTCTGTTCTGGCATCTTTTTTGTGAGAGCAATCCTTGGACATATTCAATATAGAAGGTCGTATCCAAACCTTGGTGGGAGGCTCCTGAAAGAAAATTGAAGTGCTTTTACAGGGGAGAGAGTGCACCTTGCCCCAGTGTCTCGGGTGCAGATTCTAGGCTGCCCAGGGGTGGTGCAGGCCAGCCATACCTTTCTGTGTTGGCACTTTCTGTGTTGAAGGAAACCCAGGATGTATTAGTTGTGGATGTTGTGTCCCTGTTTGTTTGATGGCCTTCTGCAAGAGAATGACAGTCCCTTCCATTGGCAGGAAAGCACCTACCTCTGGTGGCTGAGTTACAAAGCAGGGGCTGCCCACGGGAGGTAAAGGCAAGCAACAGTTTTATGACTTGGCCCATTTAGTGAGGTAGCAATCTTTGGATGTACTCAGTTCTGGAGGTGCTATCCAAATTTCAGTGGTGGGCTCTACAGCATGTTTGAAAGGCCTTTTCCATGGGAAGGAAAGCACTTATGCCCAATTTTTAAGCTGCAGTGGATAGGCTGCTCAGGGGAGGTAAATGTCAGGAAGACTTTTCTCTCCTGTTACCTTTTGTGTTGGAGCAATCTCCAGATGTATCCAATATCAGAGCTCGGCTGTTGATGCTGGAACTCAGATCTTGAACGTGAGGCATCACTGTAATGATATTAAATGTGGGAGCAGAAGGCATTGTCTTTTCCTTGGTGCATAGTTTGTCCGGTATCTTCTGGAACACCAGAGAGAAAAAACAGTTAACTTGTTGATCTAGTGGTTTTAGGTTACTGGTAGCAAGCAAATAATATGTTAATTTATCTAGAGATTGCAACATCTTTATTTAAGGCATATATTCTTTCCAAGATCATACTTCCCAAAAGAATTACAGGAAAAAAAGTGTTTGTGCCCTATTGTGTCCTGGTTAATTATTGGAGGGTTGGAAGGAAAATGGCAATGAGAATGATTATGTCTTAAATGAAACTCAAAATTCACTAATATTTAGTGAATTATCTCATAGGAGTTCCTCAACCTGTACAAATTGTGGCATAAAAGTTTGTCATTTGCAATACATTTACAGTCTTGTAGCTCTTATCAATAGCTTACAGTCAGAAAAAAAAAAGAAAAATATAAAAATGCTGAGATCATGTGCAGTGACAGCAACAAGTTCACAGCCACTTGTAATTTAAATATGAGCTTATCTTTTAATCTCATCTGTTTAGATTGAACAAAACTGAAAATAAGGACTCCCTGGAATAAAACTCTGACAACAAGCAGGCAGAAAGATCATCATCCTGTTATTCAACTCTCTGCATGAGCTCCCTAGAGAAATTAAAATTATAGCAAAGGCCTTGTTAAATATCTTTCTGGATCTTTAACTCAAATGTCAACTGAACAACCACTTTCATTTATAAATCTCTCCACTGCTACTTTCCAGGTCACTTTTATTTTCCCCCTTTGAAATTTCATAACAGACAATGACTGTTCCAGCAGAGGTTCCTTTTATATTTTTCTACAAAACTGAGTGAATATCTGAGCAGCAAAATCCACACGGTTCATGAAAAGAGGTAAAATCAATCAAATATGTTCACTTACATCTTCAATAAGATAGACTTTCTGCAGTGGGGTTTTCAAATATTTGAAAATACATATATATAAAACTGTATTATTTCTGTAGCAATAAAAACTGTCAAACACTCCACTGATGTTTCTAATAATAACTGGTGAAATTTCTGGATATATATCAAAACTCTCTCTGCTGACAGTGACTGAAAAGGACGAGGAGAAACTTGCGCCACTATGAAATACCTCAAAAGTCTGAAGATGCTGCCACGGTGATGACGTGCACAGAGAAAAGCATTAGGAAGAAAGCAGAGACAGAGAGAGCAAGGCTTCAGTTTGACCTAAATTTCTGCTGATACAGTTGGGTAAGCTCATGTACCTGCTCATGCACTTCTGGGTGAGAGCAATTCTCATTACACAGAATATCATTCAGTGTTTCTACTTCCATAAGTGCAGGCATTCTTACTCATAAAATGTAACTGCATAGATAGATAGCCTAAGTGAAATTCTTGTCCCCACCAAGGTCAGCACAGTTTCGGTGTTGTGTGTCTGCAAAAATTCCTTGTGCGGGACCGAAGCCGCAAGAATAAATTTCAGAACATTTTCTAATGGTTTCCAACACATAACCATCCACAGCTATGGACACGTTAAAAAATGTGCTTTTAAGAGCAGTGGAACTTGATCAAGGTTTGCTTTCCATCTGAAACACAACTGCAGCTGTGCTGTTGCAACAGGTGCTTTTTATTTCCTGATCATGTTGAGGCCAAATTATGGTGCCTCGTAGATGCCTGTGTGCTCAGAGATGAGCTTTTTTCATCCCTGTCTGCTTGTATAGAAACAGTACGGGGGAACTCAGAGTCCCTGGGTCCCAGATGTACAGAAACAACAGGAGTCTGGTAAATTTACCCCTGTTGCCTGCAGATTAGGCAAGCATGGCAGGAAAAGTAGGAATATATCCATCACATTGATATTGCTGTTAACCTGCAATCCAGGAGCCTCCATATATGTTTGACCTCCAGGTTTGATGCAGTTACCTTCCTACAGATTACAAGCCCTACAAATCCAACTACAGTTTTGTTAACTAGTGGCTGTTATTCTACATCCCCTCTTTCCATTTCAAGTAGTGTCCATTAGGGATAGCTTGCCTGTGGGCTGTTATAAACCCGTCCTAGTTCTAGCCAGGACAGAGTTCATTTTTTTACAGCAGCTGGACCTGTGGTTTTGGAGGCTCAGGGAGGGAGAGGGAGGGGGAGAGAGGGGATGGGAGCACTAAATCGTGGAATACCATTCCTAAACCGTGACAAAATCAAACCAAATATGAAACATGAAATCTTACTTTATACATATAAAGGTGCAGAACTTCTACTACACCTGAGATGGGAAGGCTGTATTGTTGAGAGGGTTTTTTTGTTTGGTTGGTTTTGGTTTTGTTTTTTGTTATTGTTGTTGTTCCTTTGTTTGGTTGTTTTGTGGGTTTTATTTGTTTGGTGGTTGTTGTTGTTGTTGTTGTTTTTTCAATAACTGGTCCTCTGCATGTAGATGACTTTAAACTCAGGGTAAAAAAATTTCATTTCTTTTGTTGCATTCACCTGCTGCAACAATGGGATGAGAACTTAAGTAAATGACCAAGGTTTATATGATGTTCCAGAATGACAGTGTTCATAATAAGGACTAAGTATTTTCTTACCTTCTTATTTCTTGACAGATAGGAGACAAAAGGAAGACAGAAGGCTATAGACTTTAGGAAGGAAATAATGTTAACTTCAGCTGCTTTGAAAGAATATTTAAAATTAATTTGTATTTGCATAATAAATTATCTCATTCAAAGTCGATTTTCAAACTTCAGCAGCCGATGCATACGCTCCCACTAATACTGGCAATGAAATTAGCAGGCTTATTTTCTAAGCAAGGGTATTCAGAAAGCACAAGAAATAAATAGAAGGCGTCAACACTTACTTTCATGTCAATCAATATTGTTTTCATTGATACTGAATTGGATTTTGGGAGGTAAAAGAGGATATTAAACTGGAGAGCACTCAAGTGTTAATTCCACACATTCTTCTGTTTTCTTCCAGTACAGCTGAAAAACTTCTTTATATTAGCAACTCTAAATAAGAAAGAAGTGTCAAACTTTCCCAACCACTCTGGAACACACACAGAGAAGAAACATGATTGTATTTTAGCTAAAGAAACCACACTGCCTGGTCATTTTTTATTGTCTTCCTGCCTGTAACTCATCTGCAACTTTAAGTCTTTTCTGTGCTTGTTTGCAACCAAGGATATGTTCAAATGAACTTATAGGTGGTAAAGAAGCAAATGAAAATTTTATGTGGGATATTTTTCCTGAATAAAATACTTTTGAAAATCTACTTTAATTTTACCTTTAAAATCTCAGAATATCCAAAAGTAAATCTGATTTTCAGCTGAAAAATGGAAATCTTAATAATGGCAATTAAAAATATGACATTAACTGAATTACCTATTCAGTGTTTTTCCAATAAAATGAGAGTATGTATATGCATATCTGTAGATGATACACATATTATGTAAATTATATCATGTTCAAATTCAAAATCAACCTAAACTATGTTAGTTCTCAACCCCATTACTAATATTCTGTCTGACACTTCAGAAACATTAATTTCTTCTGAAATTTCATTCACTGATGTTCTCCATTGCTGGAACACCTTAACAGTACTTGAATTCTTTCATCTTGTTGTTCTGAACTACATCTGATACAATTTAAAGCTGACATACAATTGTAAGGACAAAAAGTGTTCCGTGTTTGTTGTCCCAGCACCATTTTCCAGGTGCCGCAAAAATACATTGAAGGGCAAGGCCGAGAAGGAACTGCGTTATCTGGAAACAAAGACATCCATTAAAGGTTTTGGAATTCTAGCCAGCTCCTTTTCAGCTGCTTCCTGCTTCAGCAGATAACCATACATAGTAATAGTAATAGTGGCATTTTACAGCCAGCTCCGTGGAAAGATTTACTTTCTTAGTTCTGCTATTTGAAAACAATTCGAATAGGGTGGGCAGATGAGAAATACCCTTGAGTATTCAAGTTCTGAAGAGTCAGACTCTGCTGTGTTTACGCATTTCGAGTGATGCTCTCTACACGCTCTCATTGATTCCCACGACTGCCTTTTTAGATGAAAGCAACAAAGTCAGAAATAGGCCATAATCTGCCGTCACATCCTACTGCACTTTGAATAATATAGAGTAACTCAACAGATTTACAACAGTATTACTGAGAATAGAGTTATTTGGGCTATTTGCCAACTGCATTTCAAGCTCAAATAGCAAAGGGGAGTCATTAAGAAGTACCTGAAACAAATGTGCTCTACTTCTGGGCAAAACATCTTCAATGAAAAACTTCTTCATTTAGCATAATGATAGGAGTTTTCTATATTTATGGATCATATTTGTGATTAGTGTATAGGGGTAGTGTCAAGTTTATTTTTAAATTTAATCAAATCAGACTATAAATATATACTTATATCTATTTTGTAGTATTTATAATACATTAGCTATATATTTGTTTACATATTACCTTCAGTTATAGTGCTTTTATCTAAAAAAGGACAATCTTACCTCAGCTTCACAGCCATGAGAATTCACACCGTGATCTCATTGAGAGATTTTAATTCCTGCAGGATAATTCACATGCACCGGCAATAAAAACATTCCATTGATCCTTCATAACCATGGAGGCAGCTATTTATAGCTCATGCTATTCTGGGCACATGTTATGCCTCCAGGAGGATCTGATTAGATGAGATACTTGGAATAATTCCATGAAACAACAAATTGAGATAATGAGTGCACTGAATAACTAAGGCCTTGCAGACATTTATGGACATGCTTAACTTCATGCACACCACTAATCCCATTTAAATCAGAGTATGCCTTTGTGTAGACAACACAGGGCTGGATGCTAAACTGGGTATTTATAGTGCATATCAGCAGAATATCTGTGCACTCCAGAGTCCTTACAAGCTGTATCTATTTACCAGCCCTCTGAGATGGAAACGTACTCATTTTAAACAGAATACACTACACTGAAGTCCGTGGCTGAACCAGATAATAAACTCAAATCTCAGAAGTCCCATTAAACCACTTTATATTTTAGATTATCCTTGCTAAACAGAACTCTGCAAATATTCTTAAGTCATACACAAAAGGACATTATTTTGTAGATTTGTCAAATTTTGCTAAAACATTCCCAGTCACAGAATCATGGAAGGTGTTTTCGTGATGTGTTAAATTTCAGCTCTTAAGCTTCACAATATTTTATTTTTAAAAAAATTTACCTTTTTGTAACTAAAATTTACTATTGTCTAATTAGCAAATTAATTTCTCTGTGTTCTATGTGGAGACAAGAGGGGCAGCCTTGTATCTGAGAAAATTACTTGTTTACTGAAAACTGAAACAATTTCGGTTTCAAATCTCAAGAGATGTGCTTTTCCCGTGCATGCACAGTAATTTGTTGACAGGAAGGTTTATTCTATTTAGAGAATCAGAAGTGTTGTAAGCTACGTACAAAACTGAAAATAAGGAGAATACTCTCTCACTTCCACGTGATCATTACGTGGAGGAAATCAGCCCTGAGTTCTGTGGACTGAGGAAAGAATTGACGTTTCCTTTTCTGTTTCTTCATCAACACACTAAAATGACAAATTATTCAGCTTTTAAGGACACAATCATAGCATTGTTTGGGTTGGAAGGGACCTTAAAGATCATCTCGTTCTGAACCCCATGGCATGGGCAGGGATACCTTCCACTAGACAAGTTTGCTCACAGCTCCATCCACACTGGACAGGGATGGGGCATCCACAGCTTCTCTGGGCGGGCTCTTGCAGTGCCTCACTACCTTGACAGTGAAGAAGTTTTTCCTGGTACCCAATCTCACGCTGCCCTATTTCAGTTTAAAGTCATTCCCTCCTGTCTTGTCACTCCAGACCCTTGTGAATAGTTTCTCTCCATCTTTCTTGTAGGTTCCCTTCGGGCACCGGGAGGCCACAATGAGGTCATTCCTAAGCCTTCTCTTTTCCAGGCTGAACAATCCCAATTCTCTCAGCCTTTCCTCATAGAAGAGGTGCTCCATCCCTCTAATCACCTGGGCAGCCTCCTCTGGACACTCGCTCCAACGGGTTCACGTCCTTATTTTGGGTACCCCAGAGCTGGATGCAGTATTTGAGGTGAGGTGTCACCAAAGCAGAGGGGCAGAATCTCCTTCCTTGACCTGCTGCCCACAGTGCTTTGGATGCAGCCCAGGACACGTTTGGCTTTCCAGCCTGCAAGTGCACATTGCTAACGCTTTGCTCTTTTTTTACTACCTTGAAAGTTCCCATGAAGCATCCAGTTTAAAGCCTGACCGTGAATCTTTCACTAAGTACTCTTCCATCTCCTTACAGACAACCTGCAAGTTACTCCTCATCTCCTCTCACAGATGGGGCCCATCTGAAATAGCACAGAATGATGGGACAAATAGACAGGAGAACATTTTGATAGACATCCCATAAGTGAAGGCATTATTTTTTTTCATAAATGATCAACTACAGTTGAATGACCTTTAGAAACTAAAATTTTATGTCAATATTGTCTATGTCAATTCAATGTCTTAACTAAAGCTCTAAGTCAATACCTTCTATGTCAACATAAAAGCATTTCTGGAAGCAAATTAAAATAAAACCTCTCATTGCTAGTATAAAGCATTATATTTTTAAAAGACAAGTTTCAGAGGAGAAATAAATAATTATATTTTCATTACATCAGTGGAAGCTTAGCAACCGTGATTTAGAGAGAAGTTTCTAATTAAAGCAATTTTTTTTCTCTGCCTGGTCTACAAGTGTACCCATGAATTACCGGCCATTTTTTCAGAGAACACAGATGAAAATGATCAAAGGAGGCAGATCAGGATAAGTGGTGTAGAGAAAGTAAAATTAGGGTTTGAAGTTTTTTTAATGACACAATGAAAAGAAACAGTGGGAAACTGAAAATATCTGGTTTCAGTTTAGTTGTTGCAGAGGTCAACATTTTGATAAAAATCAACATGAAACTGCACAGTTGTGTAAATATCCATGAATTTTGATAACAAAATTGCAGAAAAGCATTAAACTTCACATTTTAAGGTTTAGGTTCAAAGTCATTTTCATCTATTGAAGATTAACTGTGACAATGTGGGTTACATTATGCCCCGTCTGCCTGCAGAAGCAACCTTACAGCTTCCTTTGAAGCATCTAGTTCTAGCCACTACCAAGAACCAGAAAACTGTTAGGATAGCTTTTCTTGAGATGCTAAATAATGTAATTTATAGAATTATACAATATTTTCAGAATTTTTGTAACTCCACAGGACAGATAAAAATTTGATAGACCTGTGGTTTTGCATAATTACTAAATAAGATCTTCAAATATTACATTGCCTTAGTTGAGATGTGCAGCTTAAAGCTGAAAAAAATAACTGAAATCTATAGCACATACACTTAAGCAGAAGAGTTTAGTTACCACAGAAAAAATACTTTCCCTGTAAGGGAATGACATCATCATACAAAGTGACATGGAAAGTAGAAATTTAGGCTCTCTAGATTTATGAGGCACTGCCGTTTCTTCAGCAATTGTAATGACTACATGTAAATAAATTTATATTATTAGACATTTCTCCTTAGATTTTGGAATAGGAAACCATTTGAAATATAGTACTACAGTTCAAAATATGTTTCTCTCTCTTGTGATTTGGTGTTCCAAAGGTCTTTCTCAGAGCTCTAAACGCATTTTAAAGATGGGCAAATGAGTCATCTGAGCCACTGATCAACTGAACTGGAAGAAAAACCAGTGACAGCTGCCTTGGGTTAACCAGCAGAACCCAAGTACATTCAGCAATAGCAAAAGAGAGTCATCTGAAATGTTTACCTCAAAAGCCTTGTAAACCTTTCCATCATTCTTAGAAACAGTGATAAGGATAAGGGTTTGTTATAAGGGTTTCCTTGCTTTATTCCAGCAAAAAAACAGAGCAAGAGATCCTTAAATACACAACCTCACTAAAGACTGACTTTTAAAATAATGCTATTAACTGCATTATTGCAAACATCTTAAGTTTGTAATTATAAATGCAATGATTAAGTCTCCAATAAACTAGGATCTGCAGAGAACACCTTACTGTGAAAAATGGTGAAGGCTTTAGTTACGAGGGCCTATTTATTTTAATCAGTATCTGCCACGGACTTGTAGCTTTGTCAAAGCATGACAGTTTCTTCAGGCTTCCCAACAGAAATCTAATGGAATACAGAAAAACTCAAGGGCACTTCAATGACTGAATCCGAACTCAGCTGCAGTGTTACTGCAAGAAAGCACCAACTCATTTTACAGATGTCACCTTCACCACCTAAGTCCGTCGAACCCAGTAGCAGGCTGCAAATTACTGGTGACCTTGCAGAAAACTCACTTATTTCAGAGAGATACTGTGAAACCTCCGTTGCTCTCCAAAAAGATACCTCAGATAGGGCACATCACTAAGTGTAACAGGTACGCTCAGGCATTGCTGTTATCACCACATCCAGGGTTTTGATTCAAGCATCACAACGGTCCTACTCAAGCTCCAGGGCCACTTGTAACACAACAGCAAGGTATCTTCACCCAGAGACATCACCAAAAAGTGCTGCTTTAGTAAAGGGCTACAGAGCTGTGGCAATGTTAGCAGCTAACACCCGAAGAGCACTTCTGTGAAAGCAGTACCTGACACTGGAATTGTCTTGACAGCCACGGGAGCCTGGGTGGAATTGCAGTCATTTCAAAAGAGCACAATTATATAAATGGATACTAAGGCAGCAGAGAGGCAGTGCCACAGGATTTACACGTGGTTTATATAACGGCATTCGTCACAGAACTCAAAATGTATCAACCTTCAGTCTGTTTTTTTACTCTAAGTCACAAATCCCAAAATTTTGTGGGTGACAGAAGGAATATGTCTAATGTACTTTATAGGTTACAAAATAATACCTTCACTCAACAGAATCTTTTTCTTGAAGAGATTCACATCTCGTGAGGGTGTCAAAACAGTCCCTATAACCACCATTTTATTTTATCCTTTCTTTAAACTCTTACACATGAGAAGATGGCAAAGTTGAGGATAGCAATTACAGCAGAACAAATATAATAAATGGAATACAGGAAGCAATTCCTTTTCAATTACAAAATTTCAGCCTAATATTCTGACACTTAACTCACACAAATCAAAGGTCAGTGGCTATTCAAGTAGGCTGTGCAATCCCTATGTGCCCACACATTGTATTCCAGCTGAGATAAACAAACCAACCTTTTGCATCATCTGCCCACTCTTTTGGTACTATACATGAGTTGCTCTTTTAAAAAAGGTAATTCTTAACTTATTGGGTTTTGAAATAATCAGTCATACATCGCCACTGATTAAAATGTGGCTTGGATTTTGTTAATTCTCTGTGATGTTCTTGTGGAATAAGGATTTATCACAATAATAAAGAACATTTATTACAAAAGTACCTGCAACTGCTTTAATATTTGTGATATAAATATGTAACTCAGAATTTTACACAAGAATGGGTCCTGTGATTTCTTGTAAATTTTCCATTGTTTGGTGTATGAAAATTTTTATAAAATTCTGCTAAATACAGAGGGATTTGCTGTGGTTTCATTTGTTTATTTTGTTTGCTTGTTCGTTTATATTTTTTTTTTCTTCTGAGCAAGTACTAGAAGTAGTGGAAGTCTGATTCTATTCTGATGAGACTACCACCATAATCAAGATCAGAAGCTGACCCTCTTCAAGTTTTTCTTCTTATTCGCCTTTCACAGCACTGCAGATGTTTTACAATAATATAGAATTATTTCTAGCTCAATATTTTCCAAAGTAATCATGCTATAAGTAGCATCATTGCTCCCAGCCTGATACGTTTTCTGCTCATGTTCTCTTCTTCTTTTTTTTTTTTTTTCCAAATTATTACAAGGCCCAAAACCACTTCAGGGACTAGTTTTTTCTTTTTTTTTTTTTCTTTTTTTTTTTTTTTCCCAGAGAAATCAGCCTGGAGCTTTCTGTAAGTAATGAGGAGACTTGAAAGAAAATATGTTTTTAATTCCAAAGAGCTGCTCTAGCAGGTCCATTTAGGTTTTTGTTTAAAAACAGATAAACTCAGGAAACATATTTAAAACAAATTTTTAAAAAAATGTGTTTTTTTCTGACCAGTATTGATAAGTAGTTCTGTTCCAACAAAAATTCTCTGTGACAGCTGATAAAAGAGAAGGAAGGAAAGAGGCATTTGAATATGTTTATGGTAATTTCCCCTTTAAACTTTGAACTACAGACGGATAAAATTAAGTCTCTTTTCAAAATAACTTTAAAGAAAAATGTATTTGTAATTTGGATCCAAAGTCTAAAATATTTTCTCAGCACCCATTTAATCTCACATCTGTTCTATGCACAGATAATGAATTAACACTGCTGGAGGTGGCTGGAAATTTGCCAGCAACCTAATAAATAGGTCAGGGAAATGTAGAGGAGACAGAGCTGTGGCTGTGGTACACAGTTGCTGGTGTATTAAAATGGTGATAATGGTAAAAGGCAGATCTTTCAGGGAAAAGGAAGGCCCGTGTCATTCCTTTTGGGTATATCCTCAACTGTTAGCACTCTCCTCTGTTTCACTATGACACCTAAATTTTTATGCTCTAATTGTTAGCTGTATTAATGGCATTGCACAAACATCTTCAGGTTGTTCGAAAAATCTTCGGGTTTTACTTCAAAATCAACATCATATCCCGTTTACATCTATTTACATCAGTGTAAAAGGCACTTAACATTTGTGAAATCTCTAATTTATTTCAATTGTTTCATGTTTCTTTTGTTAGTTGTCCTTTGGTGTCTAAATCATGTAATTCCTTAGGTGAAGCAAAGAAAAGCTTCAGAGGGTTAATCCAAAACCCCTTGCTGCAAAGAGACCCCCTTTCTCTATCCATCATATCCATTTTGTTCAAAGGAAATCTTGTTCTGGTCCGTTCAGTGGACCCAAACTCACAGAAGAATGTTAGGAACACTACACAAAGGGTCTAAAGGTAATAAATTAAGGCAAAGTAAGCTAAGGTAGATATCTGAATAGGTAAAATAGGCCTGAAGCCAGGGCTTTCTCCAAGCTTCAGTGACTGGGGCAAAGACAATGGAAAGTTAGAGAGGTCATAGTGAGGAAGACTACAGGGACCCCAGACTCAGTGATGAAGTAACAGGATGTACCACCAAATTATTCCCCAAAATGAAGACCACGCCCTGGACTCCGCCCTAACTCCACCTGCTATGAATATTGTAATCTAATAATGTAATAGTATGAATATGTATGTAAAGATGTTGCAATCATCTTCAAAATTTGTATAAATTACCTGTCTTTACACTGACCACTTCGAAGCTCTTTGTCCAGCGCGAGCTGGGGCTTCCCGCGATAGCGAATAAATACCTTGCTGTTTAAGGACATAAAATTCTGTCTCTAAGCAGTCTGTATTGGCTTTTTGGGCTTCATAGGGACAGGTTTTCTAGTTTGCCAGAGAATTTCCACTGTCACCCATGAGAGACGGATCTGTGGATTCATGGCAGAATAAGACTCTTAGCATAAAGATTGCTCATTTGGGACTAGGTCGGTCTTACCTTTTACTTTTCCTGGCCTGCAGAAGCAGATTGTTATTAATCAGTAACGCCAGCCTGTCATGACTTCTCTGATGGTTTGGACTTCCTGAAAGAAACACTGAGAGAAAACCATACAAAACTCCCCCTTGCATGCCCACTTACAGTTCAATTAAATTTCAGGCTTCGCTGTGGGTGTTGGTTGAGGAGAAGCTCAATAAGACCCTGCAATGTGCCTTTGCAATGTGCCAGGGCTGCATCAAGAGCAGCGTGGGCAGCAGGTCAAGGGAGGGGATTCTGCTCTCGACAGGCCCCACCTGGAGCACTGCATCCAGCTCTGGGACTCCCGGCATAAGAGGGACATGAACCATGGAGTGAGTCCAGAGGAGGCCGTAAAGGTGCTCAGCACGATGGAGCACCTCTCCTATGAAGACAGGCTGAGAAAATTGGCATTGTTCAGCCTGGAGAAGAGAAGGCTCTGGGGGAACCTTCCAGCAGCCTTCTGGTACCTAAAGCGGCTACACGAGAGACGGAGAGGGACTTCGGACAAGGTCATAGAGTGATAGCACAAGGGGGAGGGACTACAGACTGAAAGAGGGCAGGTTTAGATTAGAAATTCCCTGTGAGGGAGATGAGACACTGGCACAAGTTGCCCAGAGAAGCTGGGGATGCCCCATCCCTGTTCAAGGCCAGACTGGATGGAGCTCTGGGCAAACCGGTCTGGTGGAAGGTGTCCCTGCCCATGGAACAGGGATTGGAATGTGATGATTTTGAAGGTCCCTTCCAACCCAAACAGTTCCAATATTCTATGGCTGTAAAAGTTTCATCCTTAAAATCTGAATAATATGTCATTTTAGTGCATTGATGAAGAAAGAGAAAAAGCAAGTCTTTCCTTAGTCCACAGAACTTAGGACTAATTTCCTCCAGGTAACCATCACATGGAAGTAAAAGAGTCTTCTCCTTATTTTCAGTTTTCTGCATAGTTTATAATACTTCTGATTCACTTAACAGAATAAACCTTCCAGTCAATAAATTACTGTGTATGCATTGGGAAAAGCACATCTTTTGAGATTTGGAACTGGCATTGTTTTGGCTTTTAGTTCTGTGGAAGAATAAAAGTAATTTTCTCAGATACAAGTCTGCCCCTCTCGTCTCCATGTACAACATAGAGAAATTAATTTGCTAATTAGACAATAGTGAAAAAAGTACTTTTAAAAAAATATTGTGAAGAACAGAAATTTAACACATTATGAATACAGCTAGAGCCGAAAATACAGGGTTGAAGATGAAAATGCTAGCAAAGATTAGCACTCAGCTATTACCTATTGGGTTATTGGTATCAGACATTTATTATTACCAGTCTCAGCAGTTCCACTTGCTGTCAAATCTCAGTTCTGGTGTCATGAATTTTAAGCTCCCTGTTGCTTCCAGGAGGTACCATTTATCAAACAGTAAATTGAATTCTGACAAGGTTTCCCTCATTGAATCTTATGTTTACTGCCTTCCTCAAAGGCCACAGAAATAGCTGGTTTCCATCCCTTATCCTATTCTACTTGGGAAAAGAGGTTTTGCCAGATTAGCCCTTATTTTTATGCAAAAACACAAATCAAGAGGCACATAGTATGTGGAAAATAAAACTCATCACTTCCTCAGTCAAAATTTGCATCCCTGGTTATCCAAGATTGCACGTTATACCTATGGGTTAAAGAAGAGGAAGAACTCACCATTCCATCTCATATTCTGCTACTCCATGATAGGCAGAAGAGAAAGGAGGAAGGAATAGAAGACATCTATGAGTTTCTCCTGCTGTGCATCTGTCTCCCAGTATCCCTGAGAAACTATCCCATCCCATAACAGAGGGATTTAACAGCAGTGAAACATACTGAATTATCCTAAAAACCCCAATTCAGAAAAAAAAAAAAAATCCCTTTTTTTAATGAAAAAATCACTTGATGCACTTGAACATATGTGAATATAATTCTCTCTCTCTCTGTATACACACACACACATATATGTATATACATGCAGTCACACAGCAGGATGGACATACTTAGGCACACACGTTCAGGAGAATTAACAGATTCATTGAGTTGTTGATGTTTTCTAACCAGTAATGAAGCTGTGACACTGGTTCCCAAATTTCTCATTACAATTAAGTACCAGCCTTTCTCAGCCTGTTCTTAAGTTTCAAAAGTTTTCAGAAGTTATGATCACGTTAAACAACCATTGTGTTGTCTTGGCTTCTAATGTTCTCCTCCATTCTCAGCTGAGAAAATAAAAAATAAATTGGAGGATTATGTAATTCTGAATCAGGCTTGTCCTTTAATTTGTTGACCTAGCGAAGATCTTAGAGGTGTTCTCAAATAATTCAGTTCTCTGATGATTACGCTGAATTCTGGCCTTCTTGATTAAACACCATTACAATAGATACATGTTAAAAAAAAACAATTAACACTAATTAGAGCAATAATACAACATGTCCAAATTATTTAATTACTATGGATTTCTGAAAAATTCCTTGGCAAACAGTTCAAAGGCAGTAATGAGCATAATTCATTGCGTTTTTACTGCAGAAATCAGAATCTATGGTTTAGGATATGAACACATAATTTAGCTGGATGGCTTTTTCTAACATGACCTTTTATCTTTAAATGAATCCTGATCTTAGCTTTCTTTCACTAATCTTGCTATAAGTATTAGGAGCCTTTCAACTGCTCACCAGTCCTTTTGAGAACCAGATGGACTAATTGAAAATGAACTCCCCTCTCAAAAAGCTGATTAGTTACTTCCCTCAGTCCATAACGACCTCCCCGTACTTTTGTGCCTGTCTGCACCACACAGGTTCTCTCCCCCAGCCAGACTACAGGGACCTTTCACCATTCCTTTTATTGTGTGATCCAAGTGTCACTCTGAGCTATTTTAAACTTGCGGCACATTAAATATTTGTGACTATTTTAGATAGTAAGTAGGGCAAGCTATTTTCTGAAGAAATAGTATTTACCGTGCACGTGGGTGGTTGTTTTTATTCCTTGATGTATTCCACAGATAAGACATGTTGGGCCTTTCAGCCTGTGAAATATGGCTCAGGAATTTACATTTCTTCAGAGCCGACAGCAACTGTCAAACTCAGTGATCCCTCATTAACAGTGGCAGCTGACAAAGGTCACTCAAGAGTTAAAGATGAATAAAAGGTTCTAAAATATGAATTTCATGGAGCGAGGCTTGTTTGAAGATGTCACATCCTATTTAGCAAAATATTTCTCTAAAACTGCAATCTGATGGGTAATACGCCAAGCAATTTCCTAAAAGAAAAATGATTGCAGAAAATTTACGATAGGAACAGAGGTATTCTGGTATTTAAAGCCAAGGGAAAGCAGTTTTCTTACATGCTGCAATTTGAAATTATTCAGATTTGATAAACTGTTACCAGGACGAACTGGGAAGGAAAAAAAAAAAAAAAAAAAAAAGACCAAAAACCTGACCAAATCAAAACCTGTTATTTCAGATCCTTCCCTCAGTATTTCTGCATATTCATCAGAATGACTGGCCAAGCATAATCTCCCTGAGGGACTCAGTTATGCTTGACAAATCAAAGATGATATGGCTTTGCTTACATACTCCTGAAGCATGAACTCACTTCTGTATTTACATTTTTGTTTGGTGGATTCCACTTTTGTATTAGATTTTCAAATGTGGAATAATATTTATGTTTATAGAACCAAAAAAAAAAACCACCTATATAATCAATAATTTCACTATCCCTAAAAATTATAGCAGAGACTCATTTATATAAAGGAAATTGGAACAGATACAAAGAAACCTCTAAAGCAAAACATGTTATGACTAAATAGATAAATGTAAAGACTATCAAAGAAACTACTTTCCTTCAATGTACTGGTTTGGCCTACTACTCTACAAGTTGAATGAAAAAAATCAATATCACAGTTGCACTTCAAGGAAATGCCTGCAAAGGTTTACATGGATAATGCAAAACATCTGGCAGTGAATCCTGAAACAGCCTATTTTCTCTCCTGATTCTACTGAAATACTGTCATAGGGCAAGAAAATACTTAATTTTAATGAAAGTAGCAAGTAACACAGGCTTCTTATGCTGAAAACACTCTTAATATTATACCTTTTCACAAATAACCTATAGACTGCTTTAAATTAATTTATAACACACTATTTCAGTTGAATTGTTGGCTGCAGATCAGAGAGTAGTTGATTAAAAAGATTAAAGTATTTCCTGCAATGTGCTGCTACACTATGTTGTAAGTACCTCAGCTAAGGCTACAGCTCAAAAGTAAAACCACAAAAAATATAAAAAACCAAAATTTGTGGACACTGTCAGATTCCAGACCCTCTCAGTAGGGTCAGACACACTTCAGTGAAGTTCAGCTTGCCTCTTAATCTTTCCCAAATAAAGTCACTGAGCAAAGTTCAATCCACTGTTAGGACCCACATTTTCCAGAGCTTTCAGTTTTTTTCATAGCCCTTTCCTGAATCCCTTTTAATGCTTTGCTCTAATTTTTGATGACTGGAACTAGAAATGGAATGCCAATAACACTCTTGTCACTGCAGGCAGGATACAGGTAATTGCCTCCCCACTTCTAAGGATATTCCTCTAATCATTTAAGGATTACAGCTGCTGTTTTTAGCATAACTCTGTAAAACATGTTCTGATAGCTCCCGACAGCTTCATTCTGGTTTTTGTTTCCACGAACGCAGGGCATCGAAAACCGAATTAAGCATCACAAAAAAAGCATTGTGATTTTTTTTTTTTCTTGATACAAGGCTTTGGATTCCAATGTATTCACTCTCTGAACGAGTTTTCCTAGCACATGCTAGCAAAGTAAATAATTCTGTGCTGCTTCTGGCTCATGAAAAAAGGAAACTGAAACAGCTTCAAGGCCGTAAAACCTGCTCCCAGAAAGGACTAAAGCAAGTCATGCATCTTCAATGGTCTTTCCATCTCCATAATGAATAAACCAAATAGTTCTGAAAGAACCAATTTGGCCTTGACAACTTAAAGTGACAAGTCCATTGCCTTTGTGATGAGTTCAGTCATCACTCACACTTCATCAACATCGCTGCCTGAAAATACATCCCAGACCAAGGCTTGATTGTCACCACATCATTCTCATCCACTACTCACATCACCAGAACATAAGAAACTTCCTTCAAGTTTCCTCTTTCCTTCATGATCATTCCTGTACCAGAACAGATACAAATTTCTAGAGCAGCAAAGTTTCCCTAGGAAATGCCTGCAGGTTTTGTCTGAATTCTGGAGTTTGATGAGTTCCCACAGAATTAAAGACAAAAAGCCTACAAACCAAGCCTGGATTCTTTCAACATGCATGAGGGTCTACATCCATTCAGCATCAGTCTCTCTGAAGCTGGATTTAAGAAACATCAGTGAGACACCAAAGCTGTACGGCAAATTCACCTGGTGAATTTCTAGATAAATTATTCTCGGCTTACAAGCTCCCCAAATCAGGGAAAATCCCGAGATACTTTAAGCAGAGGGATCTTGGAGACCCATTCCCAGTTTGTGACAGTGAATAAAAAGCAGATGACAATGGTATTGGCTTCCTACCTTTGTACTATAAACCCAGGAAGCCAAAATCCTTGGATTCTCAGTTACAATCCCAGCTTTGGGATTTCAGATAGCCAACAGCAACAATAACACTAATAGCTTCACTTTCTCTCCTCTGTTCCTTAGGAGACTATTTATTTAAGAAATAGCATATATTTGGTTTCCATAACAACATTTGCTGCAGGATGATAAGTATAAAAACAAACAAATTAACCCTGCCAGTCCTAGTGTTCTCAACCAGACAATTCTGTCCTCAGACAGCTTTTTTTAATTAGCATTTAAAGAATAAGCTGATTTTTCAGACGTTACGCATTAGGATTTGGGGTTTTTTTAATCCTCAGATTTTGGTTTTTCTGAATTTATTCCTTTTTTTTTCCCCCTTTTCATAGATGTCAGACATCTAAGTTCAATACATCTCCCTTATCTACATCATGCTGGGTGTTTCAAAATATCTTACAAATATTAATCTTACAAATTTCAAAATATCTTAACAAGTAATTTCTTACATTTCTGCTATTCCTTGTATGCTACCTTAAGGGTCATGTATTTTATTCCAGTGGTACATTTAAGAAGATCTAGCACAATATCCAGGATGTCGAATGGCTCTGATGAGATTCCAAGTTCATTTTTAGAAATATTAAATGCACCACATTTACTGCAAGTACCAGACAGAATTCCTGGTTCAGATATTTCCTACTGAAATAAAACTGGGTTAACAGAAGGTAGCATGCAGCTGGTGTCAAATCAATGACGTGCTCAGAAAAAAAAAAAAAAAAAGAAGTTATGACTTTTCCTAGTCTGGGCTTGCTTTAAAGACAGACAAACTGTTTCTTTCTTCTAGGAAGCGCATAACCCTATCACATATGTAACATCTAAGATTTGGACTGTGTCCCATATCCAGTCATGGAAAGGGCACTGGTTTACACTCAGACTTTCAAAAATCTGGTCCAAATTCCCAGATTTTTCATAACCACGATGGGCTCCATCCAACAGGGTCCTATCTCTTTTTACCTGCTATCCCAGTAAGGGAAAGATGGAGGGTAAAAAAGTATTACTGCTGTGTTATACTGACTTTTGTAAAGAGAAAAGTAAGCAGAGAAGTCATAAAATCTTCTCTATCTTCATTTTTCTAGTCAAGGAAAAGACTCACAGAAACTGATAACGATAGGGCAGCAGCTCCTTGGTTTAGTTTCTTAGAAGTACCACATGGTGATGATTTTACAAGTAGTTGTTGTAGATGTTTAGCTTGTTGTGAATTAGTGTCCTATTTAATCTCTGCCAAATAGAAGTTCATTTCTGCACTTACAAACTTTGTCACGTGCTTCCCAGTGAAGATTTTACAGAATGTGTTCAGCTACACGTGTCAGGCCTCCCACAAGTAAAGCACCACCTATGGATTCTGCTCTCATTTGTGAAAGTGCTGCCGTGTGAGAACAGTTTGCACAGGTAAACAAGGAATAAAAAAAAAAAAAATTAAATTTATAGTCATTGAAATGGAAACCTTAAAAAAAAAAAAAATCTATGTCAGAGGAATCTGCTAAGATCCAGTTATGTAATGGTTGAACACACTGAGTGTGCATTAAAGAAACACTTATATTCTGAAATAAAAATGAGATTCAGATTCTGGTTCTGTCTTTTAACAATTGCCTCTCCCTAAAGTAAGCATTTACCTTTTCAGTCAAGAGTGACATTAAACTGCATAAGAATTGCAACTTCACTAGTAAACGATTTCTAAAGGATACAGAGACTCAATAAGGTATAAACCAGAGAAGTTTCAAATCTGTTTATTATGCCACATTAAACTAGTTAACAACCCTATTCATTGCTGAAAACCCCTCAACTCACATTCTTTTCAATTCTGAACAGAACATATTCTTTTTGTTTAACTGAATTTTCTCCACTAGCTTTCCTATGCCCTTCCCTAACATTTAATTTTCCTACTGGTTTAGTATCCGTTTAGATCGTATTTAATATTTATAATGGGAATGGAGATACGCTTTTCATAAGTGCAGTGGTATTTAACTGCAGTAGCTGAGACAGGCAACAGACACTCTTTCGGTGAAAAAAAGTGGTTAACTGCTGCTGCTGTGAGCCACAAGGAGCAAAATACAAAGCAGTTACCTACAGTGACCAGTGAATGCAATTATAGAAGTATAAAAAACCAAAAAAAAAACCAAAACAAAACAAAAAAAAACCAACACCACAAAAAAACCCAACAAACCAAGAAGAAAAAATATTCCTTTTGTATTTTAGAAAGTGTTACAACATATGTTCATCCCCGTTCCCCAGAGCACAATCCTTTTCTCTCGTATTGCTAAGAGGAACGGGACAGATGCACCTGCCTAGAGAAAATGTAAGGGAGTATGTTATACATAAGTGATATAACGTTTTTGTTACTTTTCCTTGAGCACACATACCTCTGTGCATCACAGAACTAACCAGATACTTTTCTTGAAGGGGTAGGTTTCTCAGTGCTCACCTTACTCACTTGGGAGAGCAGACGTGCTGAGGGAGGGGGAACAACATCGGGGTAAAACCTGTTTCCTACGGCACAACTGTTGACACTAAGCACTAGTTTTCAAAATTTGGCTTTGCAAAATTTGTAAATAATTTGTAAATAATTGAAATTATCTGTAAAGTAATCCCCTACCTGGGATGTTTATGAGGGCTCTTTTCAGTCAAAATCACTGTATGATTTCCTGGAATGCTAAAAATAAAAGAGACTTCATGTGCTCTATGCTTTTTCTTTTTTTAAAACCAGCTACTCACCAGGGAGATATAACCTTAGGAACTACCAACACTTTGAAGGCAAACAAAGATAAATCCATTCCCCAGTGCTTCTGCAAACAGAGTGCAATAAGCCCTTCATGTCATAATCCATTACAGATAATTGGCTTCGTGCATGGTGGTGGATGAAACGTTACCTGATAGCTGTGCTATGTGGTATTCAGACCAAGAATTCATTGTACCCTGCAGATCAGTAATGCAGAAGAAAACAGATGATTTTGTGGGAAACACCTGCTGCAAAGAGGTTAAACTTCATGATCATGGAAAAAAAAAAAATCCAAACAAAAATCATGAGTGAATGAATACATTTCAGGATTCTTAATTACTTTAAGGGTCACAACACTTTACTGGGAAACAATACATTTTTTTTCTACTACTTACTTCTAATTCAAAACAATTTGTACCGTACCAAAAGAGAAGAATGAAGAGATCTGATGGTAAAAAATGCACCTTTCAACCTTTGCACAGCAGCCCAAAGTCTCCATTTAAACACTCCAGAGAAGGTAAGGTGTTTCAGCAGCTCCTGGTGAGAACAGGAGCTTTGTTATACAGGTTGTAGTGATCCAAGGATCCTAACACAAATGGCTTCTGATATACCTGCAGCTCAACAAGGTAGACAGATGTGTAATGTGTTTTACTCCTGGGTTAAGAATTCTTCATCCTTTACACTCTGTGGATAATGCTGCTTAATCGAGGTTAAATAAAAATTCATTGCAGTAGCTATATTTAATGCTTTGTGCAGTATGCAACAGAAAATTCTTATTTTAGAAGAACGCAAACATGTTTAAGATGTCTAAAACACGTTTAAGACAATGTGCTGTTCTTCCCAGCCAGAACTATTTTGGATTTCTCTGCAATTCTTTCAAGTCTCAAAGTTACGAAGACTACTGCCCATATAGGAAAATTTAGAGCATTTCCATTCCAATAAAGCACTAACATATGCAGTCCTCAGCCTGAAAATGAGGTTGCCAGGGGATTACAGTGTTCTATTCCAAGAGAAAAATGAAATATTAATTCTACATGTTACATGTTTCTGGCTAGAATCAGCTATAAGAATAAAGATGTAATCACAAAACCATCTTTTCTTAATGAGAAAGAACAGTGTAAGCAAGGATTTTTCTTACATTTTAACATAAGGTATTGCCAGCTCCAGAACGCAGGTATTGCTTTAAAAAGGCATCAGTCATATTATTTTTACTATTTTCTGTTGATAAATTACCCCTGGGACATTTATTTTGATGCAGAATGCATCACTGTCATTCTCAGTTGTCCGACCACAGTCACAAGTCTCACCTCTGATTACAGCAGACTTTGAATCAGCTCTCCTGCCCACTCTCTCCTGCTTCACCTGTTAGATTTCCTTTAATTTAATGTTCTGTTCTTGCAACTGGATGTGCACTGGGCCTCTAGAACCACAGAGAATCCTGCTGTAGTAATTTCTGTGAATAAATGCTTCTTCCATTCATTCCATGCATTCATTCATTTCTCAAAACCCGATATTTTGAATACATAAGAGCAATATAATCTCCTCCATCCTCCACTGGATTAACACCATTCTTCAAAAAAGGCTGGAATGGAAGAGGTTGAAAACAACTGCCATCTGATGAAATGAAAGGATTATTGTATTTATAGTCATGGCAATTTTCCCCCTTTTTTTAAAATTAGTCTCTTAACACGGGATATGCCCGTTTTTCTCTGAATGTATCTGAGAGTCAATACGTTGTTAAAGCATCTCAGAAAGAAAGGCACACCAAAAGAGAGGGCAAAATACTCAGTCAACTCTAAATTCATCAGATGTTAACGAACTTTTTGGCAGATGTTCCCTCAGTTTAATAACAGAGTGAGTCCTTCTTGGTAATAAAGGGCAGAGTTCCTTAAAAATGTCTTCTGTGTTTATATATAATTTATATACATATTTAACACTCTTGCAAATATATATATATTTTAATATAAAGCTGCTGATGATACACCAGTCACAAAATCAGAACAATTCATTTGGATCCCTGAGAAAAAGGAGACATGTTATTACCATGTTTTATCATGGTAATACCATATTTTCCTTTTCAGAATAGAAATACAAATCAGATTATTTTAGATAATACTCTGAAACCAAGGAAAACTTGTATTATTTTGTTAAAACCTGGAACAGAATAGCCTTAAAGAACCATTTGAAATGTTTTGATATGAAGAAACTGCAGTTAGTGGTTTTCAGTTTGCAGTCTTACTTTCCAGGGATCTGTGGACTATTTAAAGAAGGAATCCACAAACAAGTAACTATGAAAAACAAATGTATTATAAGGAAAAGAACATTTGGGCTTACGGGCATTCAAAAACTGGCAGAGGAAGAAACTTTTAACACTATTGTCTTCCCTCAGAGGAAACAACACTTTTTCAAAAGTAGGTTTACGAAGTTATTAAAAAAAAAAGCAACACCAAAAAACCCAAACCAAACCAAACCAAAACCCACCAGTTTTCCCCCTATTTAAAGAAAACCAAGGATTTCATTCATAACCAAGAGATTATGAAATGTTTGGAGACTGGTAGTGGGATATAGAGTGCTTCATTTCTTCAAGCTGTGTGCTAGAAAACAAAACCCAGGCCTTTTTCCAATACTTGAAGGTGATGCTTTCCTGCCATGAAACAGGGAAGTCACTAAAATTATATAATTGGTAAGTTCCAACACAATGGTCTAGGCATCAGCAGCCCTGAAGAGAACATGTCATTATGCAGAGAACAGGGAAAAGAAATGTTGCCTCTATATGTGAATTCAACTATAATTTTTCTACCCATCATATTTTAGTCTTTGATACTTGTGGATATCATAAGCAAATAAATTTACTCCCTAAATTTATTGCTATCAAATGTGCACAGCCTCTATTGTTCAGACATCATAGTGAAATACGTAATTTATGAGGTTTAAAGCTATAGGCTGTGCTCAGCTGACAGAGATAAATCCCTCTCACACATAAGTAGAAATTTTTTGCAGTATGATAGGAAATGTAGCGTTAGATGGTTTGGTTCTCAGCCTGCAACAGTGTACAAGTGAGTATCTACTGCACATTTTTCTACTTCTTTCTTCCTAAAAAGCCCCATATTTTCATCACCTAGAAGAGAACACACTGCCTTACAGTAACTATGTGTTTACTTGAATGGGTCCACGGGCAATATCGTGATTGCTTCTGCACGTACACAGACCGTACACGTTTGCTGGCAGGGTCAAGATTAATGAGTTACATTTTTAAAAGGGAGTATTACTCACTTGGGCTTTTTGGCTTTCATTTCTTAATGAGATAAAGTTGTATCTTTGTACCTTCATTTCCATCCTATGAATTAACCATAAAGTGTTATCCATACAAATACTCCCAATGTTTTCTAGTTTAGATACAATTTCAACATTCATCATTACACGCAGTTGTCAAGAAATCACTTCTGTGTCACAGATGCATTCACCTACAGAAGTGGGCAAGAACTCTAGTGAAGACAACTGCAGAAATCTCCGTATTTCACACCAAGAAATAATACGAACTGTTTTAGTCCTTTGCTGTTCATAAGGCAAAAAAGAATGAGAGGTTGAGCATCTTAATAACCTGTAAATGTCACCAACTCATTTAATTTTGACAGGGAATACATCTTGTGCTACTGGTGTTACACTAGACTTTTTTTTCTGCAGTATTCTAGGAGTTTACTCAATTTCTGCAGTATTCTCGTCATACTTCCTAGATGTGCTGAGTAGGAATATTGTGGTGGGGGAAGTGATGGATCACTTTCTGTGGAAATACAAGGAACTGTGTGTCTGACAGTCCTGGAGTCTTAGGATTAAATTGTCTCCAGAAGAAATTTCAGTCTTCCTACTGCTATTTCTTCAAGATAGTAGTGGCTACTATGTGTCACTGTTTCAGTGGCCCAAATACACTGAACTCAATACCTCTTCCAAATTCAGGAAACATCGTTTTCCAGCAGTTTTTGTTGAACTAACAACAGCAATCACAGAAAATCCTTTTATTCTGCAGTTGGTGAATGTCCTTCGAAAAACTACAGGAGAACTAAAACCAGGCACCCTTTGGTTAAATAAAAAGAAAGCACACTCCTTTTTCACAGTTGGATGACTAATACAAACTGAAAAGGAAGTCTGAAAAAAAAAATAAATTAGAAAGAATTTTTAAGGGTTATCATATTTTGCCTATATGGTTATTCAAATCAGGTTTCTTTGCCTAATGATTAAGTTTTTATTTTTGTACTCATACTTTCATATGCACATATGATGCATAGAAAACCAACCATGACAATTTATTGCCTTCAGTTTGAAATTATTTGTCAGAAAAGATGACTGTCAAACTCAGTGCTAAACTAGTTTGTTCCTTTTCTGTTCTCTTGTACAACTGGGCTAAAATGTGCTCAGCACACCCTTTCAAACACCGAGAAGTAAGAGCACACTATTTATCAAGTAAGTCACATACAACTGACACATATTTGAGGTTTTTAAGATAATAAAGGGTGGACTGTCTCAATAAGGGGATGTTTTATGAAATGACAGATTCATTTCTGAATGTACATACAGTTCCAGCAGCCAGAAAGGACGTGCTGCCTGTAACACACCTGAAACAAGGAGTGATACTGTGAGCACAGGTGCAAAGAGAACTATAAAATTCGAGGTGGATAGTTGTTATTACACCATGACACAATGAAATGACCTGAAATGACCTTCTAGTTATATCATTTATGATTAAGTCATTAAATCACAGAGCATCATTTGCTATCCTTTGCCTATAACAGCTTATGTTTAATGATACATGAGGCAGGAAAGGGTAGCTTCTACACAACCTTTAATACCCAGCAGCTTAGAAAATGATACAGGAAAATGTGGTTTAATAATAAGACAAAACTGATGCAGAATGCTAGACATCTTTACCTGCATTTGGCACTCAACTTGGAGAAGACACTTGCATTTTTTTACCTTCTGGTTTGGCTGTCCCTAATACAGAAATATTTTGTTCACATGTTTGCAGTGAACCCTGATGAGTACAAGGCACTTGGAAGTCCTTGGGTGAAAGGCTTCATGTAAGTGTTATTCCACATCACTCGAATTGTTGGTAACTCTGTATTCAAAAGTCATACGCTAAAGACTTGGATGCTTCAGTTCCAATTAATCTGCTAGGAAGAAAAAAATAAGTTCAGATAAGAAGAAAAAGAAAAACAGGAAAACCATTAAGAAAAATACTGATTTCTAAAAATGAGCATTGCATTTTTTATCACAAAACTTATGGATGAAAATACTGTGTGACTTTATTAACTGATAATTACTGAAGATGGATCATCTGTGAAACTTATTCCCATTGAGCAATTTTTATCATTATAAAAAAGTACCCTCACTATTCCTGCTGACTTATTGCAGCAGTATCTGCAAAGAGATCGAAGAACGATCCAGCAGTGGAAGCAAAATCGCTACAACCAATGTTTGGACTCCTTCTTTCCATTTTAGGAAAGATGGATGAGAAAATTGGCAAACACTCTGTCTAAATGGGCCAAAAAGCACCATCCATTCAGTAAAATTGATCAAAAAATTACTGTCAGAGACTAAAATCTAAAGATGAGATTAAATAATAAATTTGTGCATCAGTGTCACGGTGATGTGGCACCACACAGACTTCGGCAGGAGAAATATTCCTTATCTTTGTACAAACTACCTTGTCAACAGTGTCCCAGACAGAGGAGGATTTTACATAATGATTTTGCTCTTAGCATAGAATGAACACACATACATAGAACTTTATCACAGATGTGGGCAGAGAAGAATGGAAATATTTCAATCTTAGAGTGGTTTCTCCTACCACACCGTCTTTTTCCTGTTGAAGGCAGCAAAGTTCATGAGGCTCAAAGAGATGGGGGTGGGGAGAAGAGAGACTTCTGCTTTCCTTTCATAAATGCTTTGTTCCAAGACAACTGTGAGTAGAATAAATTAATGTAATTTAGTATTCATTAAGATGGGTTAATAGGATATGCTGTACGCAAATTATGATCGAAAAGCTACATGAGCATTGAGAGGTTAGTCACCTACCTGTCAGGGAGATTTATGCCTCATTTCTTACATTCTAAAATTTTAAAGATAAACCCCAACACTTTTTGAGTTGTTAATTGTTGAATGGAGTGGTGAAGCATTCTAAACCATCATATTTGTTCATTCTTTTAGTTTCCACTCCTCCTGAGTAGCTCTGTCTCCAGTGTCTCAATGGCAGTCGCTACAGCACCAGATTCCGTAACTCACGTTCCAAGCCTGTAGTAAGACAAGACCAGCCAGGTATCAAAACCCCTTCTTTCCCTCATTTCTATAGTCTCTGAAGGAAAGAAATCCAGGCAACAGACCAGAAAGACTATAACAACTGGGAAATTAAGAGCAAAGGTGGTGCCAGAGGTTGCAAAAGGCACAAACAACAACCTTGGAAGCACCACTCAAGCACCACACACTTCGTTTGGGGCCCCTTTCCTAGAACAACTGTGAATGTCTTGTCAAGTAAACCTCCCACTGAAGCATATGGGAGTTAGAGCAGGAGAACTGTGCTCCAGCAATTTCTGGAGTGCTGGAATTAAGAGGCTTCTACATGTGCTGCTCCTGCACCTGACAGAGCAAGGCCACACAGTGAGGAATATTTGGTGACTGTCGTAAACACAGAGAGACCAAGAAAAGGAGACAGAAGAGCCTCCTCTATCCCAGGACACTTCAGGCTGAAGGGATGTCTGGTTTTTTTCCTGTACACGCTCTGCAGCTATTACTAATTAAGGTAGTGCAGTGGTTCAGAGTATTCACTTCCATGAACTGAAAGGCAACAGTTCACTCTGACTTCTGACTCCACCTGATGAATTACCTTGTTTGCAGTGCCTGGTCTATAAATAAACACAACATCTGTTGGAATGCTAGGTCTGAAAGTCTGGCTAAATAAATCACTCCAGAAATTCCCAAAGCTACTAATGCTCTTTCCACTGCTTCTGTCCTTCCCCTTCCTCTGCATTTATCCACCCTCTTTCCCATCTAGTGGGAGTAATTCCATTATTCTTACTTTTTCCTTTTCAGTTTCTTAAAGGCGTAACTTCAAGAATAAATAGGAAGACCCTCACAATTTAAGGAGACAACTGTTGGGTTTCCACAGGGTTTGCAGTTTGCCTCTTGTGAGTTCATATTCTCCTCAGTGAGACATGAGACTTAATCAGATTAAATGTCTTTGTTTATAGAGGGAAGAGTTGAAACCAGAAAGTGCTTGATCCCAAATGTCAACTTTCATCAGGCACTGCAGCATCATTTTTTGACAGAAATATTTCTGCTGTAATATCATCATTAACATCCCAGGTCTACCATAAACAGAAAAAGAAATTTTGTGAAATAATATTGTTTGATATTCAAAAGAAATGAAAATCCAATGTCCCTAAAATTAGCATCAGAATCATGTATGATTTTGCTACTGACCCGATAATTTGATAGGGACACCACCCATACAGATGCAAATATCAGATGGCCATTTTTTACAATCTATCCTAAATCAGAGCAGAGGCTTTGATAATGAACTACTTCAGTTGAAGATTCAGGGGTAAAAGGAGTTATGCAGGCACTTAAATCTTTTGGCCTTGATGATTGAACAACTGCAATCGTAAAGTGCAGCCCAGATACCCAAGTAGTATAAAGTCATCCCCTCTTTTTTCTTTTCTGAAAGCACAGAAAGTATGACATTTCAAAAAAGTTTGGGCAATAACTAAAGCTATTGACTATCCCTTTGCCCACATTTAACCCTCTGTTGCTTTTGATACACGGAATACAAGATAAAGCTATGCTGGATCATGTGTTACAGGTTTCTACCTGTATCTCCTCATTAAACATTTTGAGGAAATTAAGTTGAATTATTTCAGTACTTTAAAATTTCCAAGTTCCAGTACATCAAAAAACTTTTGTACCTGCACACTAACAAAATAATTTAAAATAGTGCTTGCCCATGGAACACTCATTGCACACAAGCCAAATTTTTCAGCCAACCTGTGATGTGGCATAAAATATTTATAATTAGTTGGCTTGAGTGTTCCTGAGAAAGAAGAAAACTCATGAAAATCAGTTGACAATTCAACTAGTAAAGCTTACTTTTTAATATTTTTCCCCAGTAGATTTTTCTTCTTACTTTCAATAATAGGTTCACAATACAGATTAAAAACACTGAAAACTATTTTAAAATGATAACACCATCCAGGTTTCTATCAAAGTATAATACAACAACCCATTTCTTCATTAGGAATTTAAAATTGCATGCATATTTTTCCCTCTTTACTGAAGAATTTAGTATGTAACTTTGAAATACATTCCATAAAACCATTCCAACTGTTAAACTTAAAAAAAAAAAAAAGCTAACGGGGGAAGAATTATTTATAGCTTAGCCTTTGGCAGTAGGAATTCTAAACAATTTTTGAATCAAGCTTTATAACTTTAGAAGAAAAAAAAAAAAAAAAGAAAGAAGTCCCTGAAGACAAAGAGATAAAAAAGGAAAGTGGAGGTAGTTTTTTCTGTGAGAATACTGGCACTTGTGTTCCTACTGGTTGTCTTTGTCATTTTAACAGCAGCTCTAGCACTTTACACTAAAGGCCTTTGATGCACTTTGCCAACCATAACGAATATGTCTTAATATTTCTCTGAAGCAATAAGAGAGTGCCCTCGAATTTAAGATGAGAAAATGAGACAAATACACAGAAAGGATTTATGACCCAGTTGTTGAATGTATTGAGCCACTGAATCAGACTGTGTGTAACTTCTAAATCGCCTAAGAGCAAGTTGTCAGAGCAGCTCAGTGACCATAATTAGAACACAGGAGAAAGAGCTCCCCAGCTGTGATGATGTCTATTCTAGTAAGCACTGCCACAAGGAAAGGAGGTACTGCCCCACTTAAGGAGGTAATTCCACACCTTTCCTTCTTGAAAACATATTTTATATATTCTATATATTTTATATATCTATGTATAAAATATTATCATTCTAGCTATTGTAAATCAATAATTTCCTATGGGACACTGACTCAAGAGGAACAAATAATGTTACTCCTGTCATGCTCATATGGCAGAATGCAGGACTATGAGGTAGGAAACAGAATGCAAAGGAAGCAAAGATATTTCTGCACTTATTTACCTTTATTTAATGCACCGTAGGTTTTTAGAGGCACTGTGTGGTGTGCCAAGGAGGTGCACAATAAAGTGTATCTAATTAAACTCTCCTTCCTTTCCACCACTTAAACAACACAAATGAAGCACATGCTCTGTCCCCAGCATTTTAAGGACTTGGGGACATGCTGTTGCTTATCCTGCTCCTATGCTGTAAAGAGTCACAGGCACTGAAAGTTCTCTGTGCATGAAAGGAAGTGATTTCTCTCTGTTAGTGGTTTAGTTGAAAGCTGAACAGGGAATGAAATGCAGTAAAATTCCGTTTCTGACTGAATTTTCAGTCCATGTTAATTCAGTTTCTCCCTGGTGATGCAAAAAAAAGCAGTGTGTGTTTATCACTGTGAAGATTATAACAGGGTAGGTGGTAATCCCTGCTGGACAGCCTGGTTCTAAAATAGCAAAGCATTTTTTTTATTTCATGCTACTTATGCTGGACTGATTTAGCCTATTCATTGGCTTACACACTAAGTTTAATCCTCAGAATTCTCAAAACAAGCAGTCCATAATACTCACATGAAATGCTGATTTTTTTTTTTTTCAAGTGCAGCTGAAGAGATTATTTTAACCCCAGCCCGATTCCCATAGTGCCCTGCAGAAGTCAGACAAAATGCTCTGATACTAAAAAGATTAGACTCTGAAAACATCAAGGTGTAGATTCCAGAGGATCATCTTGAACATTCCTTCAAGGAAAGATATAAGGAAAGGAATACAGTAATATCAAAAGGTAACAAATCCACGTTAAACTGAAAATCTTCTGCCAACTGTATGAACTATCAACATTTCCAGGCAGGAGGTCCCTACAGCAGAGCAGCCAGTAGTAGTGGAGAGGAAGCACTACTGAAGGACCACCTCGTGTGGTCAGAATTCCCAGAGGAATTGTAGAGAATATAGGGACTGTTTCATGCCAGTGGAAGCTGTTTGTTTACTCTGTGCATTCCAAAGCTGAAGCTAAAGTTATGTCTTAGAGGCAGTAATCAGCAATGGAGAGCATTTCACTCATACAAGCAAATTAAATTGGCTCCAACTGGCAGTCACATTGACCACTTGCCAAACAGCAAGAATTTAGAGCCATAACTCCCCATTTCTTCCTAGAGGTCTGTCCATATTCCATCAAACCTCAGCTACATAACATCCAGATATAATTAACTGTCTGGTGAGTATCCATAACTGCTCAGCATCGTGCTCGTCCTGCACTTCAAAACCCACCAGGAATACTGGGGAAAACTCTTAGCCTCACATTCTTATAGCAAATGCTGCACAGAATTGTGTCAACATTCACTTGGGCACCGACATCTACAGGAGGTCTTGTCACACCTTTGACTTGTACAACGTGGGAGATGAGCAACATTTTCAGGCTTTCAGATGTAAAGTCCAGCTCAGACTTGGTGATGTGTGGTATCCAAACATCTGAAGGGCTCTTCAGAGCACACTATTTTTATGCACAAATATTATAATTAAGAAAAATAGCTCATCAACAGGCAGTCCCAACTGATTTTTTTTTTCTGTTTATGACCTAAGTACTAAAGTACTCCGCTCCTTGATGGAAGGGAGGACTGTGTCTGTCTTTGACACACAATCTCTACCTTTATTGTTTTCTTTTCCCTTCCCTCCCTATGGAAGTATCAGTCAAACACAATGGGCTAAAATCTACACAACTACTGGAGTGAAGTATTCATTCTGTGGCAGGATCTCATTTCAGCTTGGCAAATTTCTTCCACTGTTTTTTCAACAGCCATTCTTAGAACTAACAAGCAAGAGCAGAAGAAACTCAACATGTAAAAAAAAATACTTGGGCCACAAGTCCCACCACCGGTGCAAATATGGTCTACTAGTAAAAATTCTCTGGAAAATCAGAAAGCCACATGGATACATCGCCCTCATGGAAAAAATTATATTACTTATAAGTTTGTTGCTTAATCATGATGTCTCAGTACTCAACATTCAGCACTTAAATGTAGAATTCTTCTCCATTTCTCTCCAAACTAATTGTCCCTCTTAATGTTCATATATAGTCCAGTTTTTAATTTATATTACTGGAAAAGGTAGTAACCAAAATAACCATCAGAATTTATCTCCATGAAGCTTCATTTGTTCCCTTTGTCTACCCATCTGAGTTCAAGTTTAGGTGAATGCATTTTTAAAGAATATATGTTGAAATTATTGAAATGTGAAGATCCTTCGAACTACAGAAATTTAAGAGACTTCGTTTCTCCTTAAAGTTTAGGCCTGGTACAAGCCACATCTAACTAATTCCTAAACACGTTATTACAACCTAAACTGACCCCTCGTTTGACATTGTGCCTGAGCTCAACTCCTCTTCACAGACATACATGTGGCTGTGTCCACATGGGCTGCAGGGGTAGAGTTGAGTATAAGCCAGCCTCTCGTTCTCTCTGGCTCCTGCACACAGTCTACATTTCATTGCCTGACGAGACAGTTGGACCACTTCAACCTAAATTCAGTGTCTGCCAACTAGAAAGCAATCAGAAATGGGCCATGAGTATTAGTTAAAACACTGTGCCAACTAGGTAACATTGAGTTCCATAACAAGTATGATTTTCTTCAAGTGGCAGACATCTGATCCAATAGCTCTCTAAACATTCACTAAAATATTGAGCCTCAAATTCTAAGAAAAGCGATGTCTTTTCACTTCCAGGGTGCAATTCTGAGATCCCTATACCAACACCACTTCATATCCCTCTAGGAGCTACGGCTTTCTCTTGATTACACCTAAAAAGTAAGGTTTAGGTTAGAAAAAGGTTCTTCACTCAGAGGATGGTTGGACACTGCAACAGGCTCCCCAGGGCAGTGGTCACAGCACCAAGCCTGACAGAGTTCAAGAAGCGTTTGGACAATGCTCTCAAGCACAGGGTGTGACTCTTGGGGATGATCCTTTGCAGGGCTTAGGGTTGGACTCGATGGTCCTTGTGGGTCCCTTCCAGCTCAACATATTCTGTGATTCTATGAAGTGCAGCCAACATTGTCCATAGTACTTACTTAACCAGAAACCTTTTAGGAAAATCCACCAGTAGAGGTTGGGTAATGTAAGTAGTCACGGAGGTTAAGCAAACAAACGTAAGAGGAGGAAAACAGTTTGATAAAAACAGAAGATCCCAAGGATTAATTTGGAAATTCATCTGCAATATCCAGAAAAATTATGTTGCTGCCTTTAAGAAATGGAAAGCAGAGAGGAACAAATAGTGATATTCTTTCAAATTCTGCTCATAATTTTAACATTGCACATTTATGTCACTTTATTCACGTCACCAAAAATACCTTAGGGTCTGAACTGTGTCTCATTCAGTCAAGCACAAGAAAGTGGCTTCAGTCATATTTTGCTTTTCAGTTTTTTAGATGTCACATATCTCTTAGTTTTCAAATACTCTGTTTATCTACCTATTCATCTATTTCTAATACTCAAACAGAGGAATATGTTGACAGCCCTAGAGTCAATAAGGTCAATCTGGACTCCAGATGGGTGATCCAGGTCAAAATGCCTCTTTGACTTCCCGTCTTAATAAACACACATAAACCCTTGGCTCAGTGTTGGCTTCTAAGAAAGTATCAATGAAAGAGCAAGTGCAAATCATGGGAGAATCTAAACAAGTGTGCTGAGTGAGGAAAAGAAATGATTGTATATAAAATGCTGGGACATGAATAAAGTATTTTTATTAAAAAAAAAAAAGTCAAATATACATTTAATTTAACTCATGCTTGCTCTAAAATTGTATTTCTGTAACTAATTATATCAGTGTGCTAAAATGCACGGCTTGCCTGATCTCCAAACCTGTTGATTGTCACCACTCCCATTCCTGAGATTGTAACAGAGGTATCAATTTCAACTTAGCCATCTCTAACGTTTTTTATCCAGTACAAATCTAATTATTTCTTTCTTCATAACATCTCCAAAATCAGCCTTTCCTCTCAGTTCATGTTGCTGAAGCTGAAACCCATATCACCTCTTTTTCATCTCGGCATTACACAACATCTTACAGTCTCATCTTGACACATGCCACTGACCATTTTCAATGCAGTCACTTTTATACAGCTAAATTAATCTTCTTGGCTGTACCACCATGCCACCAAAAGACTGCTCTCTTTTTCAGTCTCTCACAAACTCCTGATCCAAAAAGAAGATTTATACTAAATGTGTTTTGTAGCTTATAGTACAGAATAGCCTGTGGTCTGAACATGGGCTCTTCAGTGATTTCCATCTCTGTTTAAGCCAGCTGTCATCATATATCAGTCCAGATTTCTTTCAAATTCTCTCTCGCTTGCTACCATCTTCTAAATATGGGATGAATCTACTACAAAACGACAAAAATTTCTATTCCACGTCAAATTAATCTTTCCATGTCACCTTTTTCCTGGTGCCCATCAAGCCTGAGAATTACCAGCTTCAGGACAGGCCTCAGGGAACCAGGCTTTATGTTTCCACCGTGTCCAGCGCTAGAGTCTGCAGGGAGATGCAGGAGACATGCTCAGTATGTATTAAATGGGATCTTCATGCTTGCAAGTACCTCCCACACCAGCATTAAGTACCATTCTACAAGTGCAATGTTATCTGTGCACCTCCACTTGACAGGACTCGTCCCAGCAAGTGAATGCACAGAAACTGCTCGAGTCCCTTGCCCTGTTTAAGATATTCCTCATCAGCTGTTGGATTACTTCATCTCGTTTCTGTACAAAAGGGAAATATTGCTCCCCTACTCTGTTCCACTTCTCTGTTACATCCACCTGTCATCATCCATTTTCATATATTTTCACCCTGTGTCTTCTGGGGTAGAAAATGCATTGTGATTTCCAAACTTCAAACCACCCATTTCCCATGGTGTGCCACAAAGCACTGAAAGGAAGAATCTCCAATGCAATATGCATTGTCATTATCAGTTTATAGCGTTTTTCTAAACTCTAACACATAATCTCATAATGCTTTCTTCATTTTCTTTCTATAATACATAATCACATAATGTATTTCTCATTTTCCTAATCAAATACACAAATTTTGATGTGGAGGTTAGACACACTGCTTTGCAAATTGGTACTTTGTCGTTTGAATGAAGGAAAGCAAAAGTATCTATATCTGTGTATCCTAGCATTCCCTGCACTTTACAGTAATTTCAAAACATAAGGAAGAGGTTCTGGGCTTCGTGCCAGCTGAAACTATTGGCATGAAATCTCATAAAGTGCGCACCTTCTGCTTTTGAAGCTTTTATTCACTGCTGACAGTGGAACTGCAGAAAAAACCCCCAAAACAATAAAATACAACAAATTACTCAATTTTCCCGCCTGCTTCAAAATAATCACACTGGCAATTTTGGAATTTTGCTTTATGATCACCTCTCAGGAGAAAATTATTCATGAGTTGGACTACTTGACAGGTAGAACTTTATTTATCTGTCAAATATTTCACTAGACAAGGAAAATAACCCTTCTGAGCACAGTGTAAACAGCTTCAGTCAGGTGAAAAAGAAAAACGCTGCTGTGCTAGTATGGAGCAAATATCATCAAAGATTTATCGGTGATTTTCAATACAAGCAGGTTGATATTGTGAAATCAAATTAAATTCCATGAATACCACCTGCACCCTTAGGAAGATTTCCCCATAGTTTTCCATTATTTTCTTTGTTCTGAAGTAGGCACAGGTGTGATCCTGAACTGGGAAGTAAAGGGCACTTGCAACCTCGGTCCTCTTGCTCTGTTGGAGCAAAAGCACTAAGATTTCTACGGCACAGAAGGCAACGAGTTGCCAATAACTGTCTCCAGGTTATCACTCATGCTACTGACTTTACCATACTTTGTTTATTGTACTGTGACAAGGCTGTGTTAAGGACAAAGTTTTCAGCTGTTTCTGATGGTGACTGTCTGGAGTGGATGACACAAGTGAGACGAACAAAAACAACCATTTCTTAACGACCTCAATGAAAAGAAACGCCTCCATCCAAGCCAAATGAACAGGAAACTGATTCACCACAAAACCTGATGTGTTTTACCATAAAACCTTGCCATGCTAGGAAAAGTACTTGCAGACTAAACCTTTTGCTTTGGATTCCAATCGTGTAAACATTGTAAGGGCAGACGCAGTATTCCTTGGACACGGGGCTGAATTTCATTTCACAAACATTC
Organism: Oxyruncus cristatus; assembly: GCA_013399855.1. NCBI lineage: Eukaryota > Metazoa > Chordata > Aves > Passeriformes > Cotingidae > Oxyruncus > Oxyruncus cristatus. The sequence continues at coordinate 792,321 of VXAY01001100.1, forward strand.
AGGGATATCTGGTTTAACTCTACCTTGTCTAGTGCTGGTCTGCAACTATCTCGTTTATGGATAGTCACTATCACACCTAAACGTTTTTCTTTGCTTGAAAATAAAATTAGAAAAAAAAAACAAAACATTTTCCCACAACAGCCCTGAAATGGAGATATGTGTCAGCTACACCTCCCCAGGTTATCTCCGATTCCCAGTTGCTTGCCATTGCCAGTAAAACTCTGTATATATTTAACATGCAGCACCTCTCTTCCTGACTTGGGTAGGAACACAGCTTTATACCAAGATCCCTTTTAAATGTGAAAAGTAGCATTTAAATACTGTACTGTGAAACATCAGGGCAGGGTTTAAAATTCCCAGCAAGGACTCTGAAAAAATTCTGCAAGGAAGAGCAAGCTCTGTTTTATTGTATTCGTTACCCAAAAAAACCTCACAGTAGTTAAACTAAGTTATTAGAATAATTATACAAAATAAACAGAATGGCCAATGAATTACATGTATCATCAGTGTTTTAAAATTATTTTGAACTCTCCTACACCATGTGACTCTTAAAAAAATTAACTTATCTAGATTTATTTGCAGCCACTACCAACTGTTTCTGTGCTACCTTATATGATTCATTAACTCTTACTTCAATAAAATACATCTAGGATTTTAGATTTTTGACACTGTTTTCATAATCTTTTTTTTTTTTTGTTCTGAAATATTCCATCAACTTTTAGTCAACAAATTTTAATTCCCAGCATACTTGTTCATTTAATATTTTCCTTTTCCTGTTAGCGTCACTTATCCTACTTTCATATACTTTAATTAAATTCTATCTTCATCTTTAAAGTAGCATATCATACAGCAAAGTTCTGCCCTGAGGACACAAATTAAGTGAATAATGAGGCGTCAAAGGAAAGCTCTTTCTCACAGTTGTCTGAAGATCTGGGCCCAGGCCTTGAGATGGTTTCAGTAAGAGGGGTGCCTGAGAGGTGCTGACTGGTTACACATCACTTCTACAACAGGACATCTTCAGGGACTTGAGTGTTTTGAGCAAAATGCAAGATGAAATCTCCTACTACCACCTCCATTTTGACCCAGTGGCCTCGTTCAGGATTTCCTACCCTGTGGTTTGCGTTTCGGATCGGAAAAGGGATGCTCATAGGACTAATAAGGGCAAACTGCCTGCACCATTAAGGCTTCCACAATGCAAATAGTTACACTCTCAAGACCTGTGGGTATTACCAGTTGGTTTCAGAGGGATTACTAGCACACATAAGGCTGTCCACAAGCTTAATGCAGGTGGTTTGTAGATTCAGTGACTAATTCACACTAATTAAAATTTGACCCAGATCTACAGTATCTAGGTCGAATTAAATAATTGCTATCTGAAGGCCATCCATTGACGTGCATAAGCTTGCAGTGTCATGGTGTGTGATATGGGTGCCTCTGTCATGAGCAGAAGCCATGGCACACTTGGTCTGAGCTTTAGACAAAACTTTGGAGTAGGTTTGGCATGCTAGATATAGCCAAGATTAAAGCCCAGAGTCAGAAACACAGACCCTGCTGCGGAATCACTGCCTATCACAGAGATCAAAAGCATCTCCTGGCAGCCCTTTGCTCACTGCTCCAACTGAGCTCTAAATTCAGCAAAAGCTTTGCTGTTTCTCAGAAACAAAATCCTCCCACTATGATGGAATGACAACTCATCTAGGTACTGAGGTATTTTAAGAATATCTCTGATTTCAGCCAGCACAGCAACGAATAGGCCTGTCTTGTTAATTATGGAATAAATTTCTAAAGGTGACTTCTCTTCCCTGATAAGCCACATACAGATATAAGTATGCTCGCCCTTAGGGACACAGTTCCAAGGGGAAAATGGACACTTAAATTTCACAATCAGAAAACTGATTAAGTTCTTGTGTGTAAATAGACATTTCAGAGTAAAACGGACTATAAATGAAAAGCTGAAGGAAGTGCCTTGATAATACCATGATGTAGGTAGTATGGTATTTTCTGTAAGCAAACAGATACATTTTGCAATTAAATATCAGTATTTCTTTGAAACTTGCTTATTCAAAATATATACAGAAAATTGCAGTCATTAGACTTGCATCACTTGGTCCCACTCAGTTGTACCAAAAAACATACATGTTGAGCCATTTCACTCGGATGCAAATGACTGAGAATTCCTGGTGTGCACCATGAGAAATGCACTTCCTGCATCCTTAGGAGAAGATTTACCTTGTTAATTAAAGTGATTCAACACAAATATAGCTGCAAACACTTTCTAAGCACTTCCTGCCAATGGTCTCAGAAAAGCATTTCATTTCATTAACTGGACTGTTTATCTTAAAAAAAATATATTGTACAGTGTCCAAGAAGCAACAAGATTGGGAATTCTGAAAACTAGTTTTCAAAATTGGTTAATTGATTATGTGTCTTTATATCCTGGAGTTGACCTTGACCTGATTTACTAAGAAATAGAGCTCAACTATTGGAGTTTGCATCAATCCTGCGATATCTCTGTCCAATATATAAGTGTTTATCCCGTAGTCAAATTCTAATGGTTATAAACACCTTGGAAAAGGCACATGTCAGAATTTACAAACACACAAAAATATTGTGGTTTAGTTTTTCCATTCTGGACTTCCTTTCTTCTACTTCGCATTTTTGTATACACTTTTACAAGTGCTCCAGTGCTTATTTTAGTTTTAAACAAATATTGCAGTTTAACCCCAGCCAGCAACAAAGCACCGTCCACCCACTTGCACAGTGTTTCTCCTCTCCTCAGTGGGATGGGGAGGAGAATCAGAAGAAAAGGTAAAGCTTAGCAGTTGAGATAAGAACAGTTTAACAAATAAAACAGAATAAAATATGTAATTAACATTATTGCTATTATTAGTAGTAGCATAATATAATTATCATCACTGTCTGTTATATGACTATCAGACCAAACCCCTTTGTCTGGGTCACCTTGTATGAAACAATGACTTCTGTGGGAAGCTGGTCAAAATCTACCATCTCTGTCTCTTTGCTTTTTTTTCCAACAGGAATTCTTAGATACTTAGAGCTCCCCAGGATACTTTCCATTTTGACATTAAAGCAATGTAAAGGGACCACTTCCTAATGGAAAACGAAGTCTTATTCTCATCTGTCCAAGCTGAATACCATATGTCTGAAGAACAAAATACTATTGGTTGGAAGGCTTGTTCCTGTTAATATTTATGATCACTTCAGCCTTCTTTTTCCATTTATAAATGATTTGTTAGAGGATCACAATTTCTCCATATATATACATTATTAAACATCTCAAGGAGTTCTCAAGCCCAGGTCAGAATTGATTTCAAGTAGCTCCCTGAGTATTTTCCTACTGCTGGTATGTCATTCATCATCAAAATTGCATGAAATTGTGCTGTTCCATGAGATGACAACAATTTAAATTAGAAGAAAATGAAAATTAATGGTAGGGTGATTTCTGATAGACATTAATGTTTGGATTAATAATTCCTAATAAAATATGTATGAAACTTCATTATCTGTGAAGAAGCTAAGGTTAATTGCAAATTCTGCCACTGGTTCCCATTTTTGTGCAGACAGTTACTCCTTCTGAACCTCCTCTTTAGGGATTTTGGTTAGGATCTGCATATTGAATCACAGTTATATTGGCCAACATGTGAATAGCAGCTTGGGAACTGACACTTAATCCTTTCCAGTTGGTCTGACTGTAATCATGCTACACTCTCCCTGTGTGTAATCATTTCTACCAAACAACAACAAGAAAGCCATACATTATAT